>OX579633.1:47167497-47423800 GCA_951230915.1 Antitrichia curtipendula
CGTTTCTACCTTCTGTCAAGTGTTGCTAAATGCCTATTGCAGAATTCAAGGAAAAAATAAAATTTTGAGCAAATTTGTAAACGTCCCAATAGTAGGGATGCAAAAGTGTGTATTTGTTCACTACAAGTTTCGCATTCATCCCCTCCCAGAAATGGTTAGGATTAGCCAGAATTATACCTGCATCGTTGGATCTTCACGCGCTGGCTCCATCTTTGCTGTCAGTGTCGTAGGCTCGCAGCCATCAGCTCTCTGTTGCCTCAGGGTTTAGTAGTGCGTCCTCTCCAAGTTCTTGCAAGTTTAGTAGGAGATGCGTTCAATACTTCCTTAGATTTGCATTAACTTCTCTTGGGTATTCAATGAGTTTTGAATGGTTTGGTTTAGGGGTTCTTCTGCCATTGCTTGCGCTTCTTGATTGTACGACGCCATCTTGTGAAATTGAGAGCGCCAATTCCTGTCTGTTGTGAAAATTTGAGAGACATTTGCCTCACCTGTCTCCCACGCATTCATTCCAATTGGGAAATGGAGGCTACCTAGATTGTATTGCTGTTCGAATTTGAAATTAAGGTGGGCGGCTGGGTGCCTGGGCGGTAGTGGGTTGGTGGGCTAAGCTCCTAGCAATTTGGCAAATGTTTGGCTTCCGAATGCAAATGCAAAAGTGCTCAATTGGTATGTGTGCAGTTAGTACTAAATATAAACAACTATGGGATCGTTGTGAGTCTCATCTATCAACTCTCAATTTTCACGTAATGTTTGCTTGCTGTTGATTTGTTGATTGCTTGCTTGTTGTTGTTTGCTTGGGCACATACATTGTGAGGCTCCTATTGTCATGTTCTGTCCTCAGTAATTTTTTTTGAGTTTTGACACTTGTGCTTGCATTTATTGTCATTTGCTTTGGTTTCCTAGTATTTGCTACTTTGCTATACTGTAGATTGTTGAGGGTATGGGTACAAGGCGTTTTGGAAGAATTGCGCCGAAGTTGCATTTGTCGGACAACTTCCACATGCGGACGTTTGGGTCTTCACACAACAACAATGACTTGGCAAAGTATTTGTCGGCACCTGAAGAGGTTCAACTCATCTCCAAGACATGATTGACCAATTCAATCGTTGGTCCTTTTCTACAGCTTCCCTCGTTGTCTAAAGCAATGGTGTTCTCGGCAAAGCTTGCTAATCCGGTACTTGAGGTGAGCGACATCTGTGCAGGAGAAAGAAACCCTGAAGGCACGCAAAAGAAGAAAAATTGCACCGACTACCATCACGAGAAGGTGGCAAGAGGTTTGGGCTTGTAAATTCACTTGGGCCGAAGGGGAGTTTGACGATGCGGGCAATCTCATTGGGGGTGTTTGCAAGAGCTGTAGTAGCATCAATGGCAGAAGAAAAGTCATGGTGCCCAAAGCGGACAACCTTGAGAAGCACAAGGGAAAGTGCGTGTGCAAATTCAATGGCGAGCCCCTTCCTCATTTGAAAAAGGGCGACACGTACATCAAGCTAGACTGCAAACATCTTCAATTCAACACATTAGAAAAAATTTGGGGCCAAGGGAGGGCCACGAGTTCCCATGAGTTCTCCACAAGTTCTGCGCAGTCCCTGACTGCTGAAACTGCGCCACCGCAGCAGGGTGACATGGCATGTCTTCGGCCACATCAGATTTAAAAAAAAAAAAAAAATTCAAAAAAAAAAAAAATTATTTTTTTCTTAAAACGAAATTTGGGAAACAATTTTTTTTTTTTTTTTTTTTTTTTTAAATATTTTTTTCTGACAGCCCATATCACTGTTCACAGCATGGGGACAGATTGGGGAACGGGCCTGAAACGGCCCTCCCTTGGCCCCAAATTTTTTCTAATGAATTGTGGACAAAGCGTTGGCTAGCTGGTATTGTGGCAGATCAGCTCATAGCTGGCTTGGAGGATGAAGCCAGCAAAAAGGGAGTGCAATTTTCTACTTTGTTTTAGTTTCTTAGTTTTGGTTGTCCGATGTCTGATTATGAACAACAATGACACTTACTGAGGCATCTAAAGGTAAAAAACGTACCGAAAAAACACTGGTATGAAACTTCTGGGTGGGAAATGAGTGAACATCTTCATGCTAGTGTCATGTTTGCTTTGAAAGTTGTGGTTTAGTCTGCTTGTCATGTATCCATTAGCGCTGATGAGGTAACGGCAGTGGACAATATTTTGTGGGTTGAAGTTCATGTTTATGCTGTAGAATCTTAGGAAAGAATCCTGCACCTGTTGTATCTTTCGTGCTTGTAGGACTATAGGACTGCAGATCACCTCACTGACGTGATTATGCATTCTCTAGTTGGCGAGGGAGGTCTTAGTCGTGAGGAAATCGCAGGTAAGCTGGTATCCTTCGGGGCAGATGGGATAAATACTTTCTAAGGCCCCAAAACAGGTATGACCACACAAATCCAAGAGAAGTGGGCACCATTTTGTCTTGGAGCCAGTTGTGCAAGTCATCTTATAAACTTGGTTGTTGAGACTTTGTTGAATTATCCCATGGTGTCTTGTTTGGAGGCTTTTTATTAGTCATTGTATGCATATTTATGCCGCAACCACAAGCAACACATTGAGTTACAAAAACTAGCCGATCTCATGGAAACTAAGGGCAACAAGATGGTGAGGAACATTGACACTCGTTGGATATTGATGCGGAGCCCAGCTCAACAAATTATGTCCGAGTACAAGACCCTTATGGTAAAAATGGGGCTGGACATGTCGGGGTCTGCTGGCACCAAAGCCAATGCAGCTACGGCGGCCACAAACTTTGACTACCTCACAGACATTGAGGTCTTATTATCTTTGTCTTGCTTTATACTACTCTTGAATGTTGTCCATTGCCTTATAAAGCTTTCCTAGTCCCGTGACATCTTCATATGCAATTTTTTACAAGCGATCAAAGTGTATCAGGCTGATTTGGCTAGGATGTTTGTGGATGAATCCACAGCATTCTCCACGCTCGAGTTTAACCGTTATCAGAAATTAATCTTTCTTTCTTCAGTTGAAATTCCTATGCAGTGGAGCAAAATCCTTGAAGAGAGTGGTGATTTTCACTTGATGTATAACTTTGGCTACACAAGTATTTTTGCTCGTTGCCATTGTAAAGTGACGGGAAATCATATTTTTGTCATAGAAGAAGAATTTCTTTGGACACAGGCCACTATCCAATGACAATTTGCAGATAAATTATTTGACATTGCATTTTTTTTTGGCATTTTTTTTCATCTTCTAATTTTTTTTTTCTAATTTTATATATTTTCTTTCTTGGACTATAGTGATTGCCAAGACTCCAGAACCTCTGCTGGAATGAGGTTTGTGAATGTTGTATATTGGTTGGTTGGGGTTGTTGCTTGTGAATTGTTGGGATTTGAAGTTCTTGTGAGTTGCATGGTTGTGCTGTTGGTTCATGTACAGTTGAACTATTGGAGTAAGATTCTTGTGTTGTCATTGCTGTGCCGTTGGACTGAGGTTCATGTGCTCTTGAACTAGCAGAAATTACACAATCTCTCTCCGAGGAGTTGGACCAATGCTTCTTGTAGTAGGAATTGCTTGATGCATTTGGAATAGTATATCCCCAGTATTGGAAGCAGTCGGGTGCAGATGAGAGTTTCAATGAGCACTTGACAATTCTTAAAAATTTCTATTCTCATTCTAGAGTTCTGAGTGCAGGCAAGGCATTGCATGAGGGGGAAAGCACCTACACAACACTAGAGCTTTTATTTGGTTCCAATTTGGATAACTAGTAGGGGCTTTTCAAAGTCATGATGAAGGCAAATTGTGATGCTACTCTTGCTTCGACTTCCAAAGTGAATCCGGTGATTTTGCACTGGCGGAATTTGTCTCAGTCACGGCACTTACGGAAGCTGATCTTGGAATACTTCAAGTTGATAGAAATTGGTTGTTGCTTGGTAGTAGGGTCGGTGGAGGATGAGCGTTGTTTTTCAACACTTAAATTTCTGAAGTTTTGCCACAAAAATTGCCTAGGCAAACATTTGCCACTAGTGGTCCGCATGTTTGGCCAGAAGTATTATTCCTTGGAAAAAATTTCATATAAGAAGACCATTCATTCTTGAAAGAATGTTGTTAATGTAGGACGGCATAGAGATGTGTGATTCCCAATTTTTTCATGAGTATCCTCCCCCTTTTAGAGGCCTTAGTTTTTATGAGATTAGGCTAGGTTTGGCCTCCAACATGTTACTTTCCTTGACATTGAAGCGTACAAGTGGAATGTGCTTGGCAATGCACTTGACCACCTGGAGTGCAGGGAGCATCAACAACTATAGGGAGCAGGGTTTTTTTTTTGGACTTGGGTCCCCTTTACTGGCTTCACTAGAGAGGCCAGTTTTGGAAGTGATGTGCTTAGATAGGTCAAATTTTTGACAGTCTGGCAAAATTTCGCCCAAAAAAAAAGCCCTGATAGGAAGCAACATCACTTCTTCACTGTAACTTTGTTTTCTAATGTGGCTTATTTGTTTAGTAGTGTGTAGGTCCACTAACATTGCGGTTTGGACAGTCTTGTTGTTTAAGCAAGAAGGATTCAATTCCCTTGTAAGTGAAAGTTTCCAATGAATGACAATTTATGTTTACAATTCAAGTGTGGCTTTGATGATTTCATGTTGTTTTAGTGGTTGTTATTGATCAAGTGGGCTGCTGTGATTGATTGTTTAATTCTATTTGTTTGTGTGTATACTTATGTTGGTATGTTAGAGTTTGTGTTTATGTTGGTATGTTAGTGTTAGTATTTCTATTTATGTATTTAGTTATGTTTATGGTAGTGTATGGTATGTGTTTGTGTGTTTTCCAACTGTTGTTTGTGTGTTTTGCAATTGCTGTTTCATTTCTGAATACTATAATTTGTATATAATAACAATACTTAAATCCAACGAAGTTGTACAAATCACAATTTCTACACGCATGTGATTAGCAATTAACATGCATGTTACTAGCAATTAGCAATTTAAGGGAGCAAGTCTTTATTTTTGTTAAACTTTAATTATATATTATGTTAGGTAAAAAAAAATTAATATTATTTATTATTAAAAAATAGTAATTATATAAAATATATATTCACTATTAATATGGAAAAATTAAATAAAAATTACTAATATGTCTTTAATGAATTGGTTTGAAGATAAACGCCGATTTGGTGGCTTAATTGGAGCTTCTATTGAAAAAGCGAGACAAAAATTAGTCCACATTGTTTATCTAAATTTGAAAATTGTCGCAACTTGCCCTTTATCAAATAAAATGAAATTTATGTAAAACTCTACCACTTACAAGCAGCCTTTAAATCTTTGGCGATTTTTCCCCAAAAGCTTACTTCTTCTTTTGCCTGGCAAATGTTACATTAAAAAAAAAAGGCTGAAAACCAGGCAAAATTGCCAAAAGAGAACTACATGCGGGTATTACCAACCATCATGACTGCCAGTGGTGGGGGCAGGGTGCCACATCAGGCCGCCACATACCCCTCACCGTCGCCAAAAACCTAACGTCTCGTCAAGGAGATCGCCAGTAATTTTTTACGTGGCGGAGCCTGGCTCGTCACCCAAACCATGTCCTCGCCATTATAGCCATCCTCCGTCTTCGTCTTTCGCCACCACTACTCTTTCCGCCGCTGGGTCTTCGCCATCCTTGCCGTTTGAAAATTTCAAATCCTCCACAGCTTTGCTCTGTCCGCTACACATCTTCGGGAGTTTGGGCTTCCGCCATTACGTCTTTGGGCTAAACCGCCATTTGTTTCTGCTCGCACAGTCCCACAGTTGAATTCTCACACACAGTGGAGACTAGAGACCTGGAATGCTAGACAATCGAAGTAGCCATCTAAATCGGAGGGCACCACTGCGAGTCTGCGACAGTGCGACATGCTCCGAAGTTGCGATGCAGCGGTGGATAATCGAAGGTGAGTGTAATGCTAGGTGAGTGTGTCATTTTCTGACCTGATTTGATTTGATTTGATCAATTTCAATTTTCAAGCAATCGGAATTTCGTAAGTTGTTTACCATTTAGGCCTTAGGGTTTTAACAACTTCTGTTCATTATTGGCTTAATCTTTTTGCAATTTGGAGGAGGGGTTGGATTAATGCTCACCAGATGAGACCGCTCATTAGGTTTGCAATTGATGACAGAGTTGCAGATTTGCTACAGAGGTTGCGGCTTGCAAGACTATGCTTTCGGGAGGGAGCATCAGCATTTGCAATAAATTCTCAGGGCAGGGAGTAACGAAACCTCACCTGCTTGCCTTGTTTGTTTTGAGCGTGCTTGTATGTTTCATGGGTGATTTGGAGTCTTTACATTGTTGTTGTTCTTCTTTTTTGTTGCAATGTCGAAACCACAAAAAATGCAATGTACGTTGCGCAAGTTTCTATATGAGGGGAGGGTTCCAGTGGAAAGTGAGGGTGGCAGTTCTAGTTCGCAGCCAGATTTGCAAGTAGTGGGCAATTGCAGTGGTTCGAGGGTATTAGAAGAGGATGAGTGCATAATCACTAGAGTTGATAGTAAGGGTCTGCGATCAAAGGAGGACTCCGTCAAGAAAGTTGTGCTTGAAGAGGGTTCATTGCAGAGAGCGTTAGCCAGCAAGAGAAAAGACTATGAGAGAAATCGTCATTTTCAGGATGCATGGGCAGCAAAGCTGCCTTGGGCAGAGAGTGCTATGGGCATAGCGAGGGGTGTGATACAGGTGCGGTACAAGGTGTGCTCTGAGGTGGAGGGGAGAGAGAAATTACTTGTTGCGAAATTAGACTCACTGTGGAAACATGCAGGGCGGCGCAAAGCCCTGTGCGACACCAGCAAAATCAAGCATGGCGAGCACTACTACTTTGGTAATAACCAGCATGTCAAGAATGAACGGATTTATTTTGCCAAGGGGAGGGATTCAATTTTGCAGAAGGTGGCAACGGGCGTGGTCCATGAACAACACAAAAAGATGGTTCAGTTCCGCACCCTCTTCCAAGTTCTTTCCCAAGGTCGCCTAATGTGTGACTTTAGTTGCATGCAATAATTGTTGGAGCTTTTGGACACTCCTAACCTACCTCGTAAGCATTGGTGTAAACCATCAGGTTGGAAAATTGCGGATGCCATGGGTGTGGTGATTTGTAGGAGGTTGAAAGAGTCTTTGCAAAAGGCAAGTTGCCTTTCAATCACGGCTGATGAAGTGACATCCATAGACAACCAACTTTAGTTATCTATTCATGTCTATGTCCCTCACTTGTTTGGGCGGCGTTCACTTCTATTGTCACTTCAGAGGGTTATTGTTTGTTTTAATGCCGATAACCTTTTGCATATGATACATTCTGCCTTAACCGTCAATGGAAGCCTATCTAATGAGGAAATTGGCAGAAAATTGGTGTGCTTTGGGGCTGATGGGGCGAGTGTGTTCCAAGGTTGTAGGGCAGGTGTGACGCAACAGTTGATAGCCAAGTATGCGCCCTATGCCATTGGGGTGCATTGCATGGCGCATCGAACGAACCTAACGGTTGACGGTTTGTCTAACTTACCTCTTGTGCACAAATTGGAGACCTTATGCACTCAATTGCACTCTTACTTTTCTGGCTTTCCAAAGAGGCACCTTGAGTTTACAAAGTTGGCGGAGATTGTGAAGACGAAGGGCCTAAAAATCCTCAACCGAGTCTCTACCCAATGGATCTCTCTCTTTGAGCCGCTAAGGAGGATCTTAATGAACTACAAGACCTTAATTGTCAAATTCAGCGAGGATTCCAATCAAAAAAGTGCTGCAAAACGTAATCTTTCCCTTCTATGTGATGTAAACACCTTGTTGGCATTACCGTGTGTTCATCCTTTGCTTGAGCCCGTTCAATCCTTGATTAAGCTTGCCCAATCGGAAAATGCTTATATCTCAGACTATATTGCAGTTGTAAAAATCTGCCAGGCTGAACTATATGAGATTTATGTGGATCCCTCCACTTCTTATCAGGCTACTCATTTTCAGATGTTCTTGGATATTGTGGGTGATTATTCTCACACCATGATCCAAGATTGGGTCACAGATTTTTAACAACGGTGATGAAAGCCTTTCTTTTCGCATGAAGGGGCATTCGTATGTGGTCCATACCACTTGCCTTCTCACAGGTACTCAAAAACCGGTCAGTTAGGCTGATTTCGAAGCAGCCATCAACTCTATCAAAGGTCAATGTACTTCTGCTGTAGAATTGCTCATTGAGCAGTTGACAAAGAGGTTCCCACATTCTGAAATGATGGAGGCTCTTGGGGTGGTTTTCCCCCAATTTTGGTTGAATGCACAATGTAAAGAATTGTTTCCAATTCACATACTTGTCTTGAAAAATTGGTTTTGTAAGACTAGGTGTGCACTGTCACCCAAGGTGACTCAGTTTACAGGCCTCCTTGATTCTCGGCAGTTGGACTTGCAGACGTCACTATTCAAAATGACAATGCAATCTCAGTCACCAAAGGCCATAGAGCCTCCCTTTACTGGCAATCATGTGACCAATTTGTAGCAAAAACTTGGTTGCAATGCCCTCTTGTTGAACAAGCTTTCAGAATTCATGAAATTGGCTGAATTTGCTGTGACAGTGGTTCTAGGTAGTGTTGAGGATGAGCGGACATTCTCTAATCTCTACTCTCTCTTTTTGCAAGAATAAGCTCCGGAACCAACTGAATGATCACCTAGAGACTGTGGTGAATATATATTCTCAGGCCTTTTACAACTTGGAGAGCTTTCCATATGCTAAAGCATATGACATTTGGCAGGAGGATCATGGAAGAGTGGGTGCAGACCACTAAATATGATCTCTTCCAAACCCTAAATATGGTTTATTGGTTTCTACTTGTGTAGTCTTACTAACTAAGGTGGGGGTGGGATTGCATGCTGCAAAGGGTAGGCTCTTGGGAGTGGGGTTCGAATCCCCCATGCAATTGTTGCATGCCTTGCTTGTGAATGTATTGCAAATTGCTTTTGTTTAGTTTGTTATGTTTGAATTTGTGTTGTGTTTTTTAGGTTTGTTGTTGTATTTTAAGTAGTCTTGGTATGTTTGAAGTAGTCTTGTCATTTTCAAATTTGTGCTGTGTTCTTCAGGTTTGTTGTCGTGTTTTGAGTTCTATTGTTGTGTTTTAAGTAGTCTTGGTATTTTAAAGTAGTGCTGTTATGTTCGGATTTGTGTTGTGTTTTAAGTAGTTTTGGTATGCTTGGTGTTCTCTTCATGTGTTTTGCTAAAACCCTAATTCACTTCAACATTTTCCAGACTTTTGGAAAACACATGCTACTATTTTTTTCAAGTGAGAGCCAGAAACCTTCATTCATCCGTGTAAGAGGAGCCAAATACCCTACCAAAAAAGAAACCCTCTTGCCAAAACAACCACCACAAAAAAAAAACCCATTGCCATAATAAAACTCCCTCTCAGAAATCCCGGGTGCCAAAAGCTTCCCATAAAATAAAATTGGGAGCCAAAGTGCATGCTAAGGGAAAAAAAAAAGTGCCATTTTAGCTGCCTCTGAATTTCCTAAGTAAGCATCTCGTGCTACACTGAAAAAAAGAAAATTTAAAGGGGTGCTTGCAGGGAAAGTTATGAGGCGACTTTTACTACTGCATTTGCTGTTCGCGGAAGCTGCTACCTGCCACACAGTCAGAAATAGCTTAGCCGCGAAATACGGTATACGTACGTATTCTGGGAACTCCCTCTCGAAGCACTTCAGCATTGTTCCTAGCTTCTCAAGCTTCTCAGTGTTGGAAGCTATGAAAGCTATGAAGGGTGAAACCCAGCGGCTACTGTAAGTTGTAACACAATTCTCTGCAGATGGTTGCATCCCGCATCCGCCCAACTTGCCGCATTGCCAGCGGAGTCTCCGTCGCATGTGCATCTTCAAAGAGATTTGCAGAATTGGAATAAGAAAGTGGAGCGATGGTCGGAAAGGTAAAGATGGAGGGCGAGATGCTGGAGAGCGTGCTGTGGGGTTCGCATGAGATTCAAGCTCGCGTTGCCGAGCTGGGACGCGCGATCCAGAATGACTTCCAGGGACGTCCAGTTGTGATTCTCGGGGTAAGAATTTACACTCTGCTCTGCTTCTCCTTTCCACAGGATTTTTCTGGAGGATTCAAGGTCCATGGCAAGTGAGGCTCTTGCTAGCTGCGAGTTTCTTTTAGGGTTTAAGGGTTAGGGTCGCTGGGTTTTTCGTGCCTTTCTGCTCCACTGCTTTTTCCAGTCTATGCAGGAGGAGTACCGATTCACTTCCCAAGCAGAACCTTGACGGCACGGATGCGTTTTGTGGCAAGGTTTTTAGGGGTTAAGGATTAGGGTTTAAGGTCTGTCGTTCTTTTTGCTCCTCGGTCTTCTTTTCCTTGCAGCACTTCTGGGGTCTGTGTAGGAGGAAGAAGAATTCTCTTTTCAGGCAGAACTTTGACGGTTTTATGTGGAGGCCATGAAAGGGACTTGATCAATTTCTCTGCTTTTGGTGCACATCTAGATCAATCAAGTTGGTTTCCTGTTGGTCTTTTTTGCAGGTGGCAACAGGGGCGTTCATGTTTTTGGCAGACTTGGTACGACATATTGAACTTCCTTTGCAGGTGGACTTTGTTCGGGTTCAATCATATGGAAATGACACCAAGACTTCGGGTGTGGCCACCATCACGACCGACTGTAAAGTGAACCTGGAAGACAAGCATATTATTGTGGTATGTCGCCAACTTACCACTATGGTAGACAGACATCGACTGCACATTTCCCCTACTGCAGACACTAAGTACATACCTACTCCTCAAAGGGATTGCAAGAAAATTTGTTCACATCTAAAAAAATGCAAGGAGATGCATGAACTTTTTGGATCTTCATCACTAAATTTATCGTAAATCACAAGATACGCGTTATTCTTGAGCTTATTTTCTGGTGTAAGGTTTAAGACTCATCATCAATAGTTGTAGGAAGTTTCAAATGATTCAACTCAACATTGAATTTGCTAAGCCATTTGAAGAGTGCGGTCAATGGCATGCCCTCTAGGGTATGCGCTTCCAATGTTATCAAGAATCCACTGCTGAAGAACATTGTGCGCACTGTAATCTTGGCTTAATTGCAATGTGCCGCGCTGCCAGGTAGAGGATATAATAGACACCGGTATCACTCTTGCCAAATTGGTGAGCCATCTCGCATCCAAAGGAGCGGCATCTGTTTCTGTGTGCGTGCTGCTTGACAAAGTTTCCCGCCGTGTGGTACCTCTTAAGCTTTCAGGCATGGGAAAATCCTACGTGGGGTTTGAGGTACATACAGTCAAGCTTTATCTCTTCTCCTTTTGGAACCTAGAGGAGAAATCGCAGTCATGAGCTCTTCCCTCAAATATTATAGGCTTTGATGTTAGAAAATTGAGAGGCATTTCCGAGACTATAATGAACTAGATAATACTCGAGAGCCAGGCGACGGAGGAGGGCTATTGGAGTTAACGCCAAGTTATTTCTTTGAATCTCGAATTTGGACTACTTTTCAAACTCTCATGCTTGAGAGCCTGGAGACTCGAGCATTATCAGACTTGCCAAGTCGCTTTACTCTACCTAGAAGTTCATATTTGTAAAGTCTGGATGATCTACGTTTTTGAGCAGAAAGATTATGGGTTAGAGTCCTCTATGGACTAGCCAATGAGACAGTGACAACATATTCTTGAATACTGGACTTGGTATCATGCTTTCAGAGCATGGTGTGTGAGATTCTTTCTATAGGGGTTTCAATTTTGTGTGTTACTAGTATCAATCTTTGTTTTTTAGCACGCCAGTCAGGCTCACTCTTTCTTTCTTTTTTCTTGTTGGCAGTGTCCAGATTATTTTGTAGTTGGTTATGGAATGGACTTTGCGGAACGATTCCGCAGCCTTCCCTGCATAGGAGTGCTCAAGCCGGAGGTTTACCAAGAAGCGTCATAACTGAGTTGAGCGTTGATAATTGTGGCTCTGCGGCAACCAACCATCCCCAAACCGACTTCAACGGGCTGTCAGAAATGGAACCGATCGACTCCCTTCCCCAATTTTGTTATGCAGGTTCAGTGGTTTTGATGAGCTTCGGCATGTCACGGTAGATAAGAAGAGGACCTATCTTTCGTAGTTGCAATTCATTGATTTATTTCTCAGCGTTCTCATGAAGGGCTCTTATTCTTGTGAAAAAATTTATATTCCCATTACATCTCTCTGATTTGCTAAACATCGAGAGTGGGTTCATTTCATTCTAACCTCACAACTCACAACTCATTGTTTGTCCACATGGAGGCGCATGTGACTCTAAACTTGGGCCATGAGCCATGAACTAGTGCACCAACTCATGCAACACACATGGTTCCTGCATTACTGCATTCTTCTACAGTAACAGTACATATTCATATAGTGTAGAATGTTGAGAAATTAATGAGGGGCAACCTAATTTTACTGTTTTAGTGTAGATAAAAATCATGCCAAAATTCAGCAAATCAATTGAAATGAATACTTTGATGTATTCTTTTGTAGCAGAAATAAGAACGTCAGTGACATCTTCATGTCCTTCATTGATTTGAATAGAGATCAACTTTTGAGATGTACTCTATCTATATATTTTGCTTTCTCATTGTGCCAATAAAGTACCAATAGTGTACAATTCAAAAAGTGGATGATTTTAGTGACCATTGCATTTCAACTTCAAAAATTCATAATTGAGGTAATTGAGGTACTTCATAATTGAGGTCATTGTCCAAGAGGTGGGTGATTTTAGTGACCATTGCATTTCAACTTTAAAAATTCATAATTGAAGTAATTGAGGTAATTCATAATTGAGGTAATTGATCCCTTCTCCAATCTTGAGGCCTATTTTCAATATCTTCTAACATAGCAAGAGGGGTGCACAAACTTTTATTTTGTGGTGTTTGGACCTATGGTGCAAAAGTTATTGAATTTCAAATTTTTTTTATGAATTAGAAAATTGACTTAATTTATCTTTTATTTTGGAAAAAACATAACTTTCACATCACATATCTAAACACCACAAAACAAAGCCCTTGAACTCTTTTGAGCATAAATCTTTGTATTTGTATCTAGAATACAACCTCTCAAAACCACAACAGAGCTCTTGCACTCCTTTGTGCATTCCTTTGTGCATAGAAGATATAAAAAATTGAAGTCCCTTGGAACAAATCTTCCTAGATTGTTGCCATTTTTTAGCCAAATTATATTTGTGGTGCAATATGGCACTACTTTGCCCTCCCCCTAAGCCATGGTGCCTACTATCCTATAACTTCAAATATTCATAGAATTTAAAATTAAAAAAATTTGAAGATAATTTTTTTGCCATTGGATTTTTCTCCAGAAGGTTAATCAATACAAATGAATCAATTATGACTTTTGATGGCAAAAGAGGGACAATTTCTGAAAGGGTTGGAAATGGGGCTCATTACCTTAATTCCTCAAAGCTCCAAAAAATATGAAATGACTTGGATTATATGTCAACCCCTTATGTTTTTCAAGACAAATGTACTAAAATATATTTCAAGCTCCCAAAATTAATTTCCAACTCTTAAATGGACACTTTATGGACTTTATTTTAGCTATGTATATGCATATTTGTTCTATCTAGTGTAGTAGGTAGGAAACCCAGATGAAAATTCTTTGGATTTGTGAACTACAAAACATACATCCACGTCAAAATATGATTTTTTTGCTATGACCACTTGTAATTTGTCTAATTTTTTCAAAAATGAGTTTTCAACAAGTCTAAATATGACTTTAAGGATGGTTCCTACCTTCATTATCCCCCCCCATAATCGATATCAAGAATTGATTAAAAAACTTAATATCTATTGAAAATCATGTTAACAACTTCAAGCAATTCCACTTTAATCACAAATTCTATTTTGATTGCAACCAAGTCTGCTAAAAGAAGTTGGTGAAAAACTGAACTAATTACGTTATTCCAACTATGTTATTCCAAACTTCATTGCACCGGCATTGGTAGGAGAATGATTAAAATAATTTGCACCGGAACTACTACCAAAATAGGTCAATTTTGCCACTTATTTTCAACATGGTTCACTTGAATGTCAACTTTGATTCTTTTACATCTATTAGGGGTGCCTAAAAGTTTTAGTAACTATGCAATCCCTTGCAAATAGGAGCACCTTATACATTAATCTAGCCTTTTGTAGGAAACCATAGATTTATTTTGGGACAGAGGGAGTACTATTTTATATGGAGTATATTTGGACACAAGAAAAACAATATAGAGGAATACAATCTTCAATATTATTATAACTAAATTTAATCTAACCAAGGTTTCAAAAATTAGATTATTCATTTACCGAAATAGCTTCACTAATACATTATCACCTCATCGTACGCTCGTAATCCTATGTGAACAATGAGTGTACTAGGGGCAACCTACATAATATTTCCATTTGTATACATGGGGCAACCTAAATATTTGTATAGTATTTCTATTTGTCACATGCTGAGAAACTATTGTGGGGCAACCTAAATAATTTCACTATTTTGTGTAGACAACATACATGCAAATAGCCACAAGCAACCCTTTAAGAGCTGATTGCATTTTCAGGGAAGCTAAACTCCTTGAAACAATTTCAGTAAATTTTACTAGGAAGAAAAATGAAATTGGCATCTTTACTTTGGTGCAGTCTTTGGGTTTATTCAAAGACATGGAATTGGCATCTAATCCAAGTCATTTCATATTTTTTGGACCTTTGTGGAATTAGTTACAAATTTTTGAAGTTGAAACGCAGTGGTTTCTAAAAGCAACCCCCTCCTGAAATGTTCAACGTTGGTACATTGAAGAAAGTAAGATGTACCTCTGTGTTAGAGGTCGCTTTTACAGACAAGTCGCTTTTACACAACAATCAAGAGAATCGCACCTCACATTATTATTCAATACACAACAACCAATAGAACATCATCTCACACATTTATCAATACAATCTTGTCAAACACAAAAATCAATAGAACATCCCCACTAAACAATCTCGTCTCACACAACAGTGAACACAAATCTCGTCTCTCACACAACGAGCTATACAGTCACAAAATACGAAGTGTACAAAAACTGCCATATGAGTGCGGTCCACACAAAAGCAATGGAAAAGTGACAATACATTCAGACATGAAGAACATGTGACAGCACTTGGCTCCTTCAAAAGGATGCGAAAGGCTCTGCAACGTACCTAGAATAAATTTACATATAAAGACTCCCTAAGACACGACAAGCAGGCTCATGGGCTCCAAGGCAATGAGAGATGGAGCATAGCAGAAGGACAAGGGTTTCCACAGACTAAATGCGAAGATTCTAAAAACAGGAGAAAAATGACGCAGTCAAGGGGAAGCAAATACACGTCTTCCCAGAACTGAGACAACTTCCACGTCACCTTCCAACCCTCCAGCATTTGCACCTCATCTTCGATATACACCATAGAAATGTTGAAAACCTGTGCCAGATTCCCATTGCATCATCTCAGTATCAACACATTCCATAACTTGGCCCCCCTCCTGCTCACAACAGTAAGATAAATGACTCATCTAGGCTCTCCATCAGTGACTCCTGTCCCACATCTAATGGGAAAAATTAACAGTGTCTAAAAACCTAAAAATACGCGGTCAAAAATGAATTACTCCTCCAAGTCAATGAGGATTGCAAGGTGTTCCCATGATCAAACTAAACATATATTTCCCATGCTTAAAAAGACCTGCTTAGAGCATCACCTGCTTGAGTGTAAACCCATGGCCTCCAATATGCTGGAAAACCCGTTCATACGTCCTCAGGGTGAGCTCCTACCAGAGTAAGCAACGTCCACCGAGTCAACATGTAAGACCAGAAGCCTGGTCCCTAGATTCCGGAAATCTCCGAAACTGCCAACGTCAGCGGCGTTCGAGACTGCTCAGTCATGTCGAACATGGAGTGTCCTGGTGGTGATCAGGGTTAAGGTACTTTAGCGTCCTCTAGTGACTCGGCTAACGTTCTGCTAGGATCCTCTGGGCACTGGTCGTCTTCCACACCAGCCGTTGTGAGCATGGAAGACAGCTTCACGACGCTAGAATTGCAGAAGAAACACCGCTGGTTGTTCAAAAGATGGCGTGATATGCAACGCTGGCATGATTTGTGGTTGCACGGCAAGAGAATTGTATCCACTTCACAAGCATAGCAAATGGTGCAAGTTTCCTCCCGGTCCATCATTGCTAAGCCCCCTAGAACGTCTGCAATAACACCAGCTCCATTGACCATGATTCAATACTATTGCGACCTGAACTGAACTTCGCAGAAGTGAAAACAAGAAATATTTTAACTCAAATAACTCCAGAAGGGAGTAATATTCCACGAAAGATAAATTTTCCATGGTCTTTATAATACAAGTTAGGAATACGCAAAGATGAAAATCACACTAGGCAACGATGAAAAAAGAGTTAAAAGGCACGCTCAACAAAGTAAGGAGGGTTATCTACCTGAGCCTGAATTCAATAAAACAAAATCGTCTGACGAAGCAAGTCTCCTCGCCTCTTCCGCGTCAACTTCGAGCTTCGAAACAAAGTCCTTCAGATCCGATACTCGACTAATCGAAGGATCGCCTCTGAATGTCACCTCCTGAGTTACACCAGGGCAATCATAAAAAAAAAGGCACAAAACTATAAAACAGACATAACGTTAAGTCAAGAAAAGTCATGATAGTCATATTCGAAAATAAAGGCATAAAAAAATCAACCCTGCACACTTCCACTAAAAAACAAAATAACACAAACATCCATAAAACAGGCACTATGAAAAAAAAGGAGAAACAGTTAGCAAAAAACCCGCACTGAACGATAATGAACTATAATTTCGATATCAAATCAAAATCATCGAAAAAGATCAATACACACAAGCAGTCACAAACTCCCAATCGTTCCAAAAACAGAAAGCTAAATTAAAAAATAGAGATACAAACATAAACAAAAACCGTACCAAGCTCAATGTTAAGGACAACCATCGGGACCATTCAAATCAATTCAAAATAGCACCACCTCTCGCTGTTTCAGAGAAGTACGCCCTACATACTACCTACATCACCTCCGGCACCATAGGATAGAACCTTACCCAGCTGTAGTCCACCAGATATTGGAAATTGGAAATAACCGCTGCTGAACTGTCCACGCCTGCCAGAACGCTTGGCATGTCGTACGCCAAACCGGGATTTTGTGCTGAACTGCCATTTCTTAAATTCAGCACAATCCCTACCAATGGAGCCAAGATCATCGCCCTGTTGATTTTCTCGACAGATTGCCCCTGCTGCACCCTCACAGTGCTGAAACCAAAAACAAACAAATAAAAAAAACTCCATCAAAAGTCTAAAAAACCCGCAAGTTCTTTCTAAGGAGCTCTACTTCCATCACAAACTGAGGGCTTCAACTACAATGACAACCACAAGATGTTAAGTGTTCCGCACGTCCCATAACTGAACCCAGACACTTGCACACCTGTCAAAAAAGTGCGCATCTGCACTCAATGTGGTGTGGTTCAGCACGAATATGATCAGCTCACAAAGTCGGACTAAGTTGATTTCCGGGCCTTTCAAGAACGCGTGTGGCAACTCCTGCGTGAAGAACTCCAGAATCCGTTCCAAATTGCAAGACAGTTCGAACATTATGGTGCATTTCTTTTGCTGCAAATCTGGCACCTACTCACAGAACCACAAACAAAACCAGCGTCAAATTCATACAACTTGAACTGAGAAAGCCATGAACCCTCAGTCTACAGCCTCTTGAGAAATGCATGCCCATATGTATCAAGCATTCCATGTCCCAGCAAGAACAATCAGACGTCATGTTCACTACCAGGAGTGCCGACCAACACACAACAAAAATCTTCCAAAACACTAAATACGAAGAAAAAGAAGACGATATGAATAAAACCTAGCCTCCCAAACCATTGGGGAAAGAAAGTTCATTAAAGAACATATACCTGGCGAAAGTCTGAATGTTCCTGCATCTCCTTGATTGCCACTGCAAACTCAGTTATCGTCCAGTTCAACGTGTTAAAAAGACGATTCAGAAAAGATGCCAACAGCTTCTCATCATCCATGCACTTCTCCTTCAGTAAACGCTGCCACCAAATCCAAACAACATATCAGCCTCCCACATCAATCCTGCACCTCAAAAACAGTTCTCCAGATCCTTCAACATCACCACATCAACGTCCCCATGCTCATTCGTCCACAACAGTCACCTCTCGACACACCAACACTTGTTTCCACCCACCTGGAAGTGCGGCGAGAACGACTCTCCGTGGGACAAGCATTTCGACGCTCCGAAACCGGAGCCCTTGCACAACCGCAGCAAGATGTTCGAAACGGGAATCCAGAAGCGGTTGTCGAAAGACGCCAATAAACACCCCACCATCCCCTCCCGAGCGGCTTGGCTCCGCTCGAATGCCACTACGTGCTCCTTGTATTGCACCAACACCGATATCGACTGCAGCAAAATATCTCGCACGTCCGAATTCGCTATTCTCGAATCACTAAAATGAGTCACCAAAAACGTCACCTGCGGAAAAACAACCATCCACAATAAACAACAAATTCTAAGAAACAACTACAGCACGACACCAAATGCCACTCATTGTCGGAATAACAATCACGGAAGTCCTCAACGAACTTAGAGACTCGAAACCATACAGGGGCAGAAACATTACCACCGGGAAAAGGCCTTGCTGTAGAAGAGAAGAAGGCGTCACAAACGGAGGATCGCTTCTTCGCATTGCATGAAACGAATCCACCTGCTCCCAAAAACATCCACTTCTCGTCATCACACTACCACGAAAATAATGTCGCAACCGTTCTCCACCTCAAGCAAGCATTCTGGACTACCACTCCAATCACAAAAAGACAACCGTTACTAAGGAACTGGCAGATAAAACACGACGGACTTCAGCGGCCCAGTGGCCACGCACCAAAGTCTCCACGTAAAATTCCGGAACGAAGCTGAACAGGGGATCTCTCTTGCTCAAAACCAACAGCAACTGCACCAGCCACATGCACGTCGCATACATTCCCCTTAGCTTCCATCTTGCGAACATCGTCACGCGGTACCTGCACGACCAAGGGAACTCAGTTGTCAACCCATCATACGCACCACTCATTCACATCTCCAGATCACCATATGACAAACTGAAATGCCACAGCGCCAACAAAAACAACCACAACACGGACAGAAAAACATCCATTGCTTCCTCAAGGTAGCAAGTCTGAAATACCATGTACACTTCCGCACACAGTCGAGCAGGTCCTCTCTGTACACAGCTCTCGCTTCCTTCAGCCGTTTCGAATACTCGCTCAACATCTTTCCTCCCCTCATCTCCCCCCGTATCTGGCGATCTGTGTCCTCCAGCTGTGCAATCGATTGCATCTGATGCTGCATGAAAAAGGAAGCCTGCACCCCCAAAACAAATCACAAGGACGCGTCAAATATACTGACAAATCCCGTGCAATCATGAACTACCACTCTCCCGGAAACCACTTCCATGGAACATGAGATCCCTCAACGGCCTGTCAACTGACAACAGACCGCTAAGAAAGGCCACCATAGCCAAGTCACTAATCACACCACCGAAGCAACGATGGACAACACAGGGAAGACAAACCATCCCACTCGGAACCTTCACCACTTGACACCAGCAATCAGAAACCATCTCAATGGAAACCTCCAAATTCCATAACCGACGCTTCCTCTGACGCAAGCCTACAGCAGAATTCAATACAAACGAATCTAGAGAAATAAAGCCTCGCAGACAAACGCTAGCGCTCGTCAGCTGCGTTGCACTCGAACAAAGACCTCCGGTCATGGCGACACTCGGACCCATGCTCACCTGCTTGAAGTTCTGGGCCAAACCCAGGTGGTACAGAAGCAGCATGATATCCAGCAGCTCCTCCTCGCGGATCGCCTCCGAAAGCTCCTTGATCGGCTTGAATCCTTGACGCTTGTAGCTCCGAGACACAGGACCCCCCTCCAAACTCATGTCCACGCGACCGCTCGAGCTCGCCTTGTCCTCCACGCACTCCTCGCAGCTCCGACTGCTCGAATAGTTGCTGCTGATCGGGCTGCTCGCACGCTCGCTCTCTCCTCCCGCTGAGCTCGCAGCGACCATCTTGCTCGCCACACGCACGGGGCTCTTGCTGTCGCTCACCAGCCCACTCAGCGTCACGTCCGAGCAGCACGCAGGCTTCAGCTTCCCGCCGTGTCGCACCACGTGGTCCCCTTCGTCCATGCTGCTCTCCTCCCATTCCACTTCCGACACCTCCAACCCCACCGGAAACGTCTTCACCAAATGGCTAAACGTCCCGCCCAGTCGCGCGAAGTCCGTCGCGCTCGAGTCCTTCAGGAAAAGACTCACCGGGAAGCTCCGCTTGCCCACCCTGCACGTACAAACCAACCTCGCCGTCAGAAGCACATCCGGAACAGTCACAGCCACCACTAAATTCGATACCTCAACACAAATGGAGCAGGTCCATAACAGGAACAACGCAAGCGGCAAAAGCCCACAACGAACCAGAAGCTCAAGGCATTCACGACCAGCACTCCAATGAACGCATGTCAGAACAGTCCAAATCACCTGTGAAGAAAACCCAAGGCGTTGTTTTGCTCCTTCGTGCCCTCGCCAGTCACCTTGCCCGAAGGTCCAAAGCCTTCCGAAAGCAGACGCAGCAGCACGCAATACGTCGACACCAGCACCGAGTTGTCCGACAGCCCGGCGGGAGCCATGCTCCTGTTCGCTCCGCGATTCTTGCACACCAGGTTCTGCAGGAACCTCCGAAACACCACACCCGACACGGGCTGCGGCAGCTCCGCACTCGGAGGGGGAACGAAGTGCAGCAGGCGACCGCACAACTCCCATTGCAACTCTTCCACCTGCGTGCAGGAAATTGGCTTTCTCACATGAATGCATGAATTCAACAGCCTTGCCAACATCAACAGGAAAGAACCAAAAGAGAGCCACCAAAATCACCTCCATCGCCACACTCAGACCCGAAAACAGCACTCACGCCCATAAAACATCAGGGGCATCAAAATCGGCACAAAGGGCACGAAACACCATTGCCACGCAATTCAGGCAATGATCCAAATACCACAAGAGACTCAGTAGTCCAACTGGACCCTCACAACCAATGCAACAACAGCTCATTGCAACACATGAAACACCATCACCATGAGAACACCATGTAAATTACCTTCGCGACCGCCTTCGACAAGGCGCTGGCCGCGTGACGCATCTGGCCCTCAGAGGAGAACATGTCCTCGCGAGACCCGGGCCACCACACCACAGGCATCAGACTCTCCAGGTCGTTCTTGTTCGGGCCCTTGCGAGTCAGCAGGCCCTCAAGGCACGAGTCGAAACCTTCCCACGTCCACCACCACACCATGAAGTCGTAACGCTCCAGCACATGGCACGCCAGCGCCAGGAAAGGATACGGACCAGTGTATGGATGGTCCGCCAGAGTGAACAGCGATGTGCGGCAACCGAACGACAGCGCCTCCATCACGCTCGCCACCAGCGAGACCCCGCTCACGCGACGCTCCAGACGCGGAAGAAGCAGGTCCAGCGACGCATCCACGCTCGGCGCGTCGTGCGGGGCCTCCGCTCGGTAAGTTTCCAGCAAGAACGGCACCAGTGCACCCCAGATCACGTACTCACATGGCACCTTCGTGTCCCCCTCCACCATTGCACCCTCGCCGCGACTCGGATCCTCCACCAGCAGCGGCACCAGCAGATCGCAGATCTCCCCGCCCGTCAACAACACTTCCTCGTCCGTCAGCGGAGCGACTCTCCGGAGCCTGTCCACGGGAGCCATGGCCGCCGCCACCTCGCGGCTCCCCAATTGAACCAGCCTCTGCAGGCACCCCAGCAAATACTTCGCCCTCGCACATGCCCAATTCCCCTCCTGCACATCCACATCGGCGTCGGCACATCTCGGAGGCAGCTGAATCGGCTGGAAGCCCTGCACCGGGTACTTGAACGGACGAGCTCCGAAATTCAGCTCGCAGCGCTCGCCATGAGACAGAGAAACGGCGGGATAGTATCCGTCCTGGGCCTCCGCCGACCGCACGCCGTCGTACGCCACGCCCAAGCACAAGCCGTTCCGGAAAAATAAGATCTGATGACGATCCAGGTCCAGGCAGCACCCGATCACGTCCCCCGACACCCACTGCTGACCGTACGCGGCGTGGCTCTCGCTCCACTTGCACACGCGCCTCCCGTCGTATGCATACGAGTCCGCTGCGTCGCCCACGCCCTCCTCGTTCGTGAACGGACACGACAGCGTCGCCCACCCGAGCTGCTGGATGCCCGCCGTCCCCAGAGTGGCCTCGTACATCCACCGACCCTTCCACACGCACGCATTGGCCCGCACACTGCTGAAGACCGTCTGGCTCTCCAAAAGCAGCAGACGCTTATCGAAACGGATGTCGCCGCAGGCGCCGTCACTATCCATCACCACGACGCCCTCCCCGAACGGACTCTCGCGGATGAACAAGCCCTCCCTCGCAGTCGCAGAGGCGGAGGACTCCCCCGTCCCTCGCATTGCGACAATCTGGGAATGCAGAAACGATCGCAAGCCGCCCGCATCGATCCTGGCCTCCTTCACCAGCGACACGGGCTCCGCAGCACCGAGAACGTGCGCCAGGGTGCGCTCCAATCCCAATTTGCTGCACTCATCATGCATACAAGCAGCTGACACCACCACGCCGCTGTCGTTGTCGTGCACGTCTAGGAGCGCGGCCAGCCCTGTGGACCTCCCTCGCTGCAGCTGATGGAGCCCTTTTCGCAGACCTCCATCCGCCCACATCTTCCCTATCCGCAGGCCTCCGGTGTCAGTCACCTCGGGTGCCGGCAGGTCGTTCCACTTCGCAATTCGAACATTCCACGCATCCAATTCCCAATCCTTCGGGTTTGCAGCCCAGGCCAGACGACCTCGTTCCTTTGGTTTCCCTCTCCCTTAGCCGAGCCTGCTCATATCACCGAAATCTCCGCGTTGGCCACGCCCATGAGTTTGAAAGACTGCACCCCTCCCTCTCGTGGCAGTACGCCAGAATCAACGTCCCGCCTTCAATCAATGCCTTCCATGACATTCTCAATTTCTGTACACGGCCGTTCCGAAACACGACACATCCGTCAATATCACAAAGCAAGGGGTTTTCACACGTGCAGACACACCACACTATCAAAATGGCAGCTCTCATGAAACCAAAAATTACGAGGAATCCCACAGCCTTCCCAATCAACGTCTCCGCTGAGCGCCTAAAATTTTACATGTCACCCCATCGCAGCGGAATTCTGAGAAGCGAGTGTTGCCACACGCTTCCAATCAAGCAATACCACACACACAGACACATCTAACCTAATCCTCAAATCCCTCCTCATCGCCAAGAATCTTGCCACACTCAAACTTGCTCAACTACTGCTCGCAATTCCACAACACACAATCTCCCCACCGCGGGAAAAATTGTAATCGGACGACCCTCCACAACGCACAAACCACAGCACGCCCGAAATGACCCCAAAAAATCAAGATCGCTTTCGCATCACTCATGGCCCGCATCGTTGATGCCTGCACAAGTGCCTTAACCAAGACCAGAAAAGAAAAGAAAAATTTCCGCAACAAGGCTTGGCAACCCCAGAAGCATCCGACTCTCAAGCTCCCCTGCTCTGCTACCGTCCTCCCTCGCCCATCCTCTCTCTCCCCATCTTCACACGCCGAAACAATCCTCTGCCTTCCATAATAATACCAACCCCCCCCAAAAAAATTCTCTCTCTTTCTCGCTCATCACCAAAACCATCCTGACGCCAATTCAAGCCCAAATCAACCTCCCAAATCACCTTCAATCACGAAATCGTTGCAGACGATCAAATTGCGACTCCACAACTAGACCCTGAAATCGGAGTTTTCGAGGACAAAGGGACTTTATCAGAAACAACAATCCCTACCCCCAAAATACGCTTTCACGGAACGCTGCCCGCCCCACCCACCCACCCACCCACCCACCCCGGAATCACGAAACGAGCAAGAGTAATTCTGGGCATCGTTTTCGAAACTCACAAGAGACCTGAAGAGATTGGTTGCCCCCAGGAGCGCTGGCCGCTGCTGCTGCTGCTGTAGCCTCGTCACGCTCCATCCCCATTGTTGTTATTGCAGCACCTGAGCGGCGACCAAGGGTTCCGGAGAAGCGGGGATTTGAAAAGAAGAGTCCAAAGAGATTCGGAGATGGGATCGGCGGCGGTGTCTTCCCGAGAAGGCGTAAGGGCTACCACAGCGGAGAGATGCGGCGACCTCCTCCATCACCACATGCGCCATCTCCATTCCCCACCACGAAAGCACGGACCCGCACACCGAAGTCCTACTGTATTCTTTTCCCAGGTCCCTGGCGCCCGCGTTTGCCTTCGTGCCGAGGCTCCGTCGCTGTCTCACTGGGCCCCCCTAGACCCTAGTGCTGCCGCTAGTACCCCTGTTCACACTCGCCGCATCCGTCCACCCTTTTGGCATTCGATTCGAGAGCCCAGCCACCCGTGGTGCATGGCTGAGTGGGCAGCCTGAAGTGGGGGCCACACTTACGAGAATGGGGAAGCGTGATTGGCAGGCTAGGCAGCAGGTAGAGTTCTTGCATGGGAGGGGGGAGGCAGCGGGCAACTTTAGTGAGTAACTTTAGTGAGATTCTCATTGTTTCTTTTTGTTGTTTTGTTTTTTGTTTTTTTTGACACAAATGAAACGGAATTTTCACTGCAAAGGAAAACACATACCACAAGTGGCCTCGCCGTGAGATTCACATTGTGAATTCCATAATATCGTTACTCAAAAACATTGTATAACCATTGTATAACCAGGTAATGGTCCTCCCCCCATGCAAGGAAGGTATTGTGCTTTCTCATATGCCTATGAGAGACTTTGAGTGAATTCAAGGCTTGGAGTTGGCCAAGGAGTCATTTCACTAAAGTTGCCCTTTTGATAAGACCATTTTGTTCATTGAAGGGTTCTCCTTCTCAAGGATGCAAAAGGTACCCCTACTTCATTGGTTGCCTCATTGTTATGTAACTAGCGCATACCATTCTCCCTTAAAGATTGGGATAAACCCTCCCTAGAATCATTGGCTAGCTAGGAAGTTGGAACATTGGAGGCTCTTGCTTTCTGGGGGAGCAAAAGGGACCCCCCTCTATATAAATTGATAATGTTATGCTCAAAGGTATTGTACTCTTGTGGAACAGTAGTGTCCAATAAGAGTTTGTGAGAATGGAAAGAATGAAAGAAATAACTTTGATTTTTTTTTTAGAATTAACGTATATTAAAAGTTTGTTTAACCCTAAATTGTTTTAGTAGCCATAAAGTGGTTAATGAATGACTTGAAGAGACATTGAGGAAACAAATAATCCATCTCTATATTCATCCAAAAATCTAACAATTTTTTTGGCTCACTACCTTGGTTATTGGGCTCATCTTTCACTTTAGAGATAATTCATATTCCCAATCCATATGGTAAATGGGGCTACTATCATTCAAGAAATTATTCAATCTTTATCCCCTTAAAGACATGGGGACTCCAAATTGCAAAACTACAAAGATGTATTGTAGAAATGCAACTCAAAAGAATATTTTAATAATGGATTTCACAAAAATTATAAAATACAATCTATAGACTATATCCATATAGTTAGATCAATTGCTATTCTAATGAACATTTTTCAATAAAATTTGAAACCAAAAAATAATTCTTTTTGTTAATATTGATTACAAATTGAAAATTCTTTGTAACTTTTGCAAGAATTATTCTCTTTAAGTTCAAAATATTAAGTTTTAACTGTGGTAATGCTTTAAGAATCCTATTTTATTTATTTATTCAAATTATTTTTACAGGATCATTTTTAGAATTGAAAAAGTTATATTATGAAGCCAAACATAGTTGTGTCCCTTTAAACTATAGAATATTTGGAAAACAACAACTTGATACAGTACTTTACTAGCAAGTTCATTACATCAGAGTCAAATATTTATTTAAAGTAGGAAATTGAAGTTCATTAGGACTAAAGTGTAATTTCGGCTATTTTGGCAACCATTCAAAATTGAACAAATATAAGCTTTTGGCTACATCTAGATACTTCATTTAATGGTTTTAAAGATGATAATAGGTTATTTGCAATTTCAAAATATTAGGCAAGACAGGGGGTGAATTTCCAAAAAAAATCGACATCATGTAAAAAAAATATTTATTGACAAAACTACTAATAACATATAGTAATCTTTATCCTAAAAATGTTAAGAGAACTATTATAAAAATCTACAAATAGAAAATCAAGATTCTATGTGTTTGAAACTTGTTTGCAATCATTTGTTATTCAAAATTTAAAACATCTAGTCCTTTAGAGATTAAATGTTACACTTTGTCCAAGGGAATATCAAAGGTTGTTCATTTTGTTTGTTATGATTAGATATGTAGAATTGTGCATCCTCTAGTTGCATTCATGGTACTATTGTAAAGTCTTTAGCAAGGAAGGATGCATGGATTTTGTTTCGTGGCATTCCAACTAATTGAAGAAAAGATATTGAATTTTGAATTTTTTTAAATTAAAAGATTATTTTTACTTTTATTTATAGAGACTAAGGAGTACTTAGCCCAAAAAAGTGATGGCTAAGCTCTCCTATCTTTTGGCTTCAAACTTCATTGCACTTCCATAATTTTGTGATTTTATAAACTTTGAGCTTTTATGACTTCAATATTCTATTGCTATTACTAAATGATTTTGAAAATCTGATAGATTAAAGCAATTTTGAATTCCACAACAATTACTATATTTACAAAGTCTTTGAAATTTGCAAATTTATCATTTTGATTCTTTAATTTTAGTCACCATTGTTTGTGAGGCAAGAACTTTATCAAGTATTTGAGTGGTAGTGTCCAAGTATTTAATTGAGCTCAAGTATGCCTCTAAGGTATACAATTTTCTTTACATTTACTTTGAGCAAATTTGACTTCAAGTCTCAAGGGGGGCAATGAGTGGTAGTAGTAGAAAACTACATGCGAACAAATTATAGGGTGCCTAAAAAACATTTGAGATAAAAATTATAATTTGTTTTTATATACTATAGGGTACAAAAATGCCATGACATGTCTTCAAACTACTATAGGGTTTAGAAAAATAGGTTCAATTAGAAAAAAATTAGACCTAGGATACCCCCTTTTTTATTCTTTTTTTTGGCCAAAAATATTAAATGTTGTTGCCTTGTAAGTGGCATATTCAAAGTGTTCAATAATTTTATAGACTTTACTAATTTCTACAATAGACATTGGTGGCTTTAGGTGGCTATCAATCTTGCCATTTAATTTTGAAAATTGGCAATTCCTATTTTAGGCCCTCTATTCATCGTTATGGTTGTTTAGGGTTTAGGATCCGCTCTAGGGTTTGGGGATTGCCTAGTCTGTCTTTTCCACTAACATTCTATTTCATACTACCATTGCATGCTATCATTTCATGCTACCATTTCATTCTACCATGATTGTGCAAAAATATTTCTTACATATTATTGTGCATACTGTGAAGACATTTTCATTGAATCAAACAATGTAGGCTAAAGTAAAGTTGATATTAGAAAGCGATCTCTATCATTCATATTAATCATGTAAAAAGGACCTAAACTTAAAGTTCAATTGATAGCATTCAATAATATAATACCTACCTAGTAAATGAGTGTCATTGACATTTTTTATGAAAGATACAATAGTAGTATTTACTACACTTTTATATTTTAATTCTAGTTGTAAGTAGTCATTAGTGGGGGAAAGAAAAGAAAGTTTGAAAGAAATTTAATGTAGGACAAAAATTGTAGTAGAATTTTTTTTTTAATCTAAATTATCATGTCATTTATTCATATCAATTTAGAATTATAAGTAATGCAAGCCCCTTTTCTAATAACCCAAAGTAGGAAATTATATAATGATAGTGTTTTAAAAATAAATAAATAAAATAATACCCCCCTAAAAAATACTTGGTGTTCACATCTATCCCTTTAGAATTTTTTACACACTCCCCCCCTAAAAAATACTTGGTGTTCACATCTATCCCCTTAGAATTTTTTACACACTCCCCCCCCCCGAGACATACCCTAAAAAAAGGTCTTGGTCGAGTGGTTCAAAAAACTCTCATTCTATAAGTCATGCTCAAATTAGTACACGTTGATATGGAAAAAAAATGTACAAGTTGTAAATACTCCACTCACATTAGTAGAGAAATTTGTGACCAAAACAACCAAAAATTGTTGTTTGCACCTGTTGTTTCGGACAAAAATCAACTGAAATCTGTTGATTTCTTTTGTTGTTTGGACAAATCTGAATTTTTTTAAAATTATCATTAGTTTTTTATTATTACTTATTATTATTATTATTGTTATTTTACTATTTATTATTATTTTTAAATTAAAAATAAATGAAATGATAAATTTTATTTGATTGCCCAAAATTCTAGGACAGCCAAAAAAATATTTAAAAAAATGCCCACTTCTCGCCATGCAGACAAGGCCACCTAGGCACTAGACAGCCTGTGCGGGTAGGCAATGCCCAAAGGACTCAAACCTTGGACCCAAGGGTGTTGCCATTGCACCACAAACTATTGCATGCGTATGGTAAGAGTAAAATTTTATTTATCTAGTTTTTAATTTAGTTATTCTAATTATTTTTTGTTTGCTTTGTAAAACTAGCAGACTTTAGAGGCCATTTTGACATAGTAGAACAATTTTTTATAAAAAACTTTTGACTAAGAAAATTTGTAAAATCAAGCTGACTTTCATTTACAAAAACCCGTTTGAGATTTTGAGACCCACATTAAAAGTTATGTACAAAAATCAGAGAGGATGTTTGAAAATGTCAATAAAAATGTTCCTTGTTGCCCCTCTCTAATTTTCATTCATAACTTTTGATTGGAGGCTTAAAATCACAAACCAATTTTTGGAGGTAAAAATTAGCTTGATTTGACAACTTTTCTTAGTTCAAGGTTTTTTTTATTTATTTTTTTAATATGACAAAATAGCCACCAAAGTCTACTGAGTTTAAAAAACACCAAATTGAGAGTGATTTAGTTTAACAAAATTAATCCATTGTTTATTATCCTCCAAGAAGTCTTGTAACCCCACTATAAGTCTAATAAAAATTGAGAGTGATTTAGTTTAACAAAATTAATCCATTGTTTATTATCCTCCAAGAAGTCTTGTAACCCCACTATAAGTCTAATAAAAAATTTGTAATTATATCAAATTTCTCAAACTTACAATTAGGTTTGACAAACCAATTGAACCAATTAAGTTTTTCTTAGATAATGTGAATTTTCCCAGAAAATGAGATGAGCACATTGATGTTTCTTAAATGTTTCTACAATAAAATTTGAAAAATTCATCTCCAATATTTTTCAATCAGTTGTTGTGTGATCCAATGAAATGCACATAGAACAATCTACCAAAAATGAAAATTTTGTTTTATGAAATTAAAATTTGATGTGTTGATTAAGATTGCATACAGTTCTAATTTTAATAAGATAGTTTTTAAAATACATGTTTAAACTAATAGCACATTTTTTGTGCCACCTAACAATGTTTGTAAGGGGTCAAAAAAGGCAAATGGTAGTAAAGAAAATCAATAACTGAAGTGCAAATTTTGGGCAATTGCAATCTTCATATTTTAAAATTTCTACAAAATTTTGAAAATTACACTGGTAATTGTATCATTTGATGATTGGTCTAATTCCAAATTTCAAATTGTTCCTCATGAAACCCTTAACATCTAAATGCCCAAGACCTTTTCTGAATTTGTTTAAATTTGTTTTATATTGAACAAAAAGCCATCATTTTGATAAGTTCCATCAATATTTTTTTGAATTGTAACCGTACAAATTTAAACCAAACATATTAGAGATCACATGTAAAAAGAAAATACAACAATACCACTTATGGTTTGAAAGATTATAATGCTTGATAGAATATTCTTAAAACAAAATCAGTTATCAAAAGATTCTATATTCCTTAAAATTTTGTTGTTTCGGTCATTGCACTACTCAAACCAACAAAAAACAGGCACAATTTTGTTGATTTCCACAAAAACTTCAAAAATGAGTGAAATTGGTCATTCCAGTGCCCCAAACAACAACAAACATTTGATTTTCTATAGTTTTGGTAATGGCTTTCTAGTAGTGTCTTGAAGTTAAGATTCATGAGCGGAAGAAGTCCATGCAACTTTCCCCACAATTTACCATGTAACCTAAAAAAGGTTCCCAGTCATGCAGTTCAAAAAACTCTCATTCCATAAGTTATGCTCAAACTAATACACGTCGGTATGGAAAAAAATGTAGAAGTTGTAAAGCTAAGATCCATGAGCACATTTATTCATGCTACTTTCTCCAAAATTTACCATGTAACCAAAATAAGGACTTCAGTCATGTACTTAGTTCAATGAACTCTCACTCTAAGTATAAGTCATACTAAAAGTAGTACACATTAGAAAATAATGTAGAAGTTGTAAATATTCTGCCCATGAAAATAGTTAAGATTCATAAGTGCTTTGATTTAATTTGTGCAAGTTTTATTTTTAAATATTTTATTATTTTTATTATTTATTTATTTTAGGCTACCTATACGTAAAATTTAACATGGTTGCGGAGACATGGAGTTTGTTTTTTGTCTCCTCTCTAGCTCGAGACAAGGCTCTCGCGGCCATGGCACAAAAGGTAATTTTTCAATTTTCACTTCCCTTGCACTATTGTAAGAACTCCCTAATGTTTACACATGCTCACCAAGTGAGTGAAGTCACTTGACCAACAAATATTTTCGTTATTTTCATTTACACATACTCATGAGTGAAACTGCTCTATGGAAGCTATTCCATTTTGTCTGGCATGACTTTCTTGGCTTGGCCACCTAGCATTGTAATATCCCATATAGTAGAATATTCTTGGAAAAGACATTTTGGTAGACTCTCACAACACCTTTTCCTAGGCTCACTAGGGAAGATTTGCATTTTTGCTTTTGCATAACACTTGCCTTCAAAACTCACTATAAAAATTGTCTACCTTACATCTAGGCTAAAGTTCGGAAATGTAGTATCAAACAGATTCTGCCCAATATTAACTCAATAATAAGTGGAAATGTCCCACAACTCAACATTGTTTACTAATGAGGTAGGAGTTCTTTTGCATTCAATGAACTAAACAGACCCCAATAGTTGTCTATGAGAAACAATAGCTTAGAAATTAAACAAAACTCACTTTATGACCCAATGAACCCCTAAATACCCAAGATCTTTTTTGAATTTTTAGGAATTTGCTCTAAATTGAACAAAAATCCAACATTTTGATAAGGTGTATCAATTTTTTTGAATTTTAACCGTATAAATTCAAACTAGACATGTCAAAGATCACATAGGAAAAAAACAAAAAACAATATCACTTGTAGATTGAAAGATTATAATGTTTGATCATAAGCGTGTTAAAATTGCAAAATTGATTTGAAGTCTTTCAATTCTCTTTTCACATGTCAAATCTAAAAAGTTGGTCACTAAAAAATATAAGGAGAAAGGACCTAACATACATTTATAACTACTCAAAATCTACTCTACAATTTTTTTAAATGAATATCTAATGTGATTTTTTTCTTTAAGATCTAGTGTATTTGAGTCTCATTTCCAAGAGCCCTCCACACGATGGAAAGTCAAGATTGTAGCCATCATCCTTGCACAAAATCTTGAATAGAAATCATAATCAATCATTTCCAAAATTGAATTTTTGATGCTAAAACTAGACTTCAAAAAAAATTCAAAATATAAACTATTAAAAATAGCAACTTGGTTAGATTTCATTTAACTTCAAAGTATTTTTGACACCCAGATTTGGTGCCTTGGGCATTTAGGAATTAAATACAAGTTATAATTTGGTCATAAAGCCACTCCATTTGAATTTGTGCAACGGTCACATTTGTTTGGCATCACCAAAAAATTGTTAACTTATTTTTTTCCAAGTCAATGCATCAAAGTGGATTAAACCCTAAAAGACGGAGCCTATCATTGTGTAGTCAAATTTGAGAGTCCCTCACTCTTTGTATCTTCCATTTCTTTGTTATTTATTAGTGAATTTTTTTGATATTATTTTTCAAAGATGAAATTACATGTCTAGTATTTATCATAAAGTTTTCAAAAAAATTTGTGAACTTTTCAAATTACCATGAATTTTTGAAGAAAAAAAGAAGGAGATTTATGTCAAATACAAATCATGTTCTAAAAATCTAAAATATTCATAATAGAAGTGCATTATGGTGTAGAATATTGTATTATAAAGAAAGTTTTTGTGTCTCTCCATATTTAAAAACATGGATATTGATCCTCAACTTCAAACTCCACTAATAAAAATACTTATTTTCAGAAATTTTTCAAAATTTCCAAGTAGAATAGAAACTATACTTCAAAAGTTTTATTTTGTTCGATTTCTTCAAAAGAAGAAGTAATACTTTTGAATGTCAAAATTAAATTTTAACCCCTCAAAGACTAAGAAACACAATATGTCTTTTTCAGACTTTTAAAAGCAAATTCTTGGTATAGTGAAAAGGTCTCAGTATTTTATAAACTAGGATCCTGTAGAGTAATAAATTGACATACTTCTTGCATTTTTTTATTTTTTAAATTTCAATGTAAGTTGTACTTAAAATTTTATTTAGGAAATATAGTCTAATAGAACAAAGAAGCAAACATCCAATGAAAGGAACAATAGGGATGGAAAATAAATTCTTGAACATTTCTAGTCTTTACTTTGCACAAATAAATTGGATTTAGAGAATTTTTTTTTAAATTTGGATTTTAGCAATTTTAAAAATACAAGGTTCAATCTGGTGGGATTATAAATACAGAATAATTGGAAGGTTTCAAATATTTTGAAGGTGCTCTAAACATTATGCTACTAAAATGAACTATTAAATTTCAAAAATCGACGCATATATAAATTTAAATTTTTTTTTGAAAGATCCAATTTGGTTAGTTTTGGCTTTCAATTTCTTGTATTTGAAAATGTTTACAAATTTGAGAGAACGTTTTGTTTTTCAGTTTTTTCAATTAAAAAAGTACTACATTTGCCTACAAATCCAATACTTCTTTTTTTTTAGAGGTGGTTGGGTGGGTTTAAAAAAACATTATTCATGTCCTTATAATTTTTCTTCCCCACGAGCTACATTTTTTTGCCTAATTTGGTAAAGGATTATGAATCAAAATGTAAGTGGTTCCATAATTTTTAGACGCATTATGAATTAGTTACAAATTTTCAAAGATACAAGGTAGAGGGTGCTAAAAGTGTCATGCCACTAGTAGAAAAATCTGTGACCAAAACAACCAAAAATTGTTGTTTGCACCCTTTGTTTCAGTTGCATTGTTCTGGACAAAAATCAACTAAAGTTTGTTGTCTTGATTTCTTCTGTTGTTTTGGACAAATCCCCCCAAAAGAATCTAATATTTTAGTCTTAAAAAAATATTTAAATCCTTTAAAGTTTTTTTGACTACCCGAGTTTCTCGGAGAGCTGAAAAATATTCTTAAATTAGAAATGTCATGTAGGCAGCCCCGCCATGTGAGCAAGCCACCTAGGTTGCCCTACCACACAGGCAGGGTATCATCCACAAGTACTGAACCTTGGACCTCATGGTGGAGGTCCAAGGGGTCAACCAATACACCATGCAAATCTTTGAATGTTGAAGTCATTAGCAAGATTTTATTTAACTAGTTTTCTAATAATATATTTATATTTATATATATTTTTAAAGTTTTCAGAGTTTGAAGGCTATTTTGACATAGTAGAACAATTTTTTTCAAAAATCTTTGAACTAAGAAAAGTTGTACAATTAAACTAACTTTCATCTCCAAAAATCCATTTGAATGTAGAGACTCCAATCAAAAGTTATGGGAAAAATTTAGAGAGGAACTGAAAAGGACAGTTTTTTTTACTTTTTCAAACATCTTCTCTGAATTTGGTCTATAACTTTTTATTGAAGACTTGAAATTTCAAACGGATTTTTGGAGATGAAATTTAGTTTAATTTTACAACTTTTTTTAGTTCAAAGATTTTTGAAAAAAAGATATTTTACTATGCCAAAATGGCCTTTCAAGTCTACTGAGTTTTAAAATGACATCGAATTGTGAATGGTTTCAAAAAAAACCATAGTATAGTACCCTCCAAGAAGTCTTGCGACCACACTATGAAGTCCAATAAAAAAATTTTACAATTATTTTTCTCAAAATTGTAATTAAGTTTTGTAAACCAATTAAACCATGATGCTCAAGCGTATAGATATAGTCATAATACAAGGGTATATTGGTAAAATATAATTACAACTTAGAAATATCTATTTAATAAAAGTTGGAAAGGTCACACGTTGACATTGATTTCTTTCTAGTATAAAATTTTTCTTATGTAATGTGCATTTTTTCACAAAGTTAGATGAGCACATTAATGCTTCTAAAATGTTTGTACAATACAATTTGAAAAGTTCATTACCAATTTTTTTCAATCAATTATTATGTAACCAGGGTTGACAAATTTGAATGTCCGGAACAAATCATGTCCAAAAATCGGACGCCTGGACGTTCGGACACAACGTCTGCAGGCAATGCAGTGGACGTAGTGGTCACCGTCTGACGGACGACAGCCGACAAACAGGAGGACAGACCAACGTGTGGGCAAGCGGACAACCCTATAGTTAGACGTGGATGGGGAGGCAGACGTTCCGATGAGGGATTGGACTTAAGGTTGGACGGACTAGAGATCAGATGATGTGGCGGCTCGGGAGGGGACGGCCAGGCGGATGGGATTAGTTTAATTTGTCTTCGAGATTAATTTTTTGGAGTCGCCATGTCATTTTTGAACTCCTTAAGCACACTATTTTCTTTAATGTGCATACATTTTTCATTGTTCTAAGTACATGTGAGCATGGAATTATCACATTATTACTCTTGTATGGCATTTTTTTTTCTTGATTGGTATGCGGAATGTTTTAATTACCAAGCATTGCATTAATTGCATTGATTAATTCACTAATTTAGTATGTAAATATGTCCGCCCAACAGTCTGACCGTCCATTGGATGGGAGAATAGAAAAATTCGGTATGTGAAATGACATTCCAAGGTCAGTGCCCACGTCCACTAGACATCCAACGGGACGCCAAGATGTTGTGTCAACCCTGTATGTAATACAAAGAAAAGCACACAAAAAAACTTACCAAAAATGGGATTATTTTTTTTTAAATTAAAATTTTATGTGTTGATCAAAATTGCATAAAATAAAAAATTTAATAAATTTTTTTGATAGTACATTTTTAAAATGATAGTATATTCTTCATGCCACCCAACAATCTATATAAGGAGTAAAAAAAGGCAAATGATATTACAAAGAATGAATAATTAAAAGGTAAGACTTAGGCAATTGCAATCTTCATATTTTAAAATTACCACAAGATTTTTGAAATTACATTAGTAATTGTGTCTTTTGATATTTGGTCTTTTTCTAAATTCCAAATTGTTCCTCATCAAATCCTTAGCACCAATATGCCTAACGCTTTTTCTGAGTTTCTTGGATATTGTTTTATATTGAACAAAAAGCCAACATTTTGATAAAATTCTTCAATATTTTTTGAATAGAAATTGTACAAATTCAAATTAGACATATTAGAGATCAAATTGGAAAAGAAAACACAACAATACCACTGGAATAGGCATCGTTCTCTTGATTTTCATAGAAAATTAAAAAATCAATGAAAACAATCATTCCAGTGTTCCAAGTAACAAAATTGAGTTGATTTTTTGTTGTTTTAGTCATGGTTTTCTAGTAATGTGCAAGTGATGCCAAAATGCATTTGATGCACATGAAAAAATGACACTAGTAGTATCAAAACATGTTACAGAAAAGAAGTTAAAACAATAGATTGTGTACCCAAAATTGACCACTTGTAAAGTTGCCACCTCCATAGTACTATAAATAGAATTGCACACTACTCAAAATGACCACCAACTCCACCTTACACTTGTCCTTGTAATGTGTACCATTTGGGGTATCTTCCCTATTTAGTTTTCTTGTAAAAATAGGGATCGGTTCAGTGTTCGGGAAGTTTTTTTAGTTTTACCAGCTAATTTCCTCCAATTTCCATACTGAACCGGTTTTTCAATTACTGAGTTCGGTTGTTTTCTCTTTTTTCCATTAAAAAAAAAAATTTATAGACATTTTCACCGTTTTTTTGCCGATGTTTTCAAATTGCAACCGGGTTTTTTTCCAATTCCACCGGCTAACTTTAAACTAGCCGCCGGTTCTTCCCAGACATTGGATCAATTTTTAGGAATGGTCCATTTTAGGTATAGTTACTTCCTTGTTGTATCTATAGATTCGTGAGGCTTTAATGTGTGTTTTAAGTAGTACATGTAACCATGTATCTATTTAGTTTAAGTTGCAAAGTGGACGTAAAGTAGAAGGATATTGAGTGACCAGAAGAGATGTTTACTACCAAAGCCCATATATTGACTATACCAAAATTTGAGAAGGTGTGTAATTAGTGCATTTTTAGATGTGTGAATTGGACCAAAATTTATTTGATTAGTTACAATCAAAGTATGGGTTCCGTGTCCATTTGTTTGTACTGGGGAATTGGTTTGCAAGATTTCTATTGCCATCATTGTCTTTAGTTTGTAGATATGACTTGAGGAATAGTGAATTGAGCATTAGTGAGTTGAGAATTAGTGAGTTGAGGGATAGTGAGTTGAGAATTAGTGAGTTGAGGAATCCTGTAGGACCATTTGTTCTGGAGAGAACCAGTGCGATGTGCGAGAAGACGCGATGTGCTCTAGCTTACCTCCTGCTTTGGAAGGAGCAACCCTAAACCCTAAACCCTTTCTGTTTCCGCCCAGCGGGGTATGGCGCACTGACTTGACGATGATCACACCGTGAATCATTCTCTCCCGCGACGCTATCCGCCATGGGCGCCACGCCGCGGACCGATTTGCACGACCTGGCGTGGCTGGCCGCGATCGCCACCCTTGTCAAGCTTCTCCTGGTGCCCGCGTACCACAGCACGGATTTCGAGGTGCACCGCCACTGGCTGGCCCTCACGCACTCTCTCCCTCTCCGTTTCTGGTACTCCGATGAGTCCAGCGATTGGACGCTCGACTACCCGCCATTCTTTGCCTTCTTCGAACGCTTCCTCGCCCTTTTCGCCTCCCGGATCGACCCCCGGATCGTCGACCTCGTCCATGGCCACAATTACGACGGCCACTCCGTGGTGCTCTTTCAACGCGTCACAGTCATGGTGGCAGACGGGATGCTGTATTGGGGTTTGTACGAAATCGGGAAGGGTTTCGAAGAATTGAGACGGAGAGTGCTCTACCTCGCGGTTATCTTCTCCCCGGGACTCTTGATTGTGGACCACATTCACTTTCAGTACAATGGATTCTTGTTTGGGATCCTGTTGTTGTCGCTCGCGAAAATGCGAGACGGAAATGACCTAATTGGCGGATTAGGGTTTGCCGTGCTCGTCTGTTTCAAGCACTTATTCGCAATTGCAGGGCCTCTGTACTTCGTGTACATTCTTCGACATTATTGTCGAGGATCTCGTGTCGGAGGGGCAATTGCTCGATTCTGTGCAATGGCTGGTGTGGTGTTGGGAACCCTAATTTTAGCTTTTGGTCCGTTTGCATATTATGGTGAGATTCCGCAAGTTTTGGATCGGTTGTTTCCCTTTGGGCGGGGGTTGTGTCATGCATACTGGGCCCCGAATGCGTGGGCGCTGTACATCGTGGGTGACAAGCTCGCTGCTGTGATCGGTCGACGTTTGGGGTTTTCTGTTGCAAGTCCTGAAGCGGGGTCAACAGGCGGTCTGGTTGGAGATTTTACACCGTATAGCGTCTTTCCCCAGATCAGTCCTCGTGTGTCGGCGGTACTTGTTCTTGGTGCCATGGTGCCGTGCCTCGTACAAGCCTGGCGGAAGCCGCTGCCAAAAACATTCATCCGTTGGGTGAGCTACGTTTTCACATGTGGATTTATGTTCGGGTGGCATGTCCATGAGAAAGCTTCCCTTCACATGGTGATCCCGTTCAGCGTGGTGGCGGTGGAGCATCTGGAGGATGGAAGAGCTTTTCTGTTTTTATCTATCGTTTCAACGTACTCACTTTTTCCATTGCTTTTTGAGATGAACGAGTATCCTATCAAGGTGACGATTCTCCTCCTTTACGCGCTTGTAATGTGGCTGGCCTTCTCGGCATTGTTTGACACCAGTGCAGAGAGTGAAGTTTCAAAGGTGGAAGATGTGAATGCAGAAGATAAAGGCAATGTTGACTCTACAGGGAAATCTTTACTAGGAGGTTCATTGGACAGATTTTATTTAGGAGGTTTGGTGTTCGTCGAAATTTATGGACAGTGCTTGCATTCGTTGTTCTTTGGAAGCGCTCTTCCGTTTCTCCCCTTGATGCTTATATCGGTTTACTGTGCTTTGGGCATGGTATACTTTTGGCTAGGCCAGTTGCACATCATAGTATCTGCCTGAATTAAAGTGAAGGTGCGGGTTTAGTCTTCAAAGAGGAAGGTTATGCGGCTGGCTGAGGAGGCTGCTGCCGGGTATTGAAATCCCTTGTAACATTATATTCTCAACCACAGTTTGAGATCGTTTCTTTCCGTCGTTGGTCATTCGAAAGCAGTCGTTGAGCTCATTCTGGGTACCGGTAGTCTTTAGTCGGGACCTACTCAGTTAATCTAACCTTTTGAAGAAGGATCTGGGCTCGACAAGCACTAGTTTGAAGTCATCATCAGCGCTTATGAATGTCCTCCGAGTAAACTCAATAAGAGGTCTAAATTCACTGCAACTCTTCAGAGCTTGTCACCCTAATTTCATCCTACTTATGGAGGTCAGATTGGTGATTTATAAAGACCGATGAGGAAGTGGTAGGCCATGGAAAGGGGTGGTCTTAAAGAAGTATTAAGAAGTCGTCTTTATGAAGTCTGAAAGAGTGGGCATTTAGGGAAGCATTATGATTTGGATATCACTCTTGGACATTAGTGCCTGCGTGGGTCCCATCGTGTGCACAGTTGTAGTTTGTTCTGGGCCGCGACTACGTGGTGTTTATCCACTTAGAGTCCATTTTCCGTTGTTGCGACTGAATGCGAGATGCCAAAGCCGAATTATTGGACAATGGGGCTGCATTTCCAGTTGTAACAATGGAAATGCGACTCCTAATGGATATACTGGGGTTCCAGCTGCTGATAACAAGTCCATGAGAAAACGAGTGTTGGGAGTTCACCTGTGAGACCAAGCCTGCCTCACAAAAGCAGACCAGGGAGGTGAACGTTGCATCCGTGAGCAGGATTGGGGAAGCTATCACTTCTACTGATATAAGGTGCGAATCTGAAGGTTTGTATATTGTATTTATAGATTTGAGACCAGTTACATAGATTCCACGCATGGTGATTCTGCAAAATCCAAGGCTTTAATTGACTATGTATATGTTGATGCCTTTCAGTACCGTGATTAACAATACTAATGCTAGGCCAGCTGATCTGCTCATGACCAGCTGTACAAATGTAACAATCTTGTGTATACAATTCTGAATCATCAATCTGATTACAGATCTTCCAATATAGTGCCCTCTTTTGTGAAGAAGCCATCAAGATGATCTAGACGGTGGCAGTGGCATTACCCTCCAGTTCGCCTGCATCCCTGGCATTCTGCCCCTTGTAAACAGGTGTCACAGACTTGGAGTAGGTGCCCTGTTGCTTCGCGTAACTCCACCGGTCTTGCGTCAGGTAAACCAGCGCCACCACAGCCAGCTGAATGGAAAACAGTATTTGGAGCGTCCGCAAGCTCGTTTGACTCATTTGCTCATATGCATGCAGGCCAGTGTAGATGTTGTAGAATCCTAGCACCACTCCACCAGTTCCGAAAAGCCAGTGGACCCCATACCAGATTGGCCTGGTTCTCCCTCCACTGCATAGCAGGCATCGAACAAGAGAACAGTTAAAGATCTCAGTGTGCCTTAACAAAATGGTATCTGAAAGAAGACATCAGTGCAAACGAGGTAGGAAACTTACAGTTACTTCCTTGACTTTATAAATACATGATTTATTCTATTTAGTGTTATCTGCAATTTACTGTAACACTAAATTAGCCTGTCACATCGTAATGAATTCTACTTGTTAAATTGTGCACCTTAACCACCGTCAAGAAGCTTTTGAGTGAAAAGTCAGTCAAGCAACAAGTGTTCAACGAGACATCTAAACCTTAGTAAATGGTGTTCTTCAGTAGGTACACTAACATATGGTATTTGAAACAGCATTAAACCCATGAATTTGTGAGTCACACTCTTAAATAGAATACATCGTACACAAATATATGAATCCCTTGTGGAATGTGTTTCAGGAGCTCAAAATTGCAGAGTAGGGCACATGACTTACTGCCCGGGGCGAATGACGCCAACAAGCGCTGCAAGCCACACCAAGATCCACAGGGCCAAACCCAGTCGCTCATGAGTGTATGTAAAGCTGTTGTCGAATTTCGTGATACCAACCACAGCACCACAGATGACAGCCAGCACCGCAATTACTTGAATGAAGATGTGTGTGTACACCAAAGTCCTGACAGTTTTCAAGTCCCCCTTTTCGCGAGCCACTCGGGCGAAGCGCACCAGCACAATGGCGACGGGCATGAGCAGGCCTATTCCCAGCCACATGAGCCAGCCGTGGACTTTGATCCAGTGAAATGGGAACTGGGGCTGCAATGACACAATAAATTGAATATCAGGCAATCAATGTTAATCCAAAAGATACAAGCAGGTACGCACTAGTGTCTCTGGAATTTAGCGGTGGCTCTTGTCGACTTCCATTCCAACAATACGATGGTCTCCCAAGCATTCAGATGAAAGATTGTACCATCGTCGTTGGAAGACCGGTGTCAGGAGCGGCGCCAAGGGCTTCCAAGACACAGCAGGATGCCAGAATTGTCACCACCAACGGCAGCACCTTCATCATCCCCATCACGCTCTCCCGTCGACCCAACCGCCAGTTTCTTTTGTTTAATCTCGAAGTTCTGGCACGAAATGGCTGGACGAGGCAACAAGTGGTACTGACTGCTGTGTGTTCACCACAGGCCGGCCTTGATGTTTATTTCCTCCTGCAACCAGGGAGTGACCACCTCTTTTTACAAAAGCAGCAGTATAGACAGCATCCTCTTTCCATTGTCTTTCTGAAACGTAAAGCAAAACATATGTTATCCTTTGTCATTGACTGTTTCCTCAAGGAATAACTAATACTGCCAGAGAAGACATTGTAGACCACCTTTGATCATTCCTTTGTGTCTGCAGATTCTGGAATATTCACCAATGAGAAAAAAGAAATTTACTTGTGTCAGAATCCTAAAGGCATGTTCTCACTTGATGCTAAAGAGTGTTGGAAGTGAGAGTCTTTAAGAATGAACTTTGGTACACTATTGGACCAGATGCACTTTGCAAATTCCACTACTAGCACTGTCTCTAAGTGGAAAGTCGTAAGTCGAGGAATACTGCTTGGTTGCATGACTCCACTGCGTCCACATCTCTAAATTTCAGCCTGTCAAGGTCTCCAAGATGAAGAGTACATTAGAATTTGCACCATACGTTTTTTAAGTCACCCCAGGATCAACTCCTTTCCTTTTTTACCGTACCAAAGCCAACTTTTAAGGATGCAATATTTGGCATGTCTACGTGCCAAAATTGAAGACTAACAAAGTCATGGCATGCTTGTTTAATTGAAAAAATAAAAGTTTTTATTTATACAAACGGACCATACATCAAACCAAGAGCAATGTACAAATTGCACATTGAACATAGAGCAAGTTACAAACTGTGCATGAAATTGATCAGAGCCCAGGTGAATGACTACTGAAGTCAATTTTGCTGCTCAAGCAACCCAAAAAAAAGAATTAGTCAAACAGAGTCCAGAAGCCAAGTTTCAGCCAAATTACGTGCCATGCTGATTGTCTGAGGATTTATGGCATGTTGACACCCTGCAGGTTTACTTGCCTTACATAAAATGTACATTGTAAGGATGAGCTAGTACTCCAAGGTGTTGTACTATCAGTCTCAATTTTTTTTTAAAGTGTAAGGTAGAACCACCCATAACCGATCAAATAAGCAACTACAGATATGATCTGGAGTACTGCAAGGCAAAAGATTTCAGAGGTGCATTGATAGAAATGATGGAGATTGCAAAAAAATTTGAAAATTTTATTGCTTGAACTGAAATTACTATGAATTTTGGAAGGCAAAAAGTGTGCCGGACTCATAGCCAGTGTCTAGACTCTTCCAATTCCGATCATTCAAGAACTAATTTTTTACTCATTATTCCCTACTTTCTTTCTCACTATTTTGGGACATGTGTCATGAACCTATTAGTTCCAACCTTGACTAGTTATAAAAAAAAAACATTCCAAGCTTCAGAAAATGTGATCGGAAATAACTGCACCTATAGGTTGGGAATGGGTCACTGATCAGGGATGGGTGTCTCTACCTTATACAAAATACTTACGACGACAAAACCTTGGATACAATTTACAAACATGCATAATGAAGTCAGCATGTTATTCCAGTAGCTGCTGACTGTAGGTTGACCAATACTTTGACTGAACAGTCCCCTTTCACTTTGGTACCTGATAGTTGACTAGAAAAAAATTCATCAGTAAAGATTGTGGGTGCTAAGCCAGTGAAAAGTATACTTCACAAATTATTTAAAAATTGTGATGGATTCATGCACACTGCTAAGAATCATTAACCAATCATCCAAAGATTCTATGCAAAAAACTGTGCATTGAATGGTCCAAGAAAATACATGCTAAGATGCTAAGATGGTCTCAATTGCCAGCAAGACTGAGCAGAAATAAAGGAATTCCATTAATAAAAACCCTGCTCTCAAGTACTTATTTGGACCTTGCTTTCAGGTGTAAATGGCTTAGTCCATAAGTAATTCATGCTACTTCAAGTGACATCCTTCCTCTAAATCCAAATATCTTTATCACTGCGCTTTCTACAAGTTTTAGTCGATCTAGAACGAGCAACATTATTGCAGCCCGTAAAGAAGAAAGAAGAGTGGCCTACCAACGATACCAAGATAAACTGATCACTCCCATCAAGCTTGCGTCTCCCATGCGCTTCCTACAGTTGCTGAGTCACCTGTGCTTGGAAAAGCTGAAAAGCAAAAGCTATATGAACCATTTCGCTCCAAACTGTTCATTGATACATTCCTCTCCAAAGACTCATGCTCTCGGGCAGTCAGCTCTTGTCAACATGATATGATTGGCTCCTGAGAATACACCGTTAAACCAAACTTTCTTCGCACGGTAGCTGGAAAGAATAAAGTGTTAGGTACTTGAATTCAGCATTATCTTTGGCATTGTCTATCAGAATTCAGAGATTCTAATATGTATTGAGCTGCCCTCTTCACAACACCAGGTTTTCCCAGCAACGGTTGCAACTTGGCGTAACCGTCATCCAAAATACTGTGTCTCGAGTCTGATAGTGGCAGAAGATCGAAGGCAGCATTCGCCACATTCACTGGCTCTGCATCGTCTTGTATGAACTCCGGCACCACCTGCATCATCATATCTCAAGTGTGGATGTTACGAGATCTATCAGATGAGAGACGGGACCAAGTCCCTATCTGGCTATAAATCATCGAATGGAAATGGTGATCTACAACCTCTCACTTTCAAACTGCATAAGAACTTCATCTTAATAAATAAAAAATTGATCTCAACAAGTTTCGATCTTGTAACTAATGTGATTCCTCTCCACAGCTCTATAGTGATCTCCCAAAATCAAGCTCCTACATTAGTTGAAATGCTTAAAGGTACCGCAAATAGTTTAACAGAAAGAAGTCTTCAAAACATGACAACGGACGAGCAGAGAAAAGCCAGCTCATCACACGGTCATTGAGAGACATATACCTGCTCCTGGAGGATCAGATTAACCAAGGATATGTACTTCACATCAAACTGGAAAATATTTCTTGCGATCCATGCTGTTGCTTTGTCCAGTTTGTAAACTACCACCTGAGGAACCTACTTGTCACGATTCATTACAATGGGATCAGACCCTCAAAATCCAGTTCCATGTAGAAGTCTGATTATGCGGCAAAACTCAATTTTTCTGTTTAATAGATCAACCATGAGCTCATTGCAAATGAAATACAAATGTTGCATGATTGATAATGTGCATTAGCATGAAAGGAGGATTACAAAAGTGTAGAGACAATGTGGAAAAGTGCTGACACACATTATGAAGAGCCAGTTCCAGGTTTACACTGCCTGACTTCGTAATTGCCAAGTCCGCAGCAGGCATCAATCTCTGTGTATCTCCCTGCACGACACAGCTCAGAGCATAGTTCTTCAATACCCTTTTGTCCCATTCAGGGGTCGAGTGCCCATGACAAGGCATCACGAGGAAAAATACAACATCTCTCGTAAATAATGTACTAGAATGTCTACTCTAACATTTGACCACTCTATGCTCTACATAGAAGAGCAGTAAACCTACATTTAGAAATTCTAGGACAAGAATCAGACTTCTACATGGAAATCCATTGCTTAAGTGTCATTATAAGTGAAAAGGAATTGCAAATTATCTCAATGCCTTATATCCTTACAAGACGCTGATAATATTTTCGGGGTTGACAACGATATTTAACATAAGTACACAACAGTGCAGTAACTATTGTGAATACGGACCTGCCAAAGAGAAGCATAGCCAGCGAGACCAAACTCTTCAAAACTTTGCTTAATCAACTGGTCTCCACTTGGTAAAACAGATGGGACGATGAAGTGCACATGATGGTGGCTGTTCATTACACGCTTCAGAGTTAAGAAACAAAAACCTTCACATTGCAGTGCAACATACGGTTTCTCCCTTCAAACTAGCCAGTTCAAAGTCGACTGAGCATTCGCAAGGCATTGTATAGGTAACTAGCAGACAACAGGAAAACGACAAGGTTCGCTAGGTAGTCATGTGAGGTTAAGCTACCTTTTTAAGGCAAGAATACGTTTCAGCAAAAGCTTCGCCGCTGATGCAATAATTGGCCAAACATATCTCAGCTCCTGAGTCCGTGATGCAGGCATCAATAGGATCACTATGTCCTTGTCACTAAACCCAAGAGCCTCCCTCGCCTGCATAACCTAGGTGAGAAATGTGGATACCACCTGGCCAGCCTGTACTCATGGATTTTCAGCTTTAATCAATAAGTCACGATGTGACACATACAACAAGCGGCTAACCGCAAGAGTCTCGACACCAAATATAAATGTAAGACTTTCAAATGTCTCCTTCCAAATAATCCTCGATCCAAACACTTCTTTTGCACACCTTAATAATGAAAATGAGAAACTCATAAACCCTTCGGGGAATGTCACTAACCACATATCACAATTCTACTAGACATAAGAAATTAACTCCTTGGAATAATGGGCCTCAATACGCTACTATTGATTCACAAACAATAACATTTTACATTTTCAAATCTTTGCTTAAGTCTCTCCCAACTAGGGGTAGAGACAATCAACCAATACATAGGTTGAAATGAAACCTGTGTTCGAGTTCGAGTTGAACTGCAGCGGTCAAGTAAAGGATGCCCCACTTCTACAACATGTCCACCCGATTTGCGAAAGTAATCCGTCTGCGCACACGAAAAGCCAAACACATACTATTTTCTCATTCTCTTTTGTGAATTTTGCATCGACACAAACATGTTGGCCACACTCATGTCTAGCAAGCGAACAAACAAATGTCGGTACACATAACCCACCTCGCCAGGGTAAACCGAGAGAATCGCATCGCAAGAGTCAATAATAGCTCCCGTTCGTGAATCATTCCATAGCCACTCATTAGGTGGTATGAAATAGATTACCTTGCAACCTGCATGGGTATGTAGCAGGATTCATCAATAGAAGAAACCTAAGCTAGCAAATATTTATATCATTTTTCACTCTAACATGGCATAGTGATCAAAATCAATACAAATAATAGGCAACTGCAATCCCCAGAAGAATTCTAAGAAACCTAACAGTCGTTAACCTTCCCAAGTGAAAAGCCATTTAAGGTAGTTTTCTACCCTAAACCTTGCAAACAAGCATGATTTTCTAAAGTACCTCCGAGGGTGGGATCTCTAGTCACACAGAAGTACGAATTATAAAAGGATGCTACTATTGTGATCCCAACAAGCATGAAATGTTTCTATTACCGAAGTTTTTCTTGGCATACTTTCCAAAAGGTATGTTGATGCCTGGATAGTCAATCAAAACCTGCATCCCAGACGAGTGGCCTTAGAATAGCTACTACAAACTCCAAAGCTGATTTCCTCAGAGATGAGGGAACCTTACTTGGACATACACAGACAGATAAATTGGATGGTAAAAGTTCCCTGAGTCAATGGTAACGCCACTTCACAATAAGAAAGCAGTACGAGGAATCTCTATGAATATATTGACGTAGAGTATGCGAAGAAACTAAGAGATATACCACTAAGTCGGGGGGATGATTTTTCAAAAAGTTGCGTGTACGCAGCTGAAGTTGAATAGTAGGAATTATAAGCGGCAGTGCTTCCAGCAACCCAATGGAACTTAATCCCGTATTATCCCCTGCATCAAATGGGTTCCAAAAATTTTGAGTCCAGATCTGTATACCATCCCACTTGCACGACTAGAGTATCTATAATGCAAATACAGGATTTTGAACCTGCTGCTGCAGAGTCTCAATGGTTGAGAGGAGGAGGAATAGAGCCCATAACGCTAGCCCTTCTTATTTGTGCCTAGAACTTACTAAAGAATCCCATTCAGAAGAAATGCAACCAAACTAAAGAGATTCAAGTGCACAAATTCACCCTCAACTCCAATGTGCAGTGGTGAATTTTGAGGTCTAAAATTTTCAAAGTTATAATCTTTTAGAATACTTGGAATCAGTGGCTGGAAACTTGCAATGATCTTCAAGATCCTACTATTGGAAATTGCAGATTAGGTGCCAAAAATAACTATTGGAAGGATCAAACTCTAGTTGTAACTTCAAAATGGCCTCTGCAATGGCATTATGCCTGGCAAGCAAGACCCTTTGAAATGGTAAGCAAGGCCATGATCATCAAATACAATTAGCAAGTTAGTACCTACTTCGCTGCCCAGCGGTTCAGCAGCTTCTAACTTGTGAATTATTTATAAAAAAATGTTCTTGATTGCCAATACGTAGTCCGTTTCACAGTTTATACACAAAGCTCACACTAAGATTAAAAGTTCAATGAAAAAACTTCCTGCTACGTCACAGAACATAAAAATTTACAATTTCGAAGCTCTCTAACTTGGAGAGCATGGTGAGGAACAAAGTAAATAAACCGTGCAAGTATGATAGACAAGTTTCCGGAAGAGAAGCAGTTATTTCGACTTGTAATCTTCCTTGCAAAAATGTATGAACAGCAGTCTTATGGATTATATTATGAAGGTTCAAAAGCAAGCCATTTGTGTTAAACAGCAATAGAATCAGAGCTCCCAAGTTTACTAACGACTTCCATGATTTGAAGCCCAGCCTAGCCCGTCAATCATGAGGCTTGAGACCAATTCCTAGACAAAGCAGAGGAGAAATGTAAGCATTCAAGCACAAAAAAGGAGACACACGCTTTCTCTATTTCATGAAAAAGTAGGAAGCGGATTCACGCACCACCCACCAATCAGAACAGCCCCTGCATCCTGCATCCGCTTGCCACCCACAGCATACACTTCGATCTCCTCTCCCGCTGCGTCAATGAGAGCCCGGACGAGAGCAGCGCCGTGAATGTCGCCCATCACGTCTCCTGTGCTAACCTGCACACAAAAAACGGTCAGTCAAGTCAGCCCTAAAGGACCTAGTATTCATGATATTAAAATGGCCAATTCGGTTGATCGAATATAATTCAGACGAGACCAAATTTATTACCGTAGAATCAGTGAAGAACATTGCATGAGCTCGTGAAATAAAATATAGAAATGCACCCAAAAAGTCCCTATTTGACCAACTCAAAACTGCTAAAATAACATGAGGCCCAATGTGAGTGTTAACCTCTAAAGGACCAACGATTCATGGCTTTAAAATGACCAATTTGATTGACAATATTGTGAAGAACGTAATTCAGATGGTGACAAAGTCTACATCCCCAGAATCAGTGAAGAACATTGCACGTTTTGGGCAGAGAATATATATCACGAAACCAAAAAAAGTTCCCAAATGACCTACTCGAAATTGCTAGAAACACATGATACCCAATTTGGAAGTCTTCAACCCAAGGTTTCATGTTCAAAAACGACCAATTCGATTAATCATACAGTGAAGAATATCATTCAAACAGGGCCATAAGGCCTTAAACCCTAAACCCTAAACCTGCTTCTTTCGATCGAACTCGTGAAACCACCCCTGTACGTACACAGCCGAGAACAGAATGCACAACCACACCCAAAAATCAGAAAACTCCCAAATTAAAGTGAGAACTGAGGATCCCATATGAACAAATTCCTATATCCCAAATGAACGCGGATTGAGAGGAATGCAACTGGAAGGCTATGGGAAACCCTCAAACCCTAAACCCTATACCATAAAAAACAGAGCACCTTATGAACTGCTTCCCACCTCCTCCTCCCCCAGTCCATTTCTCTCAATCAACATTCCTGTCACTCTCCCATTGCACTAAAATGGCAATCGCAGTCTTCACCAGAGCACAGACATGAAGTATTACCAGAATGCGAGACTTCCTGTTCTGCGAAACAGCTGCAATTCTTCCGGAGGCACACACCACACGGCGGTGGCACCATGGAATCGCCTTCTTGCTCCACAAGCCCGCCTCTCTTGATAGATCGAGAAACCCACGACTGCTGCCAATGTGCACCCCACTGCGAAGCCGCAATGGCCCTTTGTTGCTACTTGGATTGAAGGGACGGAATGTGGGTGGTGGTGCGAAATGATGTTGCAAGGCCATGATGAGGCGATGGCGGAATGGGGGATTTGAATTCCTACATTGCGAGTGGATCTCGAGGTGGAGAGCTCGGGTGGTAGAATTGTCGAATAGCGCTCTGGAGTGGAGATCAGCAGTTTTGAGGAATCCTCTTGTATTATCCTCAGAGAATATCCTCTAAGAATGAAGGGGATTTGGATTGTATTCTAAGGATGGAGGGGATTTAGATTGTGTTGGCTTAGGGATGGAGTTGATTTGGGTCTTCCATCAAGAATGAAGGGGATTTGGATTGTGCTTTAGTTCTTCAAGTCCCTAGAAAAAAATTTCATCAAAAAACACTCAAAACTACCATTTCTATTACAAAGAGAAAATAAGCAAAAAAAAATTGTAAATAATTTTTGACATATGGCAATGGGATCTTGTACTAGATTAGCAGTAAAATGTATAGAAGAAATTTTGGAAACTTTTTCCATGTAGATTCCAAGATATTTGTAATTAAAGTGAAGAAAATAGATTTTCTTGTGCACCTTGTATGAATAGAATATGAAACTTTAGAATCTTTTTAGCTTAAAATTTTTGCTTTATCAATATTAAATTTAGATTTTTTTATATTAAAGAATTAAGTTGGAAGTCTAAAAAAAATATTCAAAAAATAAACTTTGAATGATTTTCATTCTTTTCAAATTTGTTGAGTAGAAGTAGGTACAAGATTGAAGGTTAAGTTAAATTGTTAATTATAGCTCTATAATTGGAATTGAAATATACAACTGCAGTATAACATGGCCTTTGTCTTTGCAATGAAAAAAAAAAAATTATTTTTCATCCAAAGTGGTTTGTTCACATTTATATGGATTAAAGATAGTTTCAATTCTATAATCATGTAATTATTTCACAAATCGTCATATATTCACAGTGAAAAAAATATCATGTCCTTTCAAATTTAAGACTGAGAGGATTATGGAAGTGAAAATAATTTAATTTTTAAAATTTTGTTTAATATGCATACATAGAAGTAGGCCCTTTGTAACGTGTTTTAATTGTTTTGTTAACAATTAAAGGTAGTGGTTCATTTATTTGCTTTTGATAATTGGCCAAACTCACCAGATAGTAGATCCATCTATTTTCTTGAACACACTTGTCACATTGACCATTGACCCTTCAAAATCCTTCTAACATTGATCCTTTATTAGTCAAGTTTTTTGACATAAATTTTACTCATTTTCTACAAATTTCACTATTTGTTTCTCAATTTTATATATATATTTTACTTTGATATTAATAAAATTAATAAAAAAACAAAATATAAAATCATAATTTAATAATTGCAATGGTGAGATTGTTCTAGCTAGCATTGTAACCTCATAGAACTTTATTTTCTTAGAATTTTAAAAAGTGAGTTCAAAAACTAATCTAGTGCTTACTTTTTTTTAAAATGCAATGTGATTGTACGCAAAAAAGGAACTCCATAACTTTACATCACTAATCTAAACAAAATATATGAAAACATTTTATATAGTCAAAAAAATGATCTATAAAAACAAAGTTCTAAAAGTTTTTATGTAAATTTTTTTAAGTAGGTGGAATTAACTACCTTGCAAACTACTTTGGGGGCTAAGTTTCCAAGAATATAACTTAATTATTTCATTTGGTATCCGTTATTAAAAGTTATGCTCTTCTAAACACAAAATGCTTGAGCCTAGATAACAAATAAAAATTGAAAACTGAAGAAAAAAATTCTAATAATTTTATTCTTGTAAAATATACACATATGTACATAGAAATATTTGATTCATTCCATTTGGATGGGTGATCTAAAAGTTATGAAGAGTCTTATTTTTGGTCAATCATAGTATCTATGTAAAAAAATAACTTATAGGACTCATTTATGAACTAAATTTTTAAAGTTTTCCAAAACAAACACATCCATAAGATGTAGATTACTTGATACAACATTTGCACTGTTAGGATTGCATGTTTTAATTTCATTTTAATTTCATTTCACTTCACAAGGTCAAATCTTTATGAAATTTTTTCCAAAATGGTTGTAACTCTTTGGATTCGTTCTTCAAGGCAAGTTGGCTACATGTTTGTAATTTTTTAGGTAATTTGAAATTATATAACATATAGAAAAAAAATAGTAAGTAGAAAAGAGTAGAGAATGAATCAAAATATTAAATTGTAACCATTTATTTACGGAATTGAAATGCCATTGTAATGTTATAATAAGCAATCTAAACCTAATATTTTTATTTTTTTTCAAAAATAATAAAAACTGAATAAAATAAAGGACTTCAAAGTTTATTTTAGAATAGAGATTTCATAACTACTTGTAAACTACCTACAACTATAACTCCTCATAACTTTCATCTTGTTAATCAAAATGGAGTGATTCAAAGTTTTCTATGTATATAGAAATCTAGAAAAAGAAATTCAAATTTTTATCTTTCAAAAAGTGATTTTTAAAGAAGTTTTTCTTGTTGCCTAGGCTGCCTACTGAGCAATGAAAACTACATATCATTCTATAACTTTTTGACAATGTAGTCAAAAGTTATAAAAATTGTTGGGCCTTAAAGCAACTCCTCGGAAAAAATTTATGTTAAAATTTCAAAGAAAAAAAATAAAAATTTCATTTGTAGTGAGCTGCCCAAAATTGCTATGTTGCCAAAAAAACACTCTGATCCTTTAGGGGTTAAATTGACTTTGTTTTTGAGTGAGGTCGCTACTCAAACTTCATCACCATAACTTTTGTGAATGCAAAGCCTCTTCTCCTTTGGTCCGGAGACAATAATGTTGTGTAGGTGACACTAATATGATGTGACTAAAACGTGATTTGGAACTCTCCCTATGTATTATTGGCGATAAGATAGTCGCAATCTTGAAAGCAATGGCTAGAAACCGGCTACAAATGCTAAATAAGGGCATGACATTAAACCTACATTCTTGATTTCAATAAACTAAATTTACCCAAAGAGACTCCACCGTCCACAAACGAGGTGTCGCTAAATCCTCTCAACCTTGGGCAATAATAGGGCGTGCTATTGAATGAGTAACTCTATGGTGACAAAATTCAACACTAAATTCTTAAATTACCCTAAATTTTACCCTTGCCGACTACAAGATTTTTGATCGACGATGTCTGATCAACAAACCATTTGATAAATCCTCTTAGTCATTCCTAAATTCCAATTTCTCTCATAAACTAGTCTATGATAGAAACTCATGAAATCCACCATATAGATTGCAAGATATTAGTGTTTGAAGTGACAAAAATCCTTTTTTTGGCCCTGCAAAAAATTGGACAACTGCACTTCACAAGGTGACATTTGTATGAAAAAATCTCCCAAATGGTGGTGCTTCTTTGGATTCATTCTTCAAGGTAAGTTGGGTACATGCTTGAAAATTTCAGATCATTTGGAATTGTACAACATATAATAAACAAATAGTAAGCAGAATAAAATAGAGAATGATTCAAAATACAAAATTATTAAGAATTTAGTGATGGAATAGAAAAATGCCAATTCCAATGGTTGAAATCAACAATCTACATCCTATGATTGAAATATTGAAATTTGAGTAAAATATAGGACTTCAAAGTTTATTTTAGAGTAGAAAATCATGATTGCCTGCAAACATAAACTCTTCATCACTTTTGATTCATAGATCAAATGGAATGATTAAAAGCTTTTCACATATATATAAATCTAGAAACTAATTTCAAATTTTTGTTTCTAAAACAAGTGATTTTTTCCTAGACTGTTCGTCTGGGAAAAAACAACAACATATTAGGCTATAAATATTGACTTGCATTTTTAAATGTCTTGAAATTTAGTGCATGTGAAAGATATTCCTCGTCCCCACCTTCTATTAAAATTTCAACCTAAAATATGCAAATTTTCAATCACACGTACCTACCCAAAATTTCTATGTTGCCAAAAAATGCATGTTGGTCCTTTAGGAGTTAATTGGCTGAGCAGATCAAACAATGCAATGTATGAGCGGAATTTAGAAAAACTCTTAGCATGAACCAAAAAAATGATAGATGAAATTGGCTACATGTTTATATTACAAATTTTAACTGCAGTGGACTTTGCTAGTGATCAAATCTAGTGAAATTTGTAATATGACATAAGGTAACTAAACCTAAAATTGCACACTATAGATTCTAGCCTAAAATGCACATCCACTATTCACAAGAGTCTATGATCACTTTTAGAAACACCTAGTTTCAGCACTTTGAAAATTTGCAATTTATTCATATAGTGTCCAAAACATGCATTCTAAAAGAATCTAGAATCTCCTGTTCACTACCAACACGACCCGACAAAAAAAAATTCCAATATAATAATGAGAACCATGCTGAATTACTTATTTGTGCAATTTTAGGTGTAGTTACCTTAACCCTGAAATGACGCGGGGGGGTGACCCCGGAAATCATGCATTGTATAATTGTGAGAGTGATTGGAATTTTAAAAAATCCAAAAGTACTCATTGGAAGTCAAGCTACTATAGATGTTCTCCACTCTCCGCAAAAAATTCCAAAGATGAATATTTGTAGTTTTGTCCTACAATGGAGAATTCCTTATCATTCATTCAACACATTTTGTCCGCAGTGTCCTTCCTAGGTTAACCCATAAACGCCGCCGAGGACGTTTTCCAGCCAATGAATGACAAAGAATCTCTCTATTTAGGACAAAAGTGCAACTATTCATCCTCCCAATTTTTTGCGAAAAAGGAGAGATCATCTACAATAATTTGTCTTCCAATGAGTGCTTTTGCATTAATTTAATCCAACAATTCACATGGTGACAAAACATATGATTACCACGGTTATGAGCCTGTCATTTAAGGGTTAAGCTTAATTCCTACTCCATTATAGTAATAAAGTGACTTCAATACTTGCAAATTTTATTAATTCTTGGATTTCAATGGTCAGTTCAATAGTCAATTGTTCTGTAAAAATGATTTCAAGTATCACCTCCATTGGAAGTTGTAGAGGAAGTTATTGGTAGGCCTTTTAAAAAGTTTGGATGCTTTTTGTAAGTTTAAGTTTGGATGCTCTTTTAGTGAAAATGGAGAGTTAAAATTGGCACGACTTTGAATCAACACTTGACAATAACTTTTGATTCCATGCATTAAAAACTCCTTTCCCTAGCCAACAAGAAAAACTGAAAATTTGATAAATCAAGTCTAATAATAGTAAAAAACTATAGTAGCAAAAAGTGGCATACCCACCTAAATTCTAGAACATCTGGATTGAAGCAAGTAGATTTTTGTTCCTCAATTGATTATTTTTTAACAATTAATTTAGCTCCGTAGTTAATTTTTTGTAGTTAGTCCTTAAAAGGTTCATTGTCCCTTTAGAGGATACATAATTTTTATTTCAATCTAATGCCAAGTGAAGAAGTTATAGGCCTTTTTAGGAAAATTTCAACTTGAGGGGCAAGCTAGACTGCCAAATTTCATTGACTGAGGCTAGAGGTGTGATGGTTAGAAGAATGAAGAATGGGGTGGGGAACAAGTCAAGGGCTGGGACCATTGGCCACCCCCTCGGCATGTCATAGCCCTTGGGAGTTTATGCCGTGGTCTCATGGCAAAATTTATAGGTCCTAAAAAATCAATCTTCAAATAAATGAGAAATACCAATGTCATTTGACCATTAGCCATCAAGAATACTTTAATTGGCAAAATGTAGGAATTGCTTCACTGGCATTTGGTATAAGCATGCACTGAGCAAGATTTGGAGGAGAATTGTTTCTATAATGATATCCATTGTCCATCATGAACCCTCAAAAGGTATGGAATAATTTGAAGATGAAAACTTGAGCGTTTATTGTCAAAGCTTAGAAATTGTGTTTGAAGTATAATTTCAGACCTCATTTAGGTATAATAGGATAACTTCTTAAAAAAAATTGAAGTAAAAAAAGTTGGTAAGTGAAGATAAATTTTATTTCCAAAAATCCGTTTGAGATTTTGATCCTCCAATCAAAAGTTATGGACAAAAGTTAAAGAGGATGTTTGAAAATGTCAAAAAAATTCCATTCCAATCCTTCTCATAAATTTATCCATAGTTTTTTACTAGAGGCTCAAAATTTCTAACGGATTTTTGAAAATTAAATTAAATTTTGATTTTCCAAATTTTTTCCTCATTTCAAAGTTAAATAAATCAATAATTCTACTATACTTAAACAAGGTCTAAAATTCTACTTCAAACCCAAATTTCTACTTTGAACTTAACTGTGAGTGGTTGAGCTCCTACTAATTCTAATTTACATATCCCACGTAGGTTGTTCTAACTCCTACCATCCCATATGCATATAAAGAGCTTTTATTCTCACTTGTAACTCAAAATAAGCTAAATTTTTTTTAAAGCTATGTGAGGCATCTCAATGGATTTAAATTTAAAAAATTTATACTATAATTTTCAAGCAACTACATTACCTCACATTGCATACTTCACTTGGTGCCCTTTTCTTGTGCATCCATCATGTGGATGCCCTAAAGGAAAGTGGATGAAGGAGGTCAAGCTCAGAGTTCCTAGTGGAACAAGCCGCAATCAAACCAAGAACAGAGGTGAATCCATTTTTCAAAGTTTGTTCAAAGCTTTAGCCTATATATTATTCATATAGTCCTTCTGAATTCTATAGGAAGTAGAGGATTTTTTTTCCCAAATTTCTTTTGATGACCTCGTAAATCCACCATTTGATTTTCAAAATTTCAAAATTATGTGGTGGCAAATGTGCTTGAAAAATTATGTTGTGCATTGTGAACTTTGGAACATTGTTGCATTGCAAGATTTTTGGGATATGTTCCATGTTTTTTTCGGCTTGAAAACTTTTAAAGACATAAATAACATTATTTTGAGTATGATAAATTTTTTAATTCAAAATCCATTGTAAAAAAATTTACCACAAGCAATGGTCAAAGGCATCAAAAATTGTTGGGCATAGTGAAAAAAGAGTTTATATCTTTCAATACCTACAGTCAAATGTCACAAAAATTTTACCACTTCATTTTCTACAAGTCTACTACAAGATCCTACAATTTTATTTTCAAAGAAAATCATTTTGATGAAAATTTCGATGAACGCAAAAATAGAGGCAGTTTTGAGTGTTTTTATAAAAAAGAAATGGCCTTGGGCCTTAAGAAGTTGATTAGCTCCTTAGTTATTTTTTTCAGTTGATTTAGCTCCTCAATAGATTCAACAAATCAGATTTTAGCTCCTCAGTTGATCAGTTTTTACAGTGTTTGAATTTTGGGTTGAATGTTGGCAAGTTATTACATGTAATCATGCCAATAACAAATTCTAACTTGAGCTTGCAATGTCAAACTTTTCCTAGGATTTAGCAATTTGTAGGGATTCAAAGATGGATTCATTCCTAATTTGAGTCACTCTATCGTATTTGGATCACGGATTTTACTTCGATTAATAATAGTAAAAAAACTCTCTCTTTTATTTTTGAAATAGAAGAAAAGAAGAAGAAAAAGAAAAAGGTGCATTTTAAAAATATTGTTTGAAATTGAGCATTAAGAAAAAAGCTGAGAGCACATGATTGGAAATTGAGCCCTAGAATTGGGCCTCACCGCTTTACATTACCAGAACGTTGAATTAGGGGCCCAAATCCGGCCCCAGCCCTAGTATAAAACCAGGCCTAATTTTCCTCCTATTTATTAAGACAAAGCAGTGTTGCACGAGTAGCTAGAAGGTTCTCAATACCCCGAGACACGGGAACTTCCAGAACGGGGAACAAAAACGCGTTCCCATACCAATGGACGGCGATCTAAACCTGGTACAAATCGGACGGCGAAAAGCAAGCGAGACCTTCTCCAGCCCTGATGCAGTGAGGAGCACTTCTCGTTGTACACAGTTTTCTCACTTTTTGCATCCACCCACCCACCTCGCTTCTCCTCTGCAGTGGGTTCTCCGTAGTTGAATGTTTCCTTGAATAACGAGAGAAATCTGAAGGGGGAAAAGTATAGAGAATCAGAGAGAAAAGCATAAGTTAGAGAAACAGAGGTTAATTCAGAAGGGAGCCAACAATGTTGGTTGAGGAAGCTTGAATCTGGGCACTTGTTGAAAATTTAGATTTCGAGATTTCGAGGTTTCGAGATTTGAGATTTCGAGATTTTTGAAGTACCGGGGGAGCGCATTCGGATTGCGTAGCGCATTTCGAGAAGAGCTTGTACGTAGCGACTGTTTAGTTGTTCAATTTTCCAGTTTGAACGACTGTCTTGTCCCCAATTTTGAACCTGTTTTTGAGTTTGTTGAGTTTTTCCGTGTGGAACTCTGCTTCAACTTTGGATTAGAGTTTCTGGGTCGTGCAGTATGTTGTCTCTCACTAGGGGTGTTAAAAGATCGACACTCGTGGTTTGAGATTTGAGAATCTCGACAGGGGCTACGCTAGGAAGATTAGAGTCTCTGGGTTCAGAATTGTGTTGGGATGGAGTTGGAAAGGAAAGAGAGGGTTGCGCGGTTGAATTGACAACGGTTTTCTGGAGAGGGAAAGAGCCCTTGGAGCAGGATCTACATTTTTGTTGAGTTTTTAAAGACTATTATTGTAGTTGATTTTTTTGGCTCTCTTTTTTGTACAAGCTGCGCAATTGAGAGTTAGTTTTTTTGTAGCGCACGTGGTTCTTCTAGTGCGAATTTATGCTTTGGAAAACTGGTACAGATGGATTTGGAAAATTAGTCAATCATTTGTTGACCTTGATTTTGAGTCCGTAACCATCTAGGCAGAATCATTCTACCTGGCATTTTCTTCAGTGCCTGTCCTAGGTAGAGCTTTTAATCCTCTTGGTTTTTGTACGAATTTGATAGTTGAGTTGAGTGAAACACTTGCGAGTGAAACACTTGAGAAATTCTTCCATGAAGTGAGAGTACTTTGGGTTTAGTGTGTGAATTTGAGAGAGGACGTTTCGTGTGAATTTAGGACCATGGCTGCATTGAAAATCAGAGTGAGTCAAATCCTCCTCATAGCTGTAACAACAGCCTTCCTCGGCCTGCCTTATTTATTCCTGTACCAAAAACCTTCAGTCCAGCACGTCCATACCATGCTTTCAAATCTCAGCAACTCTCTTCTTCCACCACGTGAGCACATGGTGAGTCCTTTGCTCACCCCCTTCTCCCAATTCAGACATCTTCCATTGCGTTTTCAAAGGGTGGTGTTTGCTATCAATGCTGAGATTGGATGTGAAGGGAATAGCGCTTGTTATCTATGTCGATATTTTCTCCCAATAGAATCTTCTTTCACATCGATCTTCGTGATGGCTGCTGTCGATACTAAGATTGAATTTTAAGTGTAGATCTAAGTCTATGTGGCACTGTTAGTAAAACTATCCCTGACAGACTCTTCATTCACATTGATCTTTCTGATGTCTTCTTTCAATGCTAAGGTTGGGTGTCAAGGTTGGCACTTGCTACCTAATCTATGCAAACGTTGGGCTGTCCGTAGCTCATAGGGTGCAATTAGTAGAACTATCAACAACAAAACCTTCATTCATATTGGCTAGAGTGATGTCATATATATCAACACTAAAGTTGGGTGTCACAAAATAGCACTTACTAGTTATATCCACATCTTGCAGTAGTTAGTAAAACTATTCCCAACAGACTCGTCATTTATGCTAGTATGAAGCCAGAGTTATTCTTTCCCTTATGCTTAGATTTGGATCTCTCTGAACCTTCTTAACTTCTATTATTACAGAGTTCTGCTGCTCTGATTGGATCTTCCCCATTTTTCATGTTGGAATTGATGCGTTCTTTTTTGTTTCCAGACAGCAACGGAGCACCAAGAGCTGCAGAAGATTTTATCCCGAGCCGCCATGGTGAACAAGACGGTGATCATTACAACGCTGAATGAGGCGTGGGCAGCCAAGGACACCATGATCGACCTGTTTCTGCTGAGCTTCCGAAGAGGGAAGAACATCCAGCATCTGTTGGACCACATGGTGATTGTCACCTTGGACAGAAAAGCGCATGAAAGGTGTTTGCAGCTGCACCGTTTCTGCTTCCAGTTGCAGACGGAGGGTGTGGATTTTGCTGGAGAGAAGAAGTTCATGAGTGAGGATTACCTCAAGATGATGTGGAGGAGGATCAAGTTCTTAGAGGATGTGCTGGAGATGGGGTACAGCTTTGTCTTCTCGGTCAGTTGTTCTCGTCCTCTTCCTCTCCCTCTCAATTCTAATCACTTGAAAAACATGATGTAGCATTGAGTTATACAACCAGAGATTCTCTCCCTCTTTTGTTGTGCAGATACAAAGCAACGAGTGGCACTGTGGCTTCTTTCGCAGTGTACCTGCATTTGTATATGTATCTTATTTCATGTTAAGGGTTACGATTTGACCAATTCTCAAGCAGCAACAAATCACGGTACATGGGAATCTAGTGCATAACAGAACATAACAAAACAGAACAGAATTCAATTATCCAACAAATGAATAACAAGCATCGATGGCTCGTGGGGAGCATCACAGATTGCACTTCACATGATGCACCTAACAGTTTCATTTGGATTTGCATTGGAGTTTCATTTGGAATTGCATTTGGAGTTTCATTCGCAGTTTAATATGCCGTGTGCAGTGACACCTTGTGCACCGGGGGATACTTTAGCAAATAGTTTGTGAGAGGACGAGGATGAAGTGCAGTTAATGGAATGAGCCTGTTGTTGTGGACAGGATGCTGACATTCTTTGGTTCCGTGACCCCTTCCCCAATTTTGCCGACGACAGTGATTTCCAGATCGCCTGTGACAAATATACAGGCGGTCCGTTCGATGTGGCCACCAATGCGCCCAACGGAGGCTTTCTGTATGTTCGGTCCAATTCGAAAACCATTGCGATGTATCGCTATTGGTACGCCGCGAGGTTGAGAGTCCCTGGCAAACACGACCAAGATGTGCTCAGCGTGGTCATCCGAGAGAAGGACTTCGCTCGCTTGGGCGTCAGGATCCGGTTCCTGGAAACTCTCTACTTCTCTGGCTTCTGTCAGGTATGGCCATACACTCTTTATTTACTCTTCGTTTCGGTATTCAAATGGAAGAGGATTCCATTGCAAACGAAGACTGTGTTACTCGGATACCTCTTGCAAAAGTTACGAAGGCTCAAAGTTTTATTGCTGGATGACCTTGCATAGATCTTTGCATAGAGTTCTTCTTCTTCTTCTTCCTCTCTCTTTTTTTTTTTTCCGATGTGTGGTGGTGGATGGGATGTGGGGAGAGCAGATGAGCAAGGACATGAAACAGGTGGTGACCATGCACGCCAACTGTTGCAAAGGGGGTTTGAATAATAAGCTGAAGGATCTGCAACTGGCGTTGGATGATTGGCATTCCCACAATGGGGTGGAGCATTTGAGTGACCAGGAGCAGGGCAGCAAGGGGAACAAGCACGGCAACAACAAGCATTGGCGTGTGCCTTTCTCATGTCGTCGGTCACCGTGGATGTGGTGGAGACGAAATAAATTGCTGTAATGGAATGGAATGGTTTTGTATGAGTGACCCAAGTGTGTGTGTACCTCTGAGCTGCAGTTGCAGTGCCTTGTGTGTGATTGCCGTAAGTTGCTCCAATTCCAACATCAACACAGCCAGGACAGCATTGGAATTGAAGTCAGTGCCTGATTGCTTGAATGACCAGAGTCTTGACACCCTGAGGACTGCAACCCTTAAGCGCTCCGGCATTCATATTTTGGACGATGATAGGAGGGCACTGTTTTGTTCACCCAACTTCCCAACTTCTCATTCATTGAATGTTATACTTGAATCTTAAAAAAGACAACTTTTCTTTGTGACCAATTTCATTAAATTGTGGTAAATGATATATTTGGAGAAAGATATAAGGAAGAATGTGCAAAAATTCAAGAAAAGATTTGAGGCATTAAGGGTTTAACCCTTAAACTGATGGATTGACGACCGTGGAAATCATCCATTTTGGTATTGCTTGAATCATTAGTTTAGAAAAAATTCAAATTAAAGTACTCATTGGAAGTCAAACTACTGTAAAAGGCCTCCCTTTTCACACAAATTTTGGAGGATGAATAGTTGCACTTTTGTCCCATGTAGAAGGATTCATCAGCCAAAAAATGACCTCAATATTGTTTATGGGTTAATTTGGTTGATTGGGGTCCCCAAATATGAACTGTGACCTCCAAAACCACCAAAATCAAACACCACTTTTGGTTACAGTGCCTATTTACTATTATTAGATTGGTCAAATTTTCATTGATTTTCTTATTGGCAGTGCACACAAAGAACGCAAACTTTGGATATTGTATGTAAAATTTATGAAGGGTCAAAGTTTGGTAGAGGTGTTGGAATTGTTTCTTCCACACAGGTACATATTGATTTTGGAGATGTACTCGGAATGGTGATGGTGTTTTGGGATCAATGGCGCCATTGATCCCAATGGAGGTGTCCACCTTTAGTTTGTATGGATCATCGAGAATGATAAGTGGACTTGTGTGCAAGAAATTTCTAGAATGTTAATTATGGGAAGGTCATGTTAACCGTATAGCGTCATTGGAGACACTAAGTGTCTTGGGATGACAAAAAATCCCTCTCTAAGTGCAGATGTTCATCTTTGGAATTTTGTGTGAAAATGGAAGGTCTTGCATAGTAGTTTGACCTCCAATGAGTGCTCTTAGTTGTTTTTTTCCGCAAATTATTCACATGGTACCAGAAAGGATGATTTCCCTGGTGACTCTAGGATTAATCTATAAATGACGCGGAGGATGTTTTCTGGCCAATGAATGACAAAGAATCTCTCCATGTAGGACAAAAGTGCAACTATTCATCCTCCAAATTTTGTGTGAAAAGGAAAAATTTTCTATAATAATTTGTCTTCCAGTGAAATTTTTTTCTTTTCTGAAGCCAACAATTCACACGGTACCCAACAAATGATTTCCACGGCGACCGGCTTGTCGTTTAAAGGGTTAAGAGGTCTCAATATAATTATATTGTCTGGATATAAAGCAACCTGTGCTTGGGCTGATTATGATTTCAAATGCTTGAGAGAGAGGATATCATGCACTACTTGTAAGTTAGTTTGGTGTTCTTGTGATGCAAAATCCAAGGTGCACAAAAGAGCTCTAGCTTTAGTTCTATTTTAGTTGTGATCTTGCCTTTGCACTACAATCCTTAGTAACCTGGATAGACCTTTTTTTTTTGTGCTCAAATCCTTTCAAAAGTGCCATTTCTATTGCAAAGAGGATTTGAAAAAAAAATATTGTTACGATTGTGGATTTTGTGCAATTTTAGTGTAAAAATGTGTGGAAGAAATTTTAAAAACTTTGACCATAATTATTGATTGCAAGATTTTTGTGTTTAAAGTGAAAAATACATGTTTTGGGCACCTTGATAGACTAGGTTGTAAGACTTTGAATCTTCTTAACTTGAAAGCTTTTGAGTTGTAGATTGAGTTCAAAAAATTTATGTTGGAAAATTGAGTTGAAATTCAAAACACACATGGTTTTCATTCTTTATTTGTACCATCATATTATAGACTACAGTATTTGGGTAACTATGTGTTATGTAGTATTCACTAATTTCAATTAATACTTTCATTAGAAAACTAAAATTGCTTTCAATACCCCAAAAAATTGCCATTGAAAATCAATGGAGTTAATAATGTTATCTTGAATCTTCAACCATATACATCAATCATTGGATTGGAGTTCCACATGATATAGAGAGAGGTTAAGAGTTGAAAATCAACTAACACTTTGTTACATTGAGTACTTTTCTTTCATCTTCAACGATGCTAGCGTGCGAGCCTAGAGCGGCAAGCTTGTGAGCTGCGAGCGTAGAGTTTGTGAGCTTGTGAGCCTTGAAAACTTAAAAAGAATTAAAAAATCCCCCTATAAATGTTTTTCAACTGAAAAAAATAAAAATAAAAATAAAAATAAAAAATGCTATATTTAGTAAGTTCTAGGTACCTATGACCGCTAACCCTATAACCGTGGATATGAATTAATTTTTGGCAGGTCTTCCAGTTTTCATTTTTCAATGTCAATGGTCAAAACATGGTCAAAAATTGAAATAGAAATAAGGAAAAAGGAAGGAAAAATATAATATAAGAAAATTAAATAAACAACAAAAAAGATGAAAACAAAATTGGGCTTACCAAAAATAAATAAAAAAAGTGACAAAGATAAAATCAAAACTGGAAAATAAATGAAAAAAAGAAGACGAAAATGTTCTTCAATTTCAATTCCAATTTAAAATAAATGTAAATTAATACATTGTAAATACAGTATCCAACAAAATGTTCATTCTTCTATTCCAAGATTGTAATGATTCCTGCTCGAACTAGGAGTAGCTTCAATTCATTGAAGCTGTAACTTGGTGCATGAATGAATACATCATTATGAACATCCATCTTGCAGAAGTACCTAAACAAATAATACAAGTGCTTGCAATTTACGTATTGCTGGCGACCTCCGATTGCGGAAACAACCATGTTAACAAAGTCTGGACATGTACATGTGGGATACATACCCACTGTAATTCGATATACATTTCTGTTAGTATCTGCCCCTGTCTCTAGTGACACTATTGCACCTAGGCCAGGAAAAGGAAGCAATGTCACTCCTACAATTTGTCCTCTAACATTGCTTGCGCTTTCCCACTTGTTCCTCTATTCTGGTGTTGGTGCATTTGCAATTCGACGTATGTTTCGATTGTTCCGAACCGTTGGATATTGAGTCGGATTTGGTGGTGGCGGTTGATCATAGAGAATGCTTTTGAATACTTTTGACATGCTGAAAAGTCGACGTGGTGATAATATAAGGCTTTCTTGAAGACGGAAGCCCGCATGCTGCAATAGCAAAGTTTCATCCCTATTAAGATGAGTTCTAGTCAAAATAGGCCAAATCTCAGGCACCTCTGGCCAATCAATGACCCACTTCCGCTTTGTGCCTTTTACGCATCGTTCAATGTCATCCCAGCAGAACCAAAAGTCAACCACAATCTCACGCTTACTTCCGTAATCTTCTTTTCTTCCGCGGTAGGTGGGAGCTGGAGTTCCTTTCTGTCCCTTTGATATTTTTGCCGTACACTTCATGTTTGAACCTCGTTGCTGAGCTTGACATTTTGCGTTTGATTTGTGGCTAATTCGTGCAATGTGCCACTTGGATGTGTTGCAGTCACTTTCAAATGCAATGGGGACATGGTGGAAATTGTTTGTTGCAATTTCTCTATTTTTCCCTTCAAAAGACTCTACAGAAGTCGACTTTGACCTTGTTCGAACACGTGGTTGCGAAAAATTCACCTTATCAGGTCGGTGTGAGTCTCTTGCATCTCCAGTGGGCACGTCCAATTTCCTCTTAGTGCTTCCAAAAATCTCCTCTCCTTCCAAATGTGGTACTCGAGTTCCAACACCTTCTAATCCAGGAAGTGTATTCAATGCCTCTGCAATTTTCTTTGGATCTCCGCTTCGTCTCGCTGCTTTCAATCTCAATTCCCCTTTTGATGGACCGGATCCACATGCATGACCTCTCAAATATGCACGATAATTAGTCATTTGCATCCATGCCCGGATGCTATCATCGCAAGTGGCGTCAAACAAATTATTTCCTCAATTTCCGGACATTTGAAGCCACTTGTTGTGAATAGTTTCGGACAAATTGCATGAAGGCATGTCAGCCATCTCCTCCAAACTTAATCCCTGCAAAATCCAACAAAATGATACATCAGTTATTATGTGAAATTATATGTTCCTTCAAACCCAAAACTATTTTTCAACATTCAAAAATGTTAGAGGTTAAGAAAACTTCAAAAATATGAAAGACATTCCCCAAAACAAAATTTAAAACTATAACGCCCCCAAATAAACGCTCACTGCTAAAAATTCCTTCTTTTCTATTACATATAACTAAACAATTTCATTCCCATTTTTTGTTATCATTCACTCCAATCTATCAAAAATAGGAGGTCAATCTAGTACCACAAAACACTAGTCGGATCCGACTAATGCCTAAGTGGTTCCAGCTTCACCTCCTCTTTCAAGTACCTTCTACCGATTCCTTATAATTTAAAAAAAAAATTGACAAAAGTTCTGATTTTTGATAACTCTATATGTGATTTATAAAATGTATACATGGAACCCAAACTTCCATTCTTTAATTTCACTCAACACATTTATCAATGTTTAAAAACAATACACATGTCCAAATTTAAAGGCCACTTACCATTTGCATGAAATCGCCCCACTGGCGGTAGCAAAAATACCAAAATGCCAACCAGTGGTCCAGGTGATGAAGTGCTTCTTCACTTGCAGCCCCTGATGATAACCACCACGACCGAATCGCAAGGTAACGGGTCTCGGCCTGCTCCATAGTCTCAGAATCTTTGTATTGTTTGCACATTTTGTTGTGTTGATGCTGAAATACATCTTTGATGTGCTTCTGTATGTGCTTATGAAGGGAAGTAGTCCAATGCAACAAACATGTCCTCTCACGATTCTCCATCTTTTCATTGGGTGAGCCGCTACCGTAGACAATTCGCACTGCATTCCAATTGGCCATAGCGCTATCTGCCATGAACCCCTTAAAGTTTGGATGATCTACACCGTTCCGTGACATCACATCATTCAAGCACCTCCAAAACAACATCTGGATCTCCGTATCTTCATATTGCATATCACATGTTGAAATAGTCATGACCTTCTTGTATTCCGGATCATACACGTGGCAAGCCATTGTGGTCCACTCCTTCACCCGCTTGACATGGTCAAACATCATCCACGCGTTCTGAAGATCACCTTTGGGTTGCATGCGTTGCACGAGGTCCACTCCACTACCAGGTCCTTCCGTGAACATCTTGAAGACGTACACCTTCTCTTTGCTTTGGCCTGGAAAGACGCTCTTGTGTATAAATTCAAACTTCGACTCTTTCTTCATAGTCATTATGTTGTCGATAACCCCCCCTCGGTTGCTTGAGCGAAATGAAGAGATTACATTCCGGATGTTTGGACTACTCAAATACTGAAAACGATCCATTACCTCCTCTAGTTCTTCACCCTTCAACATTTTTTTCTCTCCCTCTCCGTCAAGAAACAAATAATCAGTTAGAAAGTCTTTGCTAGCAGATAGAGCAATGGCAGAATTAGTGGCCGTTGGTGTTTTTGCCACTTGCTCCGCGATGAGATCACAAATTTTTTCTGTTGAATCTCTATACATGCCTTTTGCCACTGGATGATTGTGATCTCCAAAGTGAATAGTTGCTCTACTCATTTTTGGATTTTCACTATAGTAGTAGTAAATTCTAGCCTCACATGTGTTGAGACACCTAGGTGTAACTTTGCAGACTTTGCAAACTACAATAGAATCTTTAGGGGGACTATTTCCTACGGCAAAAGGAAACATTATATATCCCATCCACTCTGTTTCATTCTTCCTACTAGCTCTCTTCAAGTAATCACAGTGCGGATTTTCACAAGCGAGGTGACCAGCACAATATGACTTACGGAACCTCAAATTGTCAGTATTGTGTATGTTAGTAGTCACTACCTTGCACCACGGGTGTCCGTCGTATCGCTTGTCCATTCCCTCTAAGTTGCGTGCAGCTGATGAAGATGAAGAAGATTGACACGGAGGCAACTCAAAGACAACATCTCCATTGAAAACAGCAGGCAAATACTGCACAAGATGGTGCTTGATGACGTTCAAATCCATTGTTGACAACTCGTTCCGAGAACGTTGAACAGTAGCTAGTCTCTTCAAACACTCCATAATGCTTACACGGTCGCCTGGAATAGGATGCAAAGGTGGAACAGAAGTGACGACTGCATAAGACTATTGCATGGAGTTTCCAAAAATAATGGACTATCCATTGAGATCTCATTTGACTTGGATGCAACTGCGCATTGTTGTTTCACAAGTGTCACATCAGGGGACTCTCCTTCCGATTCACTAGACAACTCTATGATTGGATCTAGCTTCTCGACTTTCACTTTTTGGAGAATGCCAGTCCTTGGTAGCACCGTAAACACTTTGCGAGGTGGGCTAGACGAAACTCCGTGAACTATGTATGGCATATCCACTGTGGAATTATCTGACTGACGACTAATAATCTCGGTAGAGGCACCTAGCATGGACAAAGGAAGTCCATAGGCTCTGTAATTTCCTATAGGAAGGTACCAGCAATGACCTTTTTCTTCAATGGACTTGACAATGGGAATGGATTGTTGCAACTCACCGGATTTAGACTTCCTCTCTTCTTCTACATAGATAGATGACTCTACAAATTTAAAGCGAACATGGAGGAGGTGATTGAAGACTCTAGCCCTACCTCCTTCATTTACCGGAAAAACAAGTGGAACCTCGTGACCATCAACTCTAATACAAGCCATGGTTGTAATGCAAGTATGAAGTACTGCAAGGGGGAATACACAATCCAACGTATGGGAAGAGGGAAACAAACACCTTCATATGAAGAGATGCCAATACCTATAATTCAAGACATGAATATGATGGAAAGTTGGTGTTGATCATTGATGGGGTAGATGGAAACAGTTCTGCAACCGCCATGGAAGCCGCTATACTCGTCTGACTTCCCTATAATCAGATTTTAGGAAGGAAATCAATGCCAATAGGTGGCGTTGTAAGAGTTCGTTCATGTTTATGAACCTGAGATGTCGGCACATAAAAGGATTTTCAAGTAGATTCCCGTATTATTTTGCAGGAGTCAGTAAAAGCAAAGTGTCAGAGCCATTTAAGGATTTCCACGATTCATACTTTAAATACTGACGGCTCAACAAACAATGCGTTGATGCGTTGTCTGTCATTGATGGTGTGGACGGAAACGACTGTGCAATCACCGTCCATATCTTATTTATGACCTTATTTGAGAGTGTCAGAGTCATTTAGGGATTCCCACGATTTATATCTGAAATACTGACGACGCATTCAACAACCTATTTTCTAAAACAACTTTCAATGTCACTTTAGGCTTCTGACATCAGTTTACTCCTTGATGTGGCATCCAAAGCTTGAAGGTTCAAGCTTCCACAACATAAGTACAAGACGGTGTGTAAGCTAGAGCCATTTCTATTTGGTTATGTGCTAAGACCGTGTGTAGTTGAAAGCAAACACTTTTATGCAGTAGACTCTCACCTCATGTTAGTAGAGACTTGGGATGCTCCAACTTCTAGTTTGCAGTATAGAAAGAGAAGGAAGAGGCCTAGTCCCTTGTATTATTCATCCCAAAAGGCACTTACGAGATCTAGGATGAGTCGAGGAAGGAAAATCATGTCAAAGACAGATGGGGTGACTGCTGGAGAACTGCGCAAAGTTCTACAATTCAAAACTGGTGGGAGTGGTGGCGAGGACGAAGGTGGACAACAAGTCCGTCATGCAATGCAAGAAATGTCGGAGGACACGATCGGAGAACAACATGAAGTAGCACTCGAAGTTCTTACAAATGTAAGAATGTTTTGAACCTTTTTCTATGTTTTAATGTAGTTAATCTTCGTTATAGTTTATGCAGTGCAAGTTCAATGGATATTACAAGTCCAACTTCCTACACTGTCACACTTTGAACTTCAAGGATCTCTTTTCCAACATTCATACTTGCATTCCAAAATCAAGACTAAGGCCACTACAATCTATAGAGACTCGAATTCTTTATTATTGTCCATATATTATAAGACATGAATCCTCAGTGTTCAATTCTCATGTTCTGAGGGATACTGAGTTTGTGCATGCAAAACTATTTCACAGACAAAACTTTTTCCTTGTGCCAATATAAATTGTATGACTAAATGTTCTTTATGTTCCTTGTAAGATGATTATCTTCTATAATTTTTTAAAATTTAATTAGAATATAGTAAAACAAATTTAAAAGGTATTGGGGCTAGGTCTTGCTTTATTTTATAACTACTACGTTTAGGGTTTGTATATTGATTTTTTCTGTGTAATGTCATGAATCTTCTAGAGATGTATAAGTGTTACAACAATTTAATTCAAAGTCCACAGTGCAAAGAAATTCTACAAATTGTGGTCAAAGTCATCTGAAATTGTAGGCCACAGTTCAAAAAAAATTATTTTTCCAGCTTTGAATGCTAATATCTTTAAATCTGTAAGGTCAAATTTCAGGAATTTTTTATCAAATGATCTTAGATAAATAAGGTACAAAATCCTACGATTAGATTCTTAAAAAAATAGTTTCTTTTGTTTTCATTAATGAACAGAGCACAAGTGGCAGTTTGAGTGGTTTTTGATCGAAAAATGATCTTGGTTATTTAGGGATTAATGGATGGAATAGGAGCCAAAAAGGGTCTACTTTAAAATCCAGGGTGTGATCATTTACTTTTTCTAAATGGAAATTGAATGTCCATTGATCAGGTAGCCTTCTTACAAGTTTTAAGAGAATGTAGGATCTCTTTAAGTTGAATAAACGTCCAACTTAGGAATCTTGTGTATTACTTTTTGAATGCCAAGTGCTCGTTATTGTTCAAGTCATACCGTTCTCCAGGTTGTGCTTCTGTGGATTTTACAAGGCCTGTTGGCTGATCAAACTGACCTGCTGGCCTGATTCTTACATCTGGACAACCCTGTAGCCATTGCTCTCCGCATGTTTCAAGACTGCAATTTGTGATGTCTGCAAATATCCCACCACGAGGGTGAGCTTTTCTCGCAGGGAAAGATGAAGCAAGTAATTGACATATGGTTGATCACGGCTGGCTGATGACGATAAGGCTGGCTGGCTAATCAAGACTGGTTGGCTGATCACGATCCCGGATGCCTGATCATGATAAGGCTGACCACGATTTCGGGATGCCTGATCACGATAAGGCTGACCACCTAGAAATCCGGTAGCTTCACTGGGCTCCTCCAAGTCGAGCAAGCAAGGCCCCAACTATTGAACTTCTACATTTTGCGTGGCTTCACTTGCATTCAGAAATCTGATAATTAATCTCTCATTATGCAGACCACCGCAACGAGGTGCAGCGCTAGGCATCGTCTTGCTCAGGAGGACGACTTGCAGGATTCGGGTCAGCATGAAGCGCGTCCCCCCGAAAAGGTGAACTTTTTTTCCTGACTGGCATCGGCATCGTGTTTTCTAGTTGGCTGTCGGCAGCGTGTTTGCTCAGGAAGTTTGCTCGGCATTGTGTTTGCTCATCGGCATCGTGTTTGCTAGTTGACATCGGCATCGGCAGCGTGTTTGCTCAGGAAGTTTGCTCGGCATTGTGTTTGCTCATCGGCATCGTGTTTGCTAGTTGACATCGGCATCGGCATTTTGTTTTCTCGGGAAGTCATTCGCAGTCCGTTCAATCCATTCCATCCGTAGCTGTTCCGTCCTTAGCCGTTCTGTCTGGAACAAAGGCTTCGGTGACTTTCTGTACAGAAATTGTGATTGGTGACTTCCGTACGTGATGTGCGATCGCTTCGGTGACTTCTGTACTTCCCCGTCAAGTGACTTCTGTGCGCTTCGGTGACTTTGTGCTTCCCCGTCAAGGTACCGATTTCGGGGGGTGAAGCTTTGCTTCACCCCCCGAAATCGGTACCTTGACGGGGATCACTTGTTTTCTTCAAAATTTCTCAGTCTGTAGCACGGCTGATCAGGGTTCATCAAGGCTGGTTGATTTTGCTGGTTGATCAGGGTTCATCAAGGCTGGCTGGCTGGCTGGTTGATTTTGCTCAGTTCGTTCATTTCTTTGAGTCGGTTAGTTCTCAGTCTGCTTAGTCTCTCAAACCATTCAGTCTCTCAGGATGCTAAACCGCTTAGTCGTATATAGTCTAAATAAATAATGGGTTAACTAAATAATGTCTAAACGTGTTAATTGAATCATGTGTAAATGTCCAGGTGAACTTTAAGTCAATTTGTAGAATGCAATTAGGGAGTCTGAAGCACACGAATCAGTCCCCAACTTTCTTGTGTAACCTGTAGATTAAATTCACAGAGGTCCTTGGAATGTGTCAAAGATGGAGTGATGATTTTCTGTGAAAAATGTTAGTAGTTGATTGTCCAACAAGTTGGTGACATTGGTGCTCATAAGGGTATTGGACTATTGGTGCTCAAATGTTTAATTTTAGTCATTTTAATTGATCTTCTAGTTGGTTATAAGTAAGGTTGAAAAAGGGTTGGATGTGTTGAGAGACTGACTATTAAATTACTAAATGATATACTTATGTAACTGAAGCTCATGTCCCCGTGCTAGTACCAATTTAGAGAGGGTGAAGGAGATCCTTACCAAGACCTAGTCGGATCCGACTAGGGATTGGTGAGGATTTCCTTCACCCCCCCTAAACTGGTACTAGCATGAGGATTTACCTTATAATTTAGTTTCTTTTTTAATTATTCTCATGTGAAAGATTAAAATTTTTAAAGTAATTAAAAAAACATACAATTTCATCTTTCCTTTGAAAAAATTGAATATAATATATAATGAAAAATGATAGGAGCAATAATTATGCAAAGATTATCTAACTTGAGTCTTACATAATTTTGGTTTTAGGGTCATGTTTTATATAAATTTGTGGTATTTGAAGTTCAACGATGAAATATGAAAATAATATTTAATTAAACAAACGTGCATTTTTTGTTTGCACATTTAAATTGATTGGATCTATGGCTTAGAGTATAATGACATGTATTAAATTAATTCATATGAATATTTTTTACAAGTGGATGTAACCATTTTTTGGGGGTGAAGCTAGTGCTCTCTAGACCCTAGTCGGATCCGACTAGGGTCTTGAGAGCACTAGCTTCATCCGAAAAAAATGGTTACACCCAATAAGCACATCAAAACTTTAAATTCTTTTCTCATGGCTTTTACTTGTATATGAACTATCTTTGTATAGGGGGGTGTAATCTTAAGGTAATTAGCTTTAAAAGCATTCATTATAAAACTTGGGCACCTTTCCACCTAAACCACTTCTTTTATCATTTTCGGTTGATTTCTTGAGATTAATTTTTTTTATATAGATTCTAATTTTTTTTTTATAATAGCATATGTCAAATGTGATCACTTCTTTACTTTAGGTCAATTGTACACATACTCAAATATTATTGTTTTCTCATATAGGTCCAAGTAAAACGAGGAAAAAAAGGACCAACCTTAGCCTCCATTGTGCAGCAGGACATTGTCACGGTAGCAGATATTGGTGGCCCATCGCAGGCAATGGAAATGCTCCCTTCTCCTTCCAACATCGACATTTCAGATGATGATGCTGACGAAGTAGACTTGGTAAGCTTCAATGATATTATGGATGCTGCCGATTATGCAGCAGATGAGTTTGAGAAAGAGCCAGTAGCTAGTCGTTTCTCATACCATATGCGTTTCCGGAAAGGAAGGCAACCAATGTTCTCTGAGGAGAGCTCAGAGACTGAGTATAGCTTAGAGGAGGAGTCTCTTGCTACGGTTACTAGTCCCAATTTTGAAGAAACTGGAGACAATGCAACTAGCGCTCATGTGAATGGTCCCAGAGTGGTCTTACTCCATTATAGCTCAGATGAGAATGTGGATGTTGATAGCCCTTTGATTTGGTTTACATCCTATGAGAGTTGGTAGATCATTAACTCTTTATGTAAAGCCCAGTGAGGGTGGTTATTTGATTAACTATTTATTTTCATCCATCCATTGTAATATGACATGGCATTGGCATTAAAGTTTTATGTTTACATTCATCATTAATTCAGAAGTTCATGATGTCTTATGATGCAAATTCAATTATAATTTTGAGTTTATTTGGTTTGTCATTGCAGATGGAGGAGTCTCCAATAAAAGAGACACAATTGGAGCGGACTCCTGGGACGGATGACACCACTCAGCCTGAAATTGAGGAGGAAGATGAAGGAAGTTATATGGAAGAGGATGGCATTGATGATGAAGAGAAGGAGCTTCTTGAAGATGAGCTCCGCCGATTGCAGAAGGTCGATTCAGTTGCCACAATTGCTTCGTTAAGACTGAAACCAGAAAAACTTTTTCGTTTTTTTATCCCCTTGTGCAGATTGGTGTCCATGCCCATGGTACGACCTACCTTGTCTTCTGATGTGAAGAAGCTGGAGCAAGAATTTTCTCATGGGTATCGACCAGGGTCTGCCGCTTTCTACGTTTCCACTACAAACGAGGCAGGTGAAAACATGGAATTCACAGAGCAAGAACTGCGCAATTGGGGGTCAGTTTGGCAAAAAGCGAACAATGAGTTCATGGATCATGTTAATTCACATGAGGCATTGCATTTCTTGAGGAGGGCAAAGTTTTTTGTGTGTGATGGAAACCGCCGTCTGCTAATATGGATGAGTCACATTTCTAGACTCTATCCAGCAGATGAGGCATGGCACATTGCAGTAGATTGCATCGTTCTTGATACAAAAGGAAAAATTGAATTGGCCATGGAAGTCATGCATGACATAAACAAGTAAGTGATTGTTATCATACATATTTTGGTAGTACATGTTTTAATGTTTTAATTGGATTTAGCCTTTTTTTTCATGAGAAAAGTAGGAAAATGAAATTCTAATTCTAATTTTTGAAATTCAGATCAACGGAAGACTCTCATGTGAAGACCAACTTGGTCCACACATTGCATCGTGTGCAGAAGTATGGTCTTTTATCTTTGCCAAAGTTTTTGGAGATGTTAAGGCCGTCAGAGGTGAAGAAATGTATGGCCTCCAGTACTAGGAAAACCTGGTACTCCATGCCAGCTGATGTATTCACAGCTCTCATGTTTCGGGTATGATTTTGATTTTGAAATTTCATTTACATTGCTATGTTGGTCACTTGTATTGATTTATTATACAACACTATTATTAAGAAGCTTTTGGTTTCTTTCAGCAAGAGATTTCACTAGCAGCGGATGCGGCGGGACGAAAGTACAGTGAGACAACTGTGGAGGCTGATAAAAGCAAGGCTGGCATCGCAAATGCTATGAGAATGGGAGCTAAAGAGAAAGCGAACAAGTTGTACATGAAGATGATGAAGTTAGTAGCAGTGGCTAATCCGGCAAATGGTCCTGAATTCTTGGAAGAGGTATTTGTATATTCTCCAAAATAATTTATTGACATACTTTTACTTTCAGGTTGTTTTTTTCATGTGAAATGATGTCGTTTTAATTATGCAGGTTGAGAGGCACTATTGTAATAACGAAGTCCCAGAGATGACCCTCGAGAAGTTGCAACTGATTGCTACATGCAACACAACTTCTCATCACAAGACAAAGTTTTTGAAGTGGTGGAATTCTTCTGTGCCATCCCGCGATGCTAGGAAGTTTCTTGCTAAACCAGTATCTGAGACCCACCTTGGGCCATTCTTGAACAAATGTGTTTGGTATGCTAGGGTAAGTGATATTGTATTAACCTTTCAAATGTTTTTTGTAGTTTCTATTTTTCATTGAATAAAATTCCTTAGTATTCATGAATTTGCATGTGACTAATTTTTTATTTTTTTGGACATGTATGTCACATTGTCACTTTGTTGAATAAACAATCTTGTTGTTGCTTTTTTTTAGATTGAAGATGCAGCTATTGAATACTTTGATGGTGTGATCAAAGATGATAACATCACCATCAATATGGAAGTCCCACAGAGGCCAGAGTTCCTTGCGGATTACATAGAAGGTTGGAGAAGAAGGATGTGGGAGCATGGGTTTTAGGCCCACTAGAAGGGAGCAAATTATTTTAAGAAGAGTGACTCCTTCATGAATTATGAAGGCTCAAACCAGGCGGTTCGAAGAGTTCTATTTCGGTTTGTTCATAGACCCCTTTATTTTTTGTTAGAATAAGCGATGAAGAGTACATATTTCAATTTTATACTTTTACAGAAATCTGTGCGTATAATTAAAAAATTGTTTGAAATGGTGAGGGGTAACAGGAATTGGAGGTGAATCTGGTACCTCAAAGAGCTTAGTTGGATCCGACTAAGCTCTAGAAGTTACCAGATTTACCTCCAATTAGTGGTACCATTGTCTTTCAAATAGATTTTTGTGTATGATAGTTTCCCATGTAAATACAATAATTTGACTATGGTTTTGTAGATACCATGTGAAGCTCCAACTTTTTGCATGAAATGGATTTTTAATTTGGTTTTCTTTCTTTTCTTGAATATTTGGCTTATTTGCTTCAGCATAGCAACCATAAAATGCACTAGTAAATTCTTCTTTATGTGGCTAATACTCACTGTTTTCTTGGTGTTGCATAAAAGAATGTATTGATTTGTTTTTAGTGTATTGTACTTTGAAACTTGTATGCAATGACACATTTGAATTACACCGCAAGTATTTCAAGTTGGAACTTCTTCCAAAGGGTGCAATTGCAGAAAAGGATCTTCCTCCGTTCTTGTCTACTTGGCTTGATCGAAGTTCAGCAGATTGCATGTACACCCTAAATCAGCTCCGTACGTTCACGACAGCTCATCTCAGTGGAGGAGGGTGGTATTTGGAGTGCCACATCACCTTCACGCCTCCGTCTAAGATGCAATACCGGAAGTCTTTTGAGGGTTTAGGTGCCATTGATTTGGACGTTGATGAGTTTGTAGGATTGAGTGATAAACAAAAGAAGAGGGCCATTGCAAGGAGGGAACACAATGATAGGAAAAAGGAAGCTAAGGAGAAACTTACCATCATCGCAAAAGAGAAAAAAGAAGTGGAGCGCATTGCGAAGTTAGCAGAGAAGGAGAAGGAGAAGGAAGAGAAGGCTAAGGCCAAAGGCAAGAAGAAGGTGAATGACAGAAATCCAATTCCAGCATCTTCTACCGTCGACCAAGGCTCACAGATGCAAGGTGGGTCTCAAGGTGGATTGAAGAGGAAGGCATTGTCGCAGTTGACCGAGGATGTCCTAACGCATGGCACTCAAGCTCTTATGATTCAAGATAATGAGGGAGACAACACGGAGGATTTGGTCCTCAATATCTCTATTGTAGACCTTGTGGATGACATGCGCTCGACGGAACCATCGTGGTATCCTGAGATTATGGAATTTTTGACGAAGGTAATATATTTGATTTGTTATTGTAAACCCTCATTCCCATTGAATGACATGATGATTTTGTGAGTTCATAATTTATTTTGTGGAATACGGTATGTTTGTAGGTATCAGCAGGGAAGCCTCGATTTTTGGATGGTGTAATAAACCGAAGGCCAGGAGTGGACCTCATCTTCTTTGACTACCCGGAGAATTTGCCCGTGCCTGGAATGTTGGTGCCAACAAATGAGATTCCACAGTGGAACGAAGATACAGAGTACGAGGCAATGCATGCGGTATTTGTCTTTGCAGAAAGGCATCTACAAGACCATGGATGTTTGATTATTATCCATTCATTCTCCGTGGACTCAAAGAGCTCTATTCTAGGGCTGTGCGAGATTTATTCGATGTTGAAGAAGAAGAAGGAGTGGTTGGGCATGAATCGATTGCACTTGACTTCGGCATTAGACAACAAAACCACGGTAAATATAATTGAACTTCTTTTGAAAATGATGTCATTTTATCATTCATTTTGTCATTAAATTCTTACATATGTTTGGTTTAATTTCTTGCAGACGCAGAAGTTTTCAATCACCCTACTTGTGAAGGATTTTGGCTCAAAAGGGAAATCCAATTTTTCTTTCAAATTCACACAAACTATGAAGAATGCAGGCTTGGACATTGGACGTGATGACATTTTGATGAACTTCACAAAGGAGAGTGACTTGGCAATGGACGGTCCTAAACCATGGCGTGGGGCTCGTGAAAAAGACCCCCGTTTTTTTCAACTCCTCTTGGAAGCAACAACAGGCGAAGGAGATGTAGTTTTAGATTGTACTGCAGCTACAGGTATAAATTTAATTTAATTATGTTGACTACATCTGTATTGTTTCAAATTATGTCATTCAATTAATGTATGTGAGGTTGTTCATTTTAGGGGCCTCCATTACTGCTTGTCGTGGCATGGGCCGCCACATTGTTGCATTGGAGGAGGATGGAGATATTTTCAAAGCCATCCTTGAGCCCATGAAGAAGTCTACTCTAGTCGTGGAGACAACACAAGCACCACCGGCAGTTCAGGAATCCCAAGATCCGGACGGCATGACCATCGTGCCTCGAAAGTTCTCTCGACAGACACCATTCAGTAAGTAAGTTTGAGATTTTTTAGTATTTTTTTAATTCTAAGAAAAATCTTATGTTTTGCAAGTCTAACATTGTTTCACTTCTGTTTGTAGTCATCAACGATTGACATCAGCAAATGAGATTATGAAGAGGCGAAGTCTTCTCTTAAGTCCAGAAAAGCCTTTTCATCTTCCCGTATATACCGAGCAGATGGCATCTGCGTTTGTGGAATTTGACAGCTCTAATCCAAAACGCCGCAAAGATACGTATGCTTTGAATGTTCTAGAGTTTATAGATGGTAGTGCGTCAGAGGGTAGGGAGACATCAGAGTCATCATCATCTTCTACTGAAGGTTCCGCTACTGAGTCCACTGCCACTTAGATTCTTGAGATTGACACATCTCAGGAGTCGAACTATTGTATTGGATTTCTAATTTGATTGGATTTGTGTGTTTTATGGCTAAGTACATCCTGGACATTTGATATTTCCATTTGCAATTTGTATATCATGATGTCTATCAAATATGAATACATTAATATATTGCAAAAAAACACTTCAAATTACTATTGCAAGTAAATCAAATTTTATTTAACCCTTAAACGCCAAAAAGGACGTCTTTTGTCCAAAGAATGAAAAAGAATCTCTCCATTCAGGATAGAAGTACAATTATTCATCCTCGGTATTAGGGATGAAAATGAAAAATCTTCTAGAGTATTTTGACTTCTAATAAGTATATTTGGCTTATTCAAATTAGATGATGCCACATGGTACCAAAATGCATGATTTCCACGGCTGTCAATCCGTCCTTCAAGGGTTAAATGACTTCACAATTCTATAATTCTGAATGTAAAGAATCCACGGTCATAGGTCCCTTACCTTTTTTTTATGCAAAAGAAAGTTCCCGCTCACAGGCTCACGGTCTCACAGGCTCGCACGCTAGCAATCCTGCTTTCATCTTCAAGAAATGAATATCATTGATGATTCAATAGAGTGAATCCTCTCCTACTAACTAAAAGTAGAAACACTATAAAGGGACCAAATTTGTGAAACAACCACTTTTTACCTTCTAATCATATGAAGATAAATTGTAACTAAAGTTAGATGAAGTTCATGAATTGCATTCAAAATTAATATGCAAAAGCTATAGAGGTCAAAATCAAAAAGACATATTTTCTAAATTTATACACTAAATTCAATTTCTACATATTGAACATTATGCAATAAGCATAAAATTATTCTTTGGATTTTGTAAGGCACATTTGGGAGAACATGCTTGGTTTTGAGTGATTCTACCTTGGAAACTCAAATCTTTAATTAAACTTTAAAGGACCATGTTATTACAAAGTGGTACATTACAGAGGTTCTATTGTGTCCCTTGTTTTGTATAATTCAAATGAGTAAAATAGGGTGAAGAACTATATTTTTTTTATGTAAATTTTTTAAAGATTCTTTGGATGTATTTGCACTAAATATTATTCAAAATTCCATCAATGAAGTGTTATTGACTTCTCTACAAAAGAGGATGCTAAAGAAATGGATTACAAAAGATGTTTTTTCATTATATTTTGACAATGTTGTAACTACTTAATCTAAATTTGAATATTTGCCAAAATAATGATCTTTTACGAATTTGAGCTCAACTATTGAAATTAAGTTAATTGAGTCTGCTCTCTATTCTAATTTGAAAATTTGAAAAATATATAAAAATAAACTATAAGTAACTATTTCCACTTCATAATATACCCCCATGGTGAAAATTTCAGAATTTCAAGGTATACATTGTATTTGCTATGAATTTTCTTCACTCTTACATGAAAAAATCAAAATAATTTGAAAATTTTGGCAACTTATAAAAAATATGTGATTCCATCTCTGAAAAATAAAATAAGATAATTTTCATTCATATTGAGTGGCAAAATAGGGCATACAAAACAAGGGATACAATAGAACCTCTTTAAAGTAATAACCTTTCTCTTTAAAGTAATAACCTTTCTAAGTTTATTGGTTGCCTTGTCCTTTTCTAAGCCGCATACAAATGACTACAAACTTCATTAATGCAATGACCCTCCCTAATGTAATAACCTCTCTAATGTAATATAGTCAACCCAATCCCAACTATATTACTTTTGAGAGGTTCTATTGTATGAAGTTGTTCACATGGTCATATGTCACTGGCTGAGTCGTTTAAGGGTTAAATCAAGCATTGGAGTTGGAGAACAAGAGTCATGAAGGTTGAAATAAGCAAACATGTACAAAAACCTGATTTGTGACTGACTTTGTTTAGTCAATTATGTATGTATCAGCATGTCACATCCTTCAGAACCTATGAAGAATTTATTTTCTGAAGAATACAGAAAAAAATCAGTTCTCATCTAAATGTGGTACACTAAAAAAATTGTGCTAGCCAATCCTAACGAACACCAAGCATGTAATTGTTGTTCTCCAGACATTTCACCAGTCAGTTGCTTAAGGCAGTAGACGTTGAACTTGCCATCCTCTTATAACTCCAATAATCACAAGAACTCACTATCACTGCACGCTCATTTATCTGTGAGAAGAATGATTCAGAGGACTACAAATCTAAACGTCAATGGCAGCCAGTATGAAATCCACAAACCTGGTGAAAGAAACTGGTACTCTCGCTTGAACGACTAGATGTCACCTTTGTCTTCACTAGCAACATCCAAATCCGTTGGCAAACTTCGGAAAGAGGAATGAGGGGTCTCAACACTCCCAGTAGCAGACGGCCAAGTCCTGGAACCCGGATTATGGATCCTCGGTGACGGCGAACTGGGCAGAGAATTCCCAGTCAAAATTTTGGCAGAAGGGCCACCCCCATGTACATGGTTGAACCTTCCGTGTAAACCACTACTGGAGCCACTTCCCTCCTGGTGTATTGGAACTGACCATGAATCTTTACCAGATGATTGCCCTGATGGCATCCTGCCAACGTGGCCCACACTAGGAGTTCGAGGAGCAGTGCCGTTTCTAATTGTGTCTGGGTATTCGCTATCACTGTCCACAGAAGCTGAACGGATTGCAGGGTGCAGGTACGCTTGACCATTGTCCAGCATGTCCTCAATATCCACGTCCGCGTTCATTTTGTCTTTCCACTTAGCTTCCTGCATCCAGTGATGACTTCATCAACACCTCATTTCAGAAGACCGGGTAATAAAAGTGACAACGATGGAACTCGAGAGAAAGGCGATGTACCTGTAACGGGTAGTTCTTGAAGGCTGGCAAAAACTTCTGTCCACAGTACAGATGGAAGACAAAGGTTAGGATAGGAAGCGGCAGCAAAAACGGGGTTGAAGCAACTGCCTTCTTAATAGAGAATAAACCCATAAGGGTAATATGCGTAATAAGTAGCGCAATAATAATGTTTCGATGAATAAACGGCCAGAATGACGCTGCTTGTTCGTATCTTGGCTCATATACATTAATAACCTGCGCAAAAGTCATGACCCGCGGGGTGTGAGATGATAACATATATAAATGTTTCAATCTACAGTACGTTTCAAGGAAAGGCTTAATCATCTCTATAAAAAATTTAAGTCCGAAAAGATCACACATCAGTCGGCTCTGGTAGTTTTTGCTCAGAAACCTAGTCCATAATACAAGTGTTCGTAAACATGGCACCACTCGGTTGTCGAATATTTCCTGCCTCTAGAATTGGATGGGAAATCACAATAAGGTGGTTGAAAATCAAAAGAGGAATCGAAAATTCTATGCTCACCTGATTTCGTTGTACAAGGTAGGCAAAGGCAAAATATATACACAGGAACGGTAGGATAAGTGGCGAGATGACTGCATAGACAAGGCCAAGTAGAAAGTAAAGACTCAACCGAGTCAGGAGAACTGTGTAATTTGGCGGTGCAACTGGGAGAATCTTCACCCGATGTTTCTGGTAAGATTGAATGAGGTTTCGCACGATATAAGTTCTAATATAATATATTAGCAGCGGCCAGATCCGAAGTAATTCAGCAGCAGTGTTTGCCCAACCATCCACCAAGATATAAGACATAAAAAAGGTAGCCTTCATAGGGATGGAGATTCCAAAAGCCTTCGGAATTCTAATCACATCCACAACAAGCAAAATATCAAATTTGCAGTCTGACGTCATCACAAATAAAAAAGACATTGCAACGAGAATTCCCAAAATACAAGCTTTGATGGTTTCCCCAAAGGCCAAAGATTCTAGTTTGCATAGCCTGTAGCAAAAGCAGTACCGTAAGCAAGGAACAAATAAAACGGAATAAATAGGTTGAAGGAACATATGACTTACGTTGCTGGTGCCGCAATGTATTGTTTCAACTGCTCAAGTAGAGATCCAATGAGGACGTTACCAAAAAACACGTTCACTACCATGAAAATATAGTACTTCATAGCCGCATACTTGTCTATTTTTGAATAAGAGATATGACCTTCAAACTTCGTAAGTACTCTCAAAAGTGGCGGTAGGATCAATCCAACTACTACTCTGAGGAGTAGACCTGGAAGATACCCTTGAAAGAACGACCCGAAGAACTCCCTGTGCGGTTCAAAACCAACAACATTAGCAGCCGTTCTTCGTTGAACTAGAGAGAATAATGATCAAGCAGTCATTATTTCAAAGAAGAGCAAGTAAGAGAACCTACAAAAATTTACGGATCAGGTTCACTGACATCAGGAAGTGACATTCCTTGACCCTACGTGCTTAGGGTTTCTGAGAAGAATTGCTAGGAAAGATCGAGTAAGTAATGCTTTCATCTAGACGCTTCATAAATGGTTTCTATTAATCCCTTCATTTATGGTTCTAGCCAGTGTTGAGAACAGAGGCACTAAGACATCAATCCAATTTTAAATGAATAAATTAGTTAAGGGTAACTCACCGGCGGATCAGGGGCTTGAGAAAAGGGAAATACTTGACAAGAGTGTCAAGATTTGCCAATGATTGCACAAATGCGACTGGAATGAAGAAGAAGAGTATCAATGCCACAACAATTATGTTCACCATGAGCCTGTAGGCGTTCAATTGTATGAGATTAAGAGACAAACTTCTCCAATGCACATCGCGAGGCTCTGGAGCCCACTCAGTCACCCATTTTGTGTCATCTCTGCTTTGTTGGGTTTGAGCGCAGACAGCAGCACCCCAGCATGTATAGAAAGAAACAAAACCCGCTTTCACAACATGCTTTTCGTAAAACAGTACATTACTACGCTCTTCTTTAACCTGCCACATAAAGAAATGGAAAGTTAGTATAACAGTTAACTGATGATTTATTTTTCTGATACTTTATTCCATCGACAGCATAGAGACATCAATTTACGTCACGGGATAGCTCAACCACTGGTAGAGAGTTTCTCTCTCCAAGAACAAATTATAAGCAAGTAAAGATGCTAAGCGTTCATAATGCTCCGCACAGCTGAGTTATAATATCGCAATCAGGCGTTGGATCCTCTCGCCTTGCTCTACATACAACTGGAGTACCCCAAAGGCATTCGTAGGGACATAATCAAATTCAAAGTGCGTCAATAGATATCGAAAATAGTTTTTGAGAATACATATTGAGAACCAAAAACATATACCTCTTTCCGTAGTCGAAAGATCTCCTTTGCATAGAAGTCAATAGCATCTGACGTCGCATAGCAAATATGGTACCAGTGCTTCTGAAATATGGGATACCAACGATAAGTAGTAAGTTTTTTGTACGTATCTGAAGAGTTATCAGTCCAGAGTACAGTTTCACTTCATTCGTAATAGATTTACACTTAGAAGGGGATGCAAGAGCAATTGGTGCACCAAGATAAATACCCAAATAAACTGTACCTTCGTTTTAGGTCTGGGAGCCTCGGGATCGACAGCTCGAGCGGCAGCGAAGTATTTCTTGATAAGTTCTAATTGAAGTTCACATTTCTTTAATTTCTTCACAAGCTTTGCCAATTTTTTCGCCTCATACACAACCTGCAACATAGTTTATGCAATGCAAACATGGTCACGAGAAGCTTAGTGGTAAAATACGAAGAATTGAAAATGGATACACAGACAGGTTCTCAAAGATTAGAGAACAAGAAATATAACCTGAAAGAGTGGGAAAACAAGTGAATCAATTTTATGAATCCTCCATGACCTTTCTTATGTTCGAGACGGCTGTATAAGCATGATATGTTCGTTCTCCCACAGAAGCAAATTTGAATCACAAAGTGCATCTCACGAATGATCCAGACGAAAACCAGAGATATGAAGATAATCCTAGTGTGCAACTTGCGTAATTAAGAGGCAAAATTGAATTCACATAGTGGATCTCAAAATGATCCAGCCAAAAACATGTAGAATGAAGTTAATCCTACTGTATGGCTTTCATAATCACGGACAGTAACATTTGTAGGGGAATACCTGATGAGTACAATAATACTCAGAGTGATTTTCTTGGAAAAAATCCTGGATTTGCCGTCCCACCGATAGACTTTTATTTTTTGGCACCTGCCTGACAAAGACCTGCCAATAGCAAAGACAAAGAGGTTCTTGGCCATGATAAAACTCTCATGAAGCAGCATCCTCCAGTAGCTCACTGTAGGTTCAAGTTTTTAAGACAGACTTCCTTGTTATTGGACGCACAAACTCCAGTGTGCATCTGCAATCACTGATAGATCTTCACAAAGCTACAATTTAAACCACAATGAACGACGATGGAGAAGACAGAAAGGTCTTACCGTGAAAAGATCTGGTCGCTGTTTCTGATTTGCTATAAAATCTAAGCGGAGCTTGTATATTCTGGAATATTCTGCATAGAGCAAAACACACGTCCAGATAGTGTATAGATACGACGCCAGCAAATGTGCCCACAGCCTGCAAAGCAAGAATTCTCTTCAGTACAAAGTTATATCAGTAACAAGAAATTCTGAAGTGGATTCGAGAACAAAATAAAAATAGAACGTAAATCTGTAAACACCTTTCTGACAGATCATGCACGTTTGCAATAGACAGAGTATCAATTCGAGAATATGTCACGTTTTGATGATCTGATTGATACGATGCAAGCTCATTATCTGTCTTGTTCACTGGAACGAGCACCACAAATCCCCACACCATAAGCGGAACAAACACCTTCAACCTGCACGTGTTCGCCCCATAATTAAGTCCAGAAAAAAAGAAATCACTCAAATTCGAATTACCAAAATACAGCTGAAGCGAGCGTCATAGGTTGCAGAACAATGATACTATTCTGCAACGAGTAATAAAGAGTCCGCTTCGGAGTTACTCTGTAATCGTCATCACTTAGGAGTTCCAAACTGATTTACAATTGCAGAAGTAATGTAGGAGTCATACCCAAGCAGGAAAGTGCGCAGGAGTACAGCAGAATCAAGACCGTATCGCTCTATAAACTCTGTTTCTGTCATGCGCCAAATTGAAAACATCGAATCCATAAAATCAAAGTGGCTCCTCCAACCAACACCATGCTGCTTCTTATCTCCTGAATCTATCAAGTCATCTACGTGCTCACCGTGACCTTTCAAGCATCGTCGTGGGTAGTAAACCCGAAAATTCACGGGTAAGTTCTTCAAAATAACATATACTATCAAGAACGCTACTATAGTCACCACATTAATCCAAAGTGCAGTCAAGAGATCTCTTTCTGTTCCTGCCATCTTAGGATTGCATGGCACCCCTAAACGCGCGTACGACCTCTCTTTTGAAAGTACGTTGAGAACTACCCGAGGTTAGGGTTTAAGGTTTCTCCAGAGTACGGTGACGCCTGAAGAAAATGAAATCCGAGAAATCAGCTTCATCTGCGCTTATCCTACAAGCACTTCATCCGGCACTGGTCCCTACTTGGAAATATTCGAATTTGGTGCTCAATGACCACTTGAAGTACCGCATATATGACAGCCTTTGTTGCGGTCTGTTTTTCAAATATCAAATCAGAAGCTGCACAAGGACGAGCTCACAGATTCAGTTAAAAATTAATGTATTCTTCTTCACCTAAATTCTTTGTTGTTCGCAGATCAATGCTCAAGGAAGGTTGTCGTGAATCTCGCAACTGTATGATCATATAATTTGATGCAACACATCTCAACCTTTTCCTTAACAGTGGCAGGTCATGATCAATAAATAAACTAAAGTCTTACTTATGACTAAATTTAGTAACTAAAATCTCTACTGGAGAGTAAACAGACCTAAAGGCTAGTGCTCCAGAACTCCAGTGCAGTAACTACGGTAGCTTCAGCCTTCAGCGACCCTTCAAGTATCGACTGAACGCTAAGACCTAAATTTGCTTCCTAGAGGGGAAACGAAAGTAGCTCACCATCCATAGATTCTAAAGCGCTGTCCATGAAATCATAAGAAGCCTGATATGCCTCAGCAGCGCTACAATAAGAATACCCTCTCGTTGTCCATCCAATCTGCTCACATCGAAAGATAAATAAATTTCCAGATAGTCTATTATCTAGACTAAACCGCACACGCAACTAAATTTTTCAAAAAATATGCTCTCCTAGTACATGCATTTCTAACCCGAAAAGAATTGTGAAACTGCAAAAATGAAGAATTTTCACCCGAATTCGATAAACATTACTGATGCAGAGTAATAGCTCAATAGCTAGGCCCCGAATACGATAAAAACACTAAACTTTCGAACACAAATAGAAAAAGTCTCAACGAAGAGTCTCGCAAAATCACGAAACGAAAACAAACACACCCCTCTCCAAAAAGAGAAAACGAAGCGATTCAAATATCTCCTCACTCGCCGTAACAAATCGAAACCGGTTTTCCACCATGGCCAATGTGAAAATCATTCAAAGCGCGTTCTCTACATTAACCAAGATTACGGAACTAATTGTTCTCTACCAACTCCGATGCACCTCCAAGCCCTTAAAACCTCACGCTCCACACAATTACGCGCACAATTGGAAGCTAAGCTAACGGAGCGTCATACCTTGAATCCTCCACAGCATTTCTCCGCCGCGAATGAACCGACCTCAATCATTTTCAAATCGTTTTCAAATCGGAGACAACATTAGTACTAGCTCTCCTCCTTCCAAGGTTCGATCAGCTGTATTTACGATCCGCCGTAGCCGTCCAACAGAACAGGACACTCAAGTAATCACAAATCTCTCTGCCACGTTCAATTGTTCACTGACGACGCTCTGCAATGAATTTCTTGAACACAAAGCAGCTCCTGCTACACACAATGAGTTGCATTTCCCGGCATTGGCGACAATGCACGCTGAGTCCGCCGACAATACCGTGGATTTCTGCCGTGGTCATAGGTCACGCATCTACCACCGTGGTCCTACCCAACTGTGAACCGTATCCGTCCAATGGGAATTCAATCAGTTTCTGGAGTGCGAATCTACGATTCTCCGTAAGGGCTATTGCTGGTATCCACGCTGAAAAGTAGACTCTGAATTTTGTTCCTGTAATGAAGATTTTCGATTCCAACCGTCCATCAAGATGCCCTGATCTGGGAAGTGGCAATGACCTGGTCTCATCTTGCAGTAAGCGAATTCACCGCCCCCCTCATTTGTATGGAATACTATTTGGCCGTGGGGCGCCAGGGAGGTTAGGGTCATGGCGACCTCGAGTCGGGGCACGGTTTACGGTCCCAAGGCCACGTCGACGATTCACGTGGATGAAAACACTGTCAACGTTCAGGATATCAGGGCTCACGGTGACGGCGTCCGAGCCTATCTCCACAGAGTTTGAAGGAGCGGTCACGATGAGCACCGTGGCGTGATCCCGTCCTTCTCATGGTATGTAGGGTGATAAATCCTGCCAGAAGTCGTCCAAGTCCGATTTGGCGTCAACAGCGTATGTGTGATTTTTATTTTGGGCTTGATGCCCGTGCTCCGAAGCTAATTTCGACCAGGTTCGGGCCCAGGGTCGGGGATGTGCTAACGGCACATCAGCAACGGAAGAGACCATGGTGACGACCATGGCGAGTTTTTGAAATCGAGTTGTGACGGTTTTAGTAGCGGTTAACTTTCGGGAGTTTCGGGAGCTTCTGGAAGTGTGAGGAAATTATTTAACGACGTAATTTTTTTGGGAGCTCCGCGGTTTGCTCGGGAGAGTGTTGAGCAATTGCTTTTGGTTGCCCCAGCGCTGTTGGCTGCCGAGGTTTTGTACACGAGCTAGAATGACCAAAGCTTCCGCATCGTAACTCTTACAACCTTCCTCTCATGCTGAAGGCTCTAAACAGGATCTCATGCAAGCCATTTTTTCTTATCTGCTTGAAAGTGGGCGGCTAAGTTGACTCTCTGTCGGTTGTACAGTTACTTGATGAGGGTGAAGATACCTTATACTTTGCGGCATGGTCCTCCAGATCACAAAGCTACAGAGGTATGATTTGTTGGGTGATTTTTTTACGTGTTAAATAAGAAGCTGCTTGTAAAGACATCAGATGATCACTAGTCCAAGACGTCGCCTGTGGCAAGCTTCAGGTTATTCTAATTCCGTCTGGGACTTGTACATACAGCTAGCTTCAAAGAACTAGCCGATTCCTTATTCAAAGCTTGATGGAGTGATCACATTTGACCTGCTTACATCTCTTTACAGGTTCAATTCGTACCAGTGGTAGTATTTGTTACATTCATGATTACGGTTTAACGCTCCAGCTTTTGGTTTAGGTAGCGACTTGTTATCGTCAATGAATTTGCCTGCACTCGCAATGGCACCAATTGGACCACTGACCTGCAGGACCTCAACCATCACTTCTACGTCTTCGAGACCCGCAAGTCCCGGAGTCCGTAAATTTGCCAGTATATGCAGGCCTTGAATCTCGGTACTGCCCAGCTCGAGTATATGAGTACGTCTTCGTCCCTACATCTTTAGCATGCGCTTTCTTTTCGTAAGAGGCACAGCTTTCAAACCCCTGGCAAGAGTGTATACAACAATTTCAGAAACTTTCAATCGTCGAAGATAATTGCCCGCCATTTCATGTAGATCTCTCCTTATCATCATTAAGTGGCCTCCTCGTGTATCAGCGCATCATAGGGAGGTCCAACATGCAGCAGCTAAAAATCTCCATGATGAAGATGCTCTTCATGATGAATCAGCTCAAGAATCCTGAATGATTTTTCTATCCAATCATTTATACCAAATCGATTCTGACTGAAACGTTCTTAACTGAAGTTCTCTACCTTCTGTAATTTCTATGTTTTCAAATAGGTTGCAGCTGAGAACGACAAGATGAAATTGAGCATCAGTGCTCAGATTTGCCTGCATTGCAAGGTGCGTGTCTGAGTTCCCATCATCAACTTTTTGTTGCAAGGATTACAAGGCTTCATCGTTCCAGGATGGTAGCTGTATTAAGTAGGACATGGCTAACGAAAGTAATGTGTTTTTTTGCAGGCCTGTGACATAAAGGATCCAACACAAAACATTCAGTGGACCGTTCCTGAAGGAGGGGGTGGGCCAACGTACACATTAATGTGACATTCAAATCGCGTACAAATGATATAAAAGTTTTATGAAGCATTGAAATTTCACAACTGACCGATTAACTGTAATTTGTGCAACTCTCGGAACTATCCTTGCTTGTGTGTACTTTAGTAGTATAAAGTGTTCTGTACTCCTTCACTTTTAAGTACTAGTTCCAATTTGCAAGGATAAAGGGAAATGAACCTATAACGATAGCGAACGGTTAAACTATTCATACATTTTGTCCACGATGAGCAATTTGAAATTCAAGGTCTATAATATAGCTCCACTTTTTTGCATTTATATTGACAGTTCTTTGATATTCATAATACTCATATCAGTTGTATCATGAGTATCATAGATTGAGAAAGTGAAGTTACTTCACTCCGTACATGCTGCATGTTTCCAGATTTGTGAAGAGTCTGTGATATGTACACTGTGTTATTGAATGAAAGTGGGAACACATGACTAACCAGTTTTACAGTACCATCTACTTTTGAAGTGAATTTCGAAAAGATGAGTTTAGTTGGAGGGGAGGTGAAAAAAAGAGAAGCTGCATGTGGAATGACATCGATCAAAACGGAAATCGACATTATCAATTTGTTTATATTATTTTCAATATCACTACCCCTTAACTGCTTGCACTGATGCCACTCAGGCTTGCATAAGTGCAAGTACGTCAATTACAACAAGTAAGCCTTCAAAACCACAGATTCATGCTGGACCGCGTCCAATTATAAAGCATATTGGGTAATGAAAATGTCAAAATGATGTGGGCAGTACTGCCAATATAACGAATTGGGGTTTCGTTATTTCTCTGTCCGAGTTGTACCACCTACATAATGTCAAAGCCATATAATTCACAAAACGACATAGGCTTACTGACAGGTTCTCAAAAAAATTTGCGACTTCAACCGCCTGAGTACGTAAGGATCAAAATGAGGCTACAAAACACCTCGACTTGCAAAGCCTCCGGAGTACATCTGTGCACACGGAAATTCAGATTACCGCTTCGAGAAACGGCAAGAGGGGCGTGCTGTGAAACTTTCTCATATCTTGGTGCCCATGCCACAACCAGCTTTTGTAGTTTACAACACTTGCCGTGTTCCAGAAGAACCTCTTGAATTTCGTGATAACGATGGCCACTTGGAGATGGCTCTTCGTAGGCCCGGAATTCTGAGGGTGGTGCAGAAGCTGCGACTTTTTTGACAAACATCTAGTAGATTACCATATCAGAGCTAGAACTCTACTCCCCTAATGCTACGAGGTACAGGTCATCCAGTAATTGCCGACGTGAGTCGTCTACTTCATCCAGTCGGCCCTGGAAGTATGCTGGTAATGGACCGTGTGGCCTTTGTAGAGCTTCCACACACTCTACAGTGAGCCCCAGGTGGAACGCATACTTTTCTTCTCCATACCGATATCGTGATTTCCCACGTTCGTATGCCATGTCGCGAATGTGGGTAATTGCATCAGGTAATGTAGCTCCAGTAAGGTCGACGGGGCCAGGTGGAATCCCCTGTGCTTCAGTTGCCCCTAATGTTTCTCTATCTGGACCGGTAGGCAACTCCGGCAGCTCTGGGATCGAAGCATAATGAGCATTGTCCACTTCGGATACAATGGGCGCACTCAACCAACCCCGTTGCCGTTCGTAGGCCTGAAATGCAATTTCTGGAATGTGGCTTGGTATGGCACGCCCATTTTCGCTGATCTTCCGCAGCCTGTGATTGTTCCATGCAAGAATGTGGCGGTCCACGTCGTCTTGGATCAAAGGGAAGAACACCATGTGCAATGAGCTCATGTGCCACACATTATTCAAGTCAAGAAGGTTATGGTTGCACATGGCAGTGAATAGGGAGTGGTAGAACCATGCAGTCTTCTTCCATACCTGGCCCCAGAAATGTTCAATCCTCTGCAATGACATTGATCATGCTTAGGGGAAATTGACAGTGGAATTAGAAGTTCACGAACAAGATTCGAAGGGTTTCTTGACGGCATACCTGGTTATGAACCGATGACCCTGTTAGGAATGGTTTCACTACCTCTGGACGAGCCCGTTCCTGGTCTTCGCGTACCAAGCTGTGTTCAGCCGCATAGTCGGACCGAATGCGGATAGGGTGCCCATATAAGTCAACCGCTGCCTTATACCCTTTGAAAATGGTGGTTGCCAGCTTGTCCGTTGCCACTTCGCACCACAACACGTAATGCGATGCTCCATCAATCCCTCCGTGAATTCTGAACTTCCACTTTGCCAACTTGTCGTAAGCTTGACGACACAAAGGGATGCACAGAGGAAGCCCACTTGCGTTAGTGTTTACGGTCAGGGTTTGGGGCAAACAACAAGTAGGGCATTTCCTCCTGCAATGTCAACTCAGGTATGCTTTAGGGTTTCGGCTTCTGGCGCGTTGGAGGCACCGTTTTCAAAATACAATGTTCATCTATTTTTTAGAGCTTCCTATATAGACTTTGGACAGGGGGGTTAAATAGACAAGTGCCAATTCAACGAAATTGGGCCCCAACTTTGTATAGGGTTCAAGAGCGACTCACAATCCATATGCCACAGAACCATTGGTTCTATCACGTCGTATTGCCCACGGAACAGGAGTCTCACTTCCCTCCTACGCATATGACCTGGTTGCATGGCGTGGAGCACGTCGCGCACAAGTTGGCGAGGCAATCGAAGTTTAAGCTCCCTCCTAAGCAGAGACTGTGCATGACGGATTCCCCAGTTCACACCGCCACGATCGAGCGGGACAACAGACAGGATAGCATCCCTACACTCCTCTGGCGACAAATTGTGATACACGCCTTCCCACCCTAAGCTGAATAATCGGCCAGACAGGACCTTCCGTGTTAATCCGAGTGATGTCGCTATTGCCGAGAAGTACTCGCCTCGATTCAGACGATCCTCAACATGATCCAATAGAACGTGCTCCGGTATGTGAATATGATCCTCTCCTACGTCCGCTTCATCCATGTTCTCCCCAGAGGTTTCTGAAAGATTGTCGTCTTCCACCGCAAGCCAGCCTTCTAAATCTACTTCCATTGTGTGCGTACTGGGAGTAACCTGCAGTAGGACACGTTACGGCGCTTCAGCATTAGGAAGGTAGGGTGGCAGTTTACGGGTACAAAAGGGATTGCAGACCACTGCAACAGACAACTTGCAACTGCGCATTACAGTTTAGGGTTCCTAACGTCTCCCCCATCGAATACGGTAATCTCCAAAGCCACTTATCAAAAGGTGAGCATATAGATGGAACTCACCCACACTCGCCGTGCTCGGAAGGCGGACCCTGTTTCCTGCAGCAAGAAGTATTCAGAAGACAGATTGCCACTCGGACGTTGCGCGTTGCAGTCTTCTCTCCTACGAAGTTGCTGAACTATCAGAGAACGTGCAAAAATGGGTTTTAATGGAGGTTCATTCTGTTGGTTTAGATTCACAAAACAGTCATGGAAAACAGTCATGGAGCCGTAGCAGGGATGCTGGCGTATGACGATCCTCTTGCATGGCTGAGTGCACACCACGCTGCACAATCGCGAGAGCGTCTGGACAACTGAACTCGTAGAAGGAGATGTCCAGCTCTATAGCGCCTACGTAACTGATTATGACCATGGGTAGAGCTAGAGGAGCAAAAATTGGGAGAATTCCCATATTGGAAGTACACTTGAAGGTTAGCAAAGCCCTGTATCAAATTTTTGTGTCCAAGATGTTGATATGTAACGTGCTAGCGGAATCCTCTCTGTAGTACATGTCAATGTCTCAGTGATTCGCAATTCATTGAGGTGGTTTTCATAGCATTTGTTGAGGCTTGTACCGATTGTGTTAGATAGCTGTATGTTTCCCATGTAGCTTGTTTTGTCAACATGAGCAATAACCTTCCTGAGTTAGTACCACTTCAAGGTCAACTTCACGCTCCCCGATGAGAAATATATATAAAGGATCAAGTTTATAACAGATGAGATTTCTTTTGAAACAACTAGATTGTTTTTTTCGTCATATCTGGAATGGCTCATGGTTGACGTCACATAACATGAATCCAAATTTATCTCTTTTCAAGAAGCTTATTGCCTTTAAAGTCCTGAGGTTGTAGGGTTTTCTGACCAAGGCTATCCAAATTCCATGTATGAATTTATCTGACTTAGTAAGTTCGTTGTGAGCCTCCAACTACGGGGACGAGGAGATCAGCATTTCCGAAGTACAATGTACAATTGTTGATGTACAATACATTACTGCAAATGAACGAAAGTCAATGTCTAAGCCTTTGAGAGTACACCGGTTTGCAATCGCAGTGTCCCATTGAGAGCATACTGTCCGCCAGGTTGCATCACCAGTACCAGGGTGATGGATTTTGAGCTCTTATATGAGTTCCACTCGCCAAGCATGGAGTCGTGAGCTGCAAATAACCAACAGCTGGTAGAAAAAATGTCATTGTAAGAACTTCAGTTCACAAAGCTTATATGACTGCTTGGAGTGAAGTAAAAATCACGTATACTCTCTAGAGGGTTCTGCCCAAAGGTGGATAACTGGGTCCGGATGAGTTCCGAAGTCTTGAACGCACTCAACAGACAGATGTATATAATATACACAAGCACAGGATCAAACAATTCCTGTCCGTAATCGCATAGATATTTCGTCCTACTTATGTGCAAACATGGCAAGGGCGATGGCTACAGTCCTAGCCATATCCCTGACGACGATCTTGGAGTCGAAGTTGACACGCGGCAGGAGACGGCATATATACGGGGAATTCCCTTCAGGCAATCATATTTTGAGGAGTCACTGACAAAGGTGCCAGCGCTATGGTACAGTACCCCACATAACCAAAGAGCAACGTGGGTAACACATTCCAATGAATATAATGAGTGGTGTTTGACAGCTAAGGGCTACTGTAAAGGAAGAGCTAAACTTCGTATACATATCGACGCTATCTACCGATGGGGTAGAAGTACGCTGATGTACTGTGCACGAAAGTAGACAAGGTAGCTACATTAAAAGAATAAACACCGTCCTTCATGGTGGACTGGTCATCATTTTTCGACACATCCAGGGCACTTTGTGACTGTCCTATTGTGGAGTTGACGTTGAAGTCCATGGAAGTGGGTACTAGTACGTGAGGGTATTCAAAGGGTGACCAGTACGCACTGTTGTTGTACAAGAATCAAAGTACCGCTTCGTAGGATTGCATTGCCTTCTCCCCACTATTGTGGATGAGCCACATAATTCTCTGGAGTTCTTAAAGTGAGTGGTCAGGTACGATGACGTGCCTGTAGGAGCCGGTCTCTTCTTTGCTATGTAAACTGTCTGCATGGCTCAAGGGAGTGCTAATTCCACACAGAGGAAGGCGTTTGGGTTGGCGATTGAATTCTCGTTCCAGCCCTCCCTGTTGAGGCTTTCATTTCGCTGCGATTATGGATCTTCCGCTGGTACCAGACATTGTTTGGGAGGGGTCCGTCCCTCCTACGCCATACGTGCCCCGCACCGGAGATGTTTTGATAACCCTTGACGTGAACAACGTTGCTGAAACGTCATTCTGGACAGGCCGAATGCCCCCGACCTACACTAGCATACGAGGTGCGTGGATTGTGGCGGTGGAGACAATACCGAGCACGGAGGCGGGGGGTTCTGTCCATCTTGGCGCGTAGGCATCTAGTGGATTCCGCAAGCTATCCGTGTACAGGGAAGCAGAAGGGGGTTCGTGGATAGCTTGTGATACTGTTCCGATAAGTATTGCGTCGCTACTAGCACCGCCTGGGCTTGGCAACAGCCAGACCACTGTGCCGTCGGCGGAGAATGTCTTTGTTGTGGTTTCCACTAACAACTTCCCAATCAGACCGCCCTTGTTGCAGGCCCGCTGGTGGTGCCCTCGCTACAATTCTCTATGTGTACCAAACAGTTGGATTCTAGGCGTCGTGGACAACCCTACCTCTTCTACACCATTCACCAGGACCGTGTCATGCTGGGTTCGCCCAGGGAGTGAAGGCTGGACCATGGATGGAAACATGCAGACTTGCATCGTCACCGATCAGCGCAATCCTCTGGATATCCCTATGGAGTTTGAATTACTTTTGCCAAGAGCAGCAGGAGACGTGGACGCTAGTTCCACCCCGACGCCAGCGACAAGCGCGCCCTCCTTCCTCTCCGATGGAGCGTAAAACTCCACCTGATTCCACATGCCTTGCCCTCTAGAACGGATTAGTCTAAATGCCGTTAGCGTGTAGGTGATTGTTTTCCAAACAATCAACTACGTGCACCGTAGACATAGTGAGGTGTAGTTTAATTTCTCCCGGGCGATGCAGCTCACAATGCGGTTTGTCATTTGGAGATGTCATCTGCATTGTGTCTAAACCAGTATTCAATGTAAGTGGACAATGTCATTTCAGACTACTTTGTATGTTGACCAAGTGGATTGCATGCGGCTACACACGCACTTGTTATGAATTTACACCTGAATCCGTTTTAACCAACTGAGCCAATGTTCCGAGGTAGTGGTCACTACATCACTACCTTCTGTTTATCCAAGACGACACGCAAATGCACTTCATACTTTGATTGCCCCCATACCGGGAACATTTAAAATCGGGTTGATTGCCCCCATACCGATCAGCGCAGTGCTTCCAATTCTTTCAGTTCTTTACAAATTAAGCAAAGACTCAAACTTGGAAATGTGTTATTTTGGGGAGGATTGAATTCTTTCTGTACTGCTTAGAACCCTTTGGATGGATAATTTTTTATGTACTTCAGAATGAAATTCTGTACATGGTCAATTTTGTTAAAATGGCGGTCATTAGAACACCAGTGGACTCTGTGGAAGGCCCCTTGTAAAAATTACCCGCACAGTAAGAGAGCTCACTATGGAAAGGCTGAGGTACATGGTGGAAGGAGCCACCAATGGTGCCACGTCAACATTTGGCTGTGACTGCAAGTCCTATTTTGTCAGAGTTCATCGAAGAGTACCGGTACTAGCCTCCATTGGCGTTCGTTTATTTTAATCAACGAGAGGCAATATAATATGTTGAAAGATCATAAGAATCACACCCCGAGAGTGACTTGTGGCAGTTGGTCATGGCGGGAATTTGAATTCCTCAAATTCCACGTTTGTAGTATTGGCAGGAGCACTTGCGGCAACGTAAACGGTTCCTAGATTGTCATCCTCATGAGAGTTGAGAGGCAGTGTGGTGCAGTCAGTTGTTATAGTGTGGTGCATTGTGCAATAGCTATTGTTTGCTGAAGAAGACAATTTCTGATGGCTCACCGCCGTGTACCCAAGCCTGAAGTGGCTAGTGTTGTCGTTTACAACAACCAGGATGTGAACGGAAAGTAGATACCGACATTTATATGTTTTATTTGAAAGCTATGTTTTATATGTTTTATTAACATCATTTTTTGTTGTTTTTACTTTTAATTCAACATGTGTAATAATCTTCACTAATTTCAATGATATAACATTCTTTAAGTTATTTACTTTTACTTTTTAGATATTTACTTCTTTTACTTTTAGTTATTTACTTCTTTACTTTTATTTTTAGTTATTTACTTCTTTACTTTTATTTTTAGTTATTTACTTCTTTACTTTTACTTTTAGTTATTTACTTCTTTACTTTTACTTTTAGTTATTTACTTTTAGTTATTTATTTATATTTATTTATATATTTAGTTACCTTTTTGACCTTTGTTGGATAATTGAGTCCTTTGATGTTTCATTTCTTAAATTTGAGAAAAGAAACATCAAAGGACTCAATTATTTAAGAAATGAAACATCAAAAGACTCAATTTAAAATGTGAAACATCAAAGGACTCAATTTAAGAGATGAAACATCAAAGCACTAGCAGCATTCTTGTTTCGAGAGCGGTGATGTTGTATTGTCAAAGAATTTAGAATTTAGAAAAGAAAAAAGTGAAACCTTAACAGCTGATAAGGTTCTATTCTTATTTTGCTAGCGCTAATGCTAAAGAGATTGTTTCATTTCTTAATTTAGTATGGAGTATAAATGTGATACATGTGACAGAAAAATGAAAACTCAAGCGCAGCTTGAGTTTCATTATAAGTCTAAAAAACATGCTAAAAAGGATGTTAAATCAACATTCTATGCTAGTGTAAATGTTACAAGCCCGGATGAAGTTGTAATAGAGAAGTTTAGATCACAGGGTATTTCGATTCCAATGGGAATTCACCATGTTTTATATGTATCTAAAAAGATAGATAATTTAAATGCCTTAAAAGAAATCACTACTTCTGTAATTTTGGTAGAAAACAAAACAGTAGTAGCAATAATTGATTTTAATTTTTTCTCAAATGAATTAATTGACATATTGACCACAGAATATAGTATACTATATAAGGCAGGAGGAATAGTAGATAGGGGTAAGGAAAAGAGAGGCGGGGATATGGTTGTTTTTGGATGGAGACTTACACCACTCAAATTGGGTATATATGTGCAAAGTAATAGAAAAGGTAGGGAAAGAATTATGCCAATTTTGGCTGTAGATTTACACACACTTAGTGCCCGAACAACTAATAGAGTATACGACGTGTTGAATCTAAAAATGTCATCTTGGATTAATGAATTGGAAAATTTAGTGTGTAAGGAATTCGGAACATTGTGGGGTCGAATTGGATATTCTCCATTTACGACAATGAGCGTGACAGAGAACTATTGGTCACCTGACCATACAGATGATAAAGATGGGGGTTCTGGATTCATATTTTGGGTTCATGAAGGTAATTTTCTTTGACAAAATTTCTTTTAAAACTAGTATAAAAGTATCTCATTGTATGTTATACTAAAAGTTTTTAAAAAATTGTTGGATTTATTAGTGTTTGATGTTGTAATTGAATTCAACATATTTTGCAGAGATTGTAGACCATTCTCAAATTGAACGGGCACAATTCCGTATGAAGGACTATGGATTATTTTTCCGTCCAACGCGTGGGACCTTAATATGTTTTGATGCTTCAAAAATAAACCATGGTACAATTCAAAATGCAAGGTACAAGCAATATGGAGTTGCCCTCTTGGTGAAGCCCATTGTTTTAAAAGCAGGTTTAGAAGCATTAAAAAATTTAGGATTTTAGGTACTAATAGAGAAGTACTAGAGTTGCATCATAACATTATTCATTTAAAAATTGTGAATATCTTGTTTGTAATCAAATTACAAAATAATTTTTTAAGTGTAAGTTCCAAATTTTATACAAAACACTGGTGATAGCAATCATAGATCTAAACGTATAGTTATAGAATCTAAAATGTTTAATGTACAACGCTTATTCATACATCAAGTTCATCAAGTTGCCATTAGATGTTTTGAACGTTAGGATTGGAGAATAGACCTTATAAAGTACTTGATTAAAAACTAAAATTAATTAAATTTTTTTAGAACAACCAAAATTAAATAAAAGGCAAAATGCAAACTAAAACATTAAAAGAATATAAATAATAAAACATTAAATAAAATTATAATAGCCAATTAAAAACTACAATAAAAATATAATAGTCAATTAAAATCTCAAAGGATTCAATTATAAAATCAAAAATGAAACATCAAACAATTCATTTGTTTGGCTTATGTCATTGATTTATTTACTATATTTTAAGTACTAACTCTGTGGTTTTGTGTATTTAGAAGATTGATTCCACCTCTATATATGTAACAATAACAATATAACCTCTATTTATGTAAAACAATTTACCTCTAAATATGTTATAACCAAAAACCGCTATTTATGTAAAAAAAATTTACCTCTAAATATGTTTTAAGCAAAAACCGCTATTTATGTAAAAAAATTTACCTCTAAATATGTTTCAAGCAAAAACCGCTATTTATGTAAAAAAATTTACCTCTAAATATGTTTCAAGCAAAAACCGCTATTTATGTAAAAAAATTTACCTCTAAATATGTTATAAGCAAAAACTGCTATTTATGTAAGAAAAATTTACCTCTAAATATGTTTCAAGCAAAAACCGCTATTTATGTAAAAAAATTTACCTCTAAATATGTTATAAGCAAAAACCGCTATTTATGTAAAAAAAATTTACCTCTAAATATGTTTTAAGCAAAAACCGCTATTTATGTAAAAAAAATTTTACCTCTAAATATGTTATAAGCAAAAACCGCTATTTATGTAAAAAAAATTTACCTCTAAATATGTTTTAAGCAAAAACCGCTATTTATGTAAAAAAAATTTACCTCTAAATATGTTATAAGCAAAAACCGCTATTTATGTAAAAAAAATTTACCTCTAAATATGTTTTAAGCAAAACCTGCTATTTATGTGAAAAAAAATTTACCTCTAAATATGTTATAAGCAAAAACCGCTATTTATGTAAAAAAATTTACCTCTAAATATGTTTCAAGCAAAAACCGCTATTTATGTAAAAAAATTTACCTCTAAATATGTTTTAAGCAAAATCCGCTATTTATGTAAAAAAAAATTTACCTCTTTGTACGGTAAGCTAAACCGCTATTTATGTAAAAAAAATTTACCTCTAAATATATTATAAGCAAAACCGCTACTTAATATGTAAAATTAATTCATAAAAGTAAAATAACACTAATAAATTAGATACATTAGAGGAAAATTCGGGCCTAGAGGAGGACCACCTTAGAAACCTTTGAATATTCTCCTATACCCTACTCAAATGAAAAAATTTAAACTATAAAGTAGTTCAGATCATCATATAAACAAATTGGTATAAAAATGATTTGAAAGGTTATTCTAATGATTATTCAAAATACCAATTTTAAAGTTCAATGTTGTTCTTTGGGAAGAAGTAACAATTATAATTACATTGAATTCTTCTTGGAATTGTGATACTTCTATTGAATTTCTTATGTGCTAGTAGCCGGCACGGGTCAAGCTGGTTGCCTACAATATGCTATAGTTTTATTTTCTTACAATATATGTGGCCCTGAATTCATCTAACCATGAATGTATTTTTAGAAGATTTAGTGGAAGAAATAAGATCCAAGAAGATATGCAGAAAATGAAACTTTAAATGCATTATCAGCATTATTTGCTAAATTTTAAATAGTGCATTACTCAAAATTAAAAATTGTATATATTAATGAAATAAAAAATTTCCATCACGGTTTATCTCCTGCATTTTTTTAATTTACTTACAATATATTATACATGAATTGATTCTTAAATAAAACTAGAACAAAGCCCATTGCAATGGAATAATACCATGGTTGGCTTGATTTTTCCCCACTTTGCATTACTGTAAGGCATGAAATTGTGAAGCATAGTACCTTCATCTTATTGGATGAAAATTGTATGGATGAGAATGTGACCATCAAATTGGATGAATTTGTGACACATTTTGTGACAATGCTCATTTAACCCTTTGACGCTCCTGCGTCCAATATCTAGACGACGAGCAGATTCAAGTTGTTCAATTCTCATCCGAATTGGACAGTTTTCATCCACATAAATTTCTCTTGGTTCTTGTGCAAGTTTACCATCTATTGTACGGTTCAGGGTTTTTAAAATGGGTTATTATGATTTTTGGAAAAACCACACAATTGGTTTATGTCAAGTTTCATTCTTAGTTTAAAAAGTGAGATCTAAAACATGATTTTCCAAAATAAGTAGAATCAAATAATGGAAACCATATCATCTCATAGAGCATGTTATTCCAATTTCATTACAAGAATGCTGCTAGTGCAAGATTGTGTAACTTGGGACTTGATGTGACTAATATCCTACATGGACATTAGTCTCATTAGTCACAAGGTACAAAATTTTTTTGTGGTGGGTTTAATTTTCTTACAATTTTGCACATGCTTTCTACATTATGTGAGATGGCAAGGTACAAATTTTGTTGCGTAGATTGGACACATTTTGATATTTTTAGAATTCTTTGATCGTTTGCATTGTAATAAAAAATTAAAAAAAATTAGCATGACTATGTCTATGTTTTCTATGTTAGGCGTTTATATAGGATTTAGTACAAGTTCTGGAAATGTCTTGTTACCACTTACTAAATCTCTTTGAACGTTTTAGAAATAGGGCTATGTTTTATTAGAGTTTGTGCATTTTCTTAGTACTTTCTAGAAGTCTAAGATATATGATTCTTGAGATCTATCTCACTTCATCCACTAAGAATAAAACTTGACACAAACCAATTTTGTTATTTCAAAAAACTTCGCCAATTTGTATTGTACATATAATACAGACATTTATATGTTTTATTTGAAAGCTACAAGTTGTCTAAATATTATTACAAACCTACAAACTAATTTTGATAAGTACTATAAACTGTTAAAATTATAGTTTAAAAGAAGTCACTGTGCTTAAAAATCATAACTCAAACACAAGAATATATATACCTTATACTATAATAAAAGAGCAAAAGTTCAAAAAGCATTTAAAAAAAGAGAATTCAACATACGGAAGTACACTTAGCTAATAAAACAAAAAGTACTACAAAAATATAAATAGGTAAGAATAAAAAATAAAAGCAAGATATTGATTTAAATGTAAAATAAAATAATATGCTATTTTAACCTCTAAATAGACCCAAGCCCATTTACTATGAAAAAAACATTAGAAATTCCCTATTTTGTCACGTTCATCCAACAAAATAGAAAAAAAAAATTTAGAATCTAACTCCAAGACCTTCAAATTCAAATTTAGAATCCAACTCAATAGTTTGGTACCAATCCTAGGGACATGTCACTCGGAAAAGTCCACTCCCGTACTTAATAGATGGCATCACTTTACTGAAAATGGTTTTACTTTCTCAAATATTGTAGCCTACAGTATCATCTGAACATGTTGTTTCCTAATCCACTAATAGCTATGGGTGATCGTAGAAGACTCTTGTCCTATTTTGTGAAACCCTATGCATACTCATTTTGTTATTGGCTCTTACTTTTTTGCTCGAACTCTGAATGCCCCTAAAGGTTGTCGGCTATGCATTCCTGACTATGAAACAGCTATCTTAGTCTCCTAGTAATTCTTGAAAACAATTTACTATCAAAATCACGTCCAAAGATTTGGCAAGGACTCCCATTTGTTCATTTGATGGTTGCTAAACCTATTGAGTACTTGCTTTGAGAAGTTACTTCGCGCCAATTTGAAACATCTTATTTTCATTTAAAAAAAATTGGGGATTATACATTTACCCAATACCGTAATTGTAGAAATTTCCTTAAAATGTTATACATTATGATATGGTTGATGATCCATTGCTTTCGAAGGGCATAATTGTATGTATATTATTTTCCATACTAGAATCATATTTGAAAGTCTTTCCCACTTTATAGTTAGACGTTTTAAAAAAAAATAGCTTCAAGGATAGTAGGTATATGTCATTCCAATCATGAATATCATAAATGTTACTTCTTTTGATTTTGAAAACACTTAGTGTTCAAATGAAATTTATATTGAAGTTGAAAATACAATCTGTCAATACATGTTTTAGTGTGCTCCTATCTTCCATAACCTATTCATATAGTATCCAAATAATACATATTTTAGTGTGCTAGAATAATCCTGCAAACAAGGGAAAGATGCATAAATGACAGTAGAAAAGATATACCTGTCTAGACTCTAGAGTGTAATGTGTAAAGAATATATGATTTACCAAACTATGCTTCCGTACATCTCTTTCAAAAAAAGGATTGCAAACATGGGAAATTGATATTACATTCATTCATTACAGTCAGGTACCCTTCTGGCAAACCATGAATTTGGGTTGCATATTTTACCTAAACGCAATGTAATACCTACCATACTAGAGTTCGTGTTGATCTGTTAAATAAGCAGAGTGGAGCCGCAGTTTGATGTTGATTGGTTGACTCTTTGCTCAACTCCTTCCTATAATGAAACTGGCAAGACATCCTTACCAGTCGTGGTGCATGTGAACCATCCCTCAGGTGAATTTTTAAGCAGAGGGAGACGTTGCTCTTAGATGACTTCTTACGTATCACTTGGTATATTAGTTGAATTCCGTGACTTCCCGTGACGAGGTGCTCCGCGTGTTAAGGACTGCGTATATAGTTTTTTGAATGACGCTATCTGCAATGGTAGATCATCGCAGGGCCCAAGCATGGACATTTGAAGCGCCAGGCACACCAGGGACACCGGGGACCCCGTTGTCAACTTTGGTCGCTTCAAATGCTCTACTCTCTCGCAGTGTTCGCCGGGGTGGTGCTGCTGCATGTCGTCAGAGGTCGCAACTGATGCTGTCGGCATCGTCCAGCACCTCTGGATACCACACGAAGTCATTCAATATCCCAGATGAGCTTGCTCGCTATGAGGACCCTGGAGAGGACGGCGATATAGTGGGTGTGAAAAGTGTCCGCGCAGCCATTATCACCTTGAAGATCAACCCTTCACTACCATGGGGAGACCACTACGATATAACGCCGTTTGCAGAGGGGACTGCACAGCGTCTGGTGGCGAAGGAGGCTGCATTGTTGTATAGAAATCCGTCGCTGAGCACAGTAGGAGGATTCTTCTACACCTTGTACCGTGAAAAGGAACGGGTAATGTTAGATGAATCTTGTTATCTTGATGATGTGCGTGCGTGCGTGTGGAAATTCGGATTGAGTGTGAGGAGCAGCAATAGGCTAATTTGGACATGTGTGCAGGTCTCATAACGCGATGATAATAGAAGTTCTGGATTGATGTGTTACTATTACTGCATCTATGCGTTAGAGCTATTTGTAATACTATTGTTTACATTCCTGCATCGTGTAATGCTTTGATTGCCTCGATGTCTTTCAGAATAGTCCAAGCTACAAACCTGCGTCTCTGTCGAAAATTTAGAAATACTTCTAGCGCTGGATTCTCAAGATGTGTAAGAAGGGGTGCGAGGGTGTTGCCCAGAGTTGTCATGGTAAAGTGTATATGGAACCCTGAGTTACAATTCTGTCTGGATGTGCACGCAGGCCAAAGGGAAGGGTGTTGCGAACATGTGCAAACCCTTCATACTGCCGCGAGGGTCATCATGGAGGGCGGTTCCGAAACGTAGCGCATACTACTGCCCCGCAGTATACATTGCTGACCCAATCCGCATGTTCACCCCCGCACAGGTGGCCATGTACACCGAGCAAGCTAATGACCATCTGACGATTGCTCTTCCGCTATGTCCAGGAGGTGCTGCAGAATGTGATGACGATTTTCTGGAATCTCCAGCTCAGTCAACACGGCAGCTATTCAACGACATTCTAGTATCAGCCTCCCCAGAGCAGCACTCCAGGCAGACGCCGGTGTCCGAGTTTCCAGCACATTGGTCGCCCATGCGGCCTACACTGCCTACTGGCACGGAGAGGGGCGGCAGGCAGCGTGTCCAACTAGAATCGTGGCCCCCCCTTTACAGTCAAGTTGATTCACGCATCCCAGCCGGTCTCTCCAGAGGCTGTGTAGATGGTAACGATTACGACAACTCCAGCCCACTGCAGCCTGCCCGCCTTGGCGTCCAAGCGGTGTCTATTGACATTCAGGGAGGTGGAGTAGGCGATGGCTCGCGGGGTCCGGTCTAGTCCCCAACGCACGCTGTAGACCACGACGATGACGACTTTGAGCCTGATCTTCGAACTCGGCGCGTGCGTGCAGCGACTGAGCGGCGAGCAGCTTTTTGTGGAAGCGCCTCGGGCATTACTAGGGGTGCGCCAGTCCATTCGCCCCTTGTAGTCGTTGAGTGCAGCGACGATGACTTTGAGGATGTACCCGACAACCGCTTCCACTCACGCATCCGTTTAGAGGAAGAGCGTGAGATGATACGCCTGCATGAAGAATGGATGCGGGTCTCCCTTGCACATGACACACTACGCAGCTCCGGAGATGTAAGTGGCGTGGATGAGAGCAAGCTGCTTGAAGAGGCATAAGGACATGCAGGTAAGAATTGTGCGACTCGGTTCTGGGAAATGCTGAGATCGGTAAGGGTGACCATCGTGGGCACTGACGATGCCTTGGCGTGGGACGCGCTCCTGAAGAGGAGGGAACAACGAAGGGGGCTGCCCGAGAGCGTGGTGAATGACAACTTGGCCACGGTTATGCTACACCCGGATATGGAAATGTGGACCTTGTCACAAGTGGAATCGTTCTTCCTAGAACAAGCTCACCATGATTGGGAAAAATGGGACATGATTGAAGATGCCCTGGTGACACAGTCAGAATAGTCAACCGCAGCCGAAATCCACAAGGGGCTCGTTGGTACACTGTTGGAGGAGACATTTTCACTTCACTGTATAACCGGAATGCTTCACCGCCTCGACGACTGGCGCACTGAGGATGCACGTGTTTTGAACAGAATGTGGGAGGCGGCATTGGTGAGGAGTTATTGGCGCAAGGAAGAAGTGTGGAGAGCATACCAGGTTTGCAATTTCCGGACGCGCATTATTGCTGACTATCGAGGTGCACTATCACAATTCACTCCAGAGCAAATTCGGGTACGTGATTTGCTTGAAGTATTTTTGAATCAATTGACTGGAGTGAAGAGAACTAGAGTGACCCCATTGTGCATGTACTTTCGAAATAATTAAATTTCCTACATTCCTTTCTGAATGTGCAATTGCACGTGTGTGCATGTCTTACCAGATGAAGCCCGGGACAGAGCTTCAGGAGCTTCGGTCCATGTTACAACGTTCGAGGACGTCAAGGACACCATTCCCGCCCATGAGAATCACATATATGCATTCGATGTAGGTGACAGCTCGTTTGCGGAGCTGGACACACAGGATTGCGGTGGACCAACGCGTCGTTTTCTTGGACAATGCTGGACACAGTTCTGGAACGACTCTGGGGTACACACTACTCGCCTTAGACGTTGATGTGGCGTCGAGGAGTTAATGCCAGCGCTAGGTAGCATCGATCAAACTTTCTCATTGTTACTGTTTGCGAGTAGATATATATTGCAGTTGTAGTGTGATGTCGTTGAATCCGCTGCCCTAAAACCGCCGTTGATCCTTCCTCGTTTCGTTGCTGACAAGTGTATGGTTCAATTTTCGAAATCGCCGATGGAGGACATACGCGGTCTATGAAGACGCTCTGCAAACCGCAACTGAACAAGCTCCGTACTGACAACCTGGAATTATTCGGCCTGTTATGCTTCCTCCTGGCCATGTACGGGCAACAAGTGGATCGGCTGATGACGCTGTCGACTATTGCCCTAGCATGCGGCTGGCGCCCGAATGAGGAAAGCGCGGCCTCCATAGATAAATATGAAGGTGACTACCAGGCCGTCAAGCCCCATCTGTTCACGGTGCTGAACGCACTTATACGTGCCAAAACAGTCGAAGAGCAAGCCGCGGCAAAGTCAGCAATCCTAGGTGATTGCGACTATGCTGAAATATTCTGCGCAGTGTCAAAACTCGTTGTAGACGCTCCTGAGTTGGGCATTAACGGGGCCTTTCGGACTCGAGCGCGTGAGATCTTGCGGCAGCAGATTGTGAAGGTCATCTTCGACGGTCCTCGTCTTGCTGGCGAACATATGCATGCGAGCTTCAAGTACGCAATGTTGTCTTGCGCTACATCGCGGTGTACACCAAAGTCTGCCTCTCACGCCATTTCGTCAACTTTGATTACACTTACACCGGAAGTGATTGCTCCAGTTTTTGGTGCTGAGACCGGCGTGGACGCGGAAGATTTCCTGAGTTCATGCCACCTGGGGTCTTTGCCTGCAGTCCTCGAAGAGCGTTTTCGGCGAGTAGTGAGAAGCATGAGCCAGCCAGCCAGATACAAGTTAAACAAATTTATAACGGATTTGGAGTACTTTTCATTTGAGTGAATCACAGTGAACTTGAACTCGGAGTGGGCGAAAAGTCGACTCCCAGAGGCGTCTACGTGCTTCCGTACCATGGCGATACTGGCTTACGAGACCGACGAGGTCATGGCGACGAAGCTTGCATATGCCTCGTGCCACACAGAGTATGGGAATGCGTGAAGCCTTATCCCAGACTGAAGAGATGAAATCGGTGTAGGCAAATGTGAAATGCATCCGTAGAGCTTCCTCTCTGCACATCTTAGTATTTTCTCACATTTGTGGACAAAGAATTTTGAGACAAGAAGTTAGGCATCTATTTTTATAAGATTGTCATTTTGAATACACCTGGCAGGTTGCTAGAAATCGGTGCACGCAATGTGAAAATATGCGTTCTTGTAAGGTTTATCGTGCATAATGATTGAAATTGTTTCCACTTCTGGAACAGTCCATACACTGTTGTATTGATACTGGAACGAGAGATTCTGTTTACTTCAATTTTTAGCCCCCCTTCGTTCCATGCGTTCAGTCCGGGGTGGAGAGCCTCGCTATGTACTTTAAGGTAGTTTTTCTCGTCCAGGATTGCTTCGTGAAGGAGCTAATTGGAGGTTGAGATTTATCCTAGATTTTGCATCTTTAGGAAACGGTGGATTGCTGTTACGGGATTGTAGAATTTTTTATTTTCAGGCTGTTTCTTTCTTTATCTACATTGTGATATTTGAAAAGTTGCGAACAACCCTATCCTGGATTGTATTGTAAGGTAGGGGCGCTTTTGATGTCGGGCATCGGTACTGCTCGAATTTGTGCGAATTTGTGTGTGTTCTTGTTGGTGAAAGAACAGGGATTCTAACGCCCCGAAGCATGCAGTATTTGGATACCGTATAGATTAGTTATGAAAGTATTTGTAGATGTTCTGGAATGAATTTCAACAATAGGGACGTATTGATTAAGGGGATGCACGCTAGCTGAACATCTGATCTAGTTGCGTTTTTAGGTCTAAGTTAAGTTTGGGTGTCTTTGCCTTAGAAATGCAAGAGACTGGGATCTTTATCTTAGTCTATTTTTTTGGTTTTCTTTTGGTAATGCTATATCACTTGACAATTCTCCAGGCAGTAGATAGAGAACGCAACAGTTTGCCCAGGGTTTATGCTATGTTATGTACTCCGTACAATTTAGCATGAATTTCAAGGTTTAAGAATGTACTCTCGGTTGATGTTTCAGGCTGAAGGATCATTGAATGAAAACGCTGTCTCAAAAGTCACGAAGGTTCTTGAGGTAAACCTGTTTCTCTTCCCTACTTTTTTGAGAGGAGTATTTGTGGCATTCCTCCCTGGCCATTGAGTGGGGTGAGCACATTTGTCACCAAGAAAGATTTTAAACTTTTCGAGTCGGGGCACTTTCTCTCTGTTTGGGGGGATTGACGAGGCTAATGGACGAACTTGCCTCCGTTTTCCAGGGAACTGAGGGTGTGAGCAAAATCAAGGTCTCCATCGACGAGGGTGCTGCCACCGTTGAGGTAATTGGACCTCCCTTTTATTATTGACGAAATCGGAGTTGAATCATTGCTACGTGATTTTTGCAGTGGCTGCTTTTTGAGTTATCCCATTCTGTAGTGCTCCATGATTTCCAGCAGCCTTTGGATCAAGTTCGTCTATCAAATCTCATGAGCCCAACCTGCACAGCTCTAATAACTGGTTCCTAAGTCTTTTCCAGGACTTGCTCGGAATATTCTTGGGTGTAGAGGAATTCGAATATGAACATTTCTACTTCGTGGGCTTCAGGGTTTCCGAATTCTAACGTTGACTATTGTGATATTTCAAGAATAGACCAGCAAGGCGCTGGAGAGTTGTTGTCCACAATTGTTTAGCATCCTTTGTTGGTGTACGGAGAACTGGATATATCTGGAGAGACTTTCTAAATAAAAAATACATGTGGAACTGACGACATCATGGCTGTGATGTGTGCAATTAGTCAAACAGACCAATATCCAAGCAACAGATGTGGCTTCAAGTTTGGTAGAAATCATTGAGCAAGCAGGGTTCAAGATGCAAGCGCTGAGCTTAGGCTTCGATGACGACAATGATGAGGATGATGATTTGATCGACTACGACGCTGCCACGTACACTGAAGAAGAAGAGGAAGCCAGTACAGAGTAGACGATGATTAGTCGATCTTAAGTTTTTCCCCAGTTCACAGATATTTAGTCCTTCTTGTAGAGAGGAAACATTCATCCTCAACTCCAGGAAAATGACGAATGCACTAGGTCTCAGCTTAATACAAGCTCAGAAGGTGAGCATTTTTTTTCTTATGATTGAATTTGCATTGTGTGACACCTTACAATATGCTCGCTTCTAGCATAATTTCACTTCTTTTCAATAATCCGCTTTGTAGAGTAAATGCGGGTTTTGTCAATCAACTGAGGATCACCCTGTAGGAAATCTCATACTCTTAACTCAGTAGAAGATTGAGAAAATTTCAAATCCTACAAAAGTTTGTTTTCAAAATTTCAAAACATGTTCGCTTGTCTAACTTTTAACGTGTAGACTTGATTAGTTAGTCGTTGGTGGTGCAAAGGAGAACTTTGAGTGATGCTTTGTAGAATCTTGTATTATACTGTACAGTACATTATCCTCTACTATATCAATATGTTCTGATAGATAATAGGTTAGATTGAGCATTAGCTTTGCAAGTTGATTGGCACGGAGTAGCCTACAAGAGGGTCAGATTAAGACATAAATTAAGTATTTTTTGATGTTTGAAGTTATGAAACATTATAAGTGAAATGTCTAAAAGGTAGCATTAAATTTTCTTCCATATTGCCTAGTTTTGGGAATATTGCAAAATTGTGTAAGAAATTGCTTAGAGTAGCATTTTCAAATGTAAAACTTTAAAGCATTTAATTAGTGATCATCATCAAGTTGAAAAGACCAAACAACCAAGAAAAGATGTGGTAATAAAATATTAATTAATTAAAAAAAGACATGCACAACACCAAAAATTAAATAAAGTCATGGCAACCAAAACTAAAAGAGTTAGTGGTAGACAAAAACAAAAAAAATTAATAGCCTAAAGTGATGGTCAATTAATGTGATTTCCAACTTGCTAAAATGATTCAACATTGAAAAATAAAGTATTGGAATAATCTATTGTTGAATTTGGCCCTAAAGTATGGTATATCTTTCTTATCCATGAATTTTAGTGTTGGATTTTGAATTGTTTGGTAAGGAAATGACTTCAATTTGAGAAACAAATTCAAGTCTATGTGCATTTAGTTGAATAAAAGTGGTGACTTCAATTTTTAATTTTTAATTTTTATTTGAGATATATGGTTATGTTTGGAAGTTTTCATATTCTAAAAAAATCAGAGAACAATAATACCCACGTAAGCAAAAATGCTTTGAAGTTGAATTGTAAATGGTCATTGGCATATTTAGGATATATGATACAATCACACCTAAGGAAATATCTTAACCTATAGAGAGATAAAATAACTCCACTAAGATCCCAAAGTCGTCAAAAAAGTTCGACTAAACCTCCTTCTAATCTCAAGGTTAAGATGTCCCTTTTGTGTGCATATAATTATAAATACAATCACCAAAGACAGAATATTTTAACTTCAGGATGAACAAAATATGTAACCGAAGTAATATCAAAAGATCAAAATCAACCACTATTCTTCCTTTCAATCTCAATCCTTCAATGTAATGCCTTATTTTATCCATCTATAATTACCCCTATAATGGCATAGTGAATAGACTATGATTGGGGTAGAGTGAATAGAGAGGATTTGGACTTATATGTCATGTGATTGGTTACATGTTTCATGAACTGTGGACAGCCACAGAGATACATGTTTCCACTGCAACTTATTACAAACCATCCGAACAAACTAATAAACACTCTGCAATGCATCAGAAGCAAAAACACGTAGACAAAATCAAACCGATGGAATCAAACCCCTTGGCGAAGTGAACATAGGTATTGCCCACGAAGACGTGAACCACGGCCATGGAAACAACCCCCTTGGCCACCAAGTCAGACACGAAGCCAATCTATCAGGATTTGTGTTCTGCCGAGAAGTCCGTCTACCATGGCTGGCATTCCCAGACTTGAAACCAGTCCTAGTCATCAGGGACTGCCCGGTTTATACAGTACTGCCCGACCTTAGATTGCCCAAGGGGAGGAATCGCCTGGACCGGCGTCTAAAAATTTGGGGAAGGGACTGCCACAGATTCACGGGCTTCGACAATGGCAACGATACACCAGTCCCAGGCCGCCAGGGTAGGTGACGCCCTGGTATTCAAGCCGGTTGACGCTGTTGCCACGGGTATTGTCGTCAGCCCAGCGGGTGTTTCCGTCGTCAACAACCTAGACGATGCTGACGCGGCAGGTGCCATCGGCAGTACTCGAGGTCGCCATGACCCTAACCTCTGTGGCTGTCCGCAGCCAAATAGTATTCCATACATTTGCCCCGTCTTTGGATGGATGGAGGGATGAGGGGGGCCGTTCTTCGTCCAGCCGCCACTTGCCTCCAAGCAGTGCTTTATTAAATGTCCAATTGCCTCAAAAAAATTTGGTTAGCTTCAGGGCCGGTTTATACTTGGGGCCGGCCTTGGACTCTCCAAGTTTGGACCAAATAGAATCTCTCAATTTCTCCAAATCCGGCTGAAGGGCTTTATACTTGAGGCCAGATTGAACTACGACTCATCCTATGTGTCGCCTTAGGTGGCATGGTTTTGGCGCCAAATCATCTGGCCCCAAGGGAGCAATTGGGACGAGGTTTTGGGTGGCCCGAACTCCCATCTTGGGCTGGATTGGGGCCGGATTGGGCTCCTCCATTGGATTGTACAAATCTCCACCATCTACCAATGTAAGGTCCTTTGTTTCCTTTTTTGGTACATGCTTCTTAATTAAGAGCTCATGGATATTTGTGTTGCTGGATTTTTGGAGCACTGTTACTGGGGCTGAGTTACTGTATATGTGAGATATTGTGCTGTCACAGAGGAGTACTGGGGTTGAATTAACTTATGTCAGATGTTTGTTACCACTTTTGAGATGTTTGTTATTACATGTGAGTGAAAATTGTTAATTTTTTATTGTTGAATTTATAATACTCTCACATCTGTGAGTAGAAATCATTAACTAGTTATTGTTGAAATTATAATAGACTCACATCAGGGCTTTTTTGGAGGCTTTTTGGTACCAGATTGCACCAGAAAATAATCTGGCTAAGAAATGCCGTAAAAAATGTCAACATTTTTGGATGAAATCGCCAAAAAAATTCAAAATAATAAAAATCTTGGATGGAATCGGCAAATTGTGGATGAAACCCAAATTATAGACATGTGATATGTACTAATGTGATCTTTTCTATCCAATATATGGAGCACCACTAGAATTTTTTATATCGCCACTTTGGCACTTCTTAAAAAATGAAAAAAAAAAAGCCCTGATTCACATCTGTAAGATGATGTGTGTTTTTTGTAACTTCTGATGACAAATCCCCCCATAAGGAATATGATGAGGAAATATGACAGTACTAGTAGTAATCCGTACTGTGTACTGTAAGACGTGACTTAAAATTTATCATTGAATTAATTCCAAGTTCTCATAGTAAAAATTTCTATATTTTTTTATTTAAAAAAAACTAAAAATATATACTTAAAAAAGAGGTGATAAATAAATGTTTTCTTGAATTGTGTGTTTCAATATTCTAGTTTCAACATCAATACCTTCAAATCATTGGATTATTTTTTTATACATGATTCTAAATTTTGATGCAAGGCATAGAAAGTAGGAATCTCTCTTTTGTATTTTTGAAATAGAATAAATAGGAAGAAAAAGAAATTAAACAAGGAAAAAAATTTATAAAATCTTATTCTTATTTTGAAATAGGAAAGAAAGGAAGAAGAAAAAAAAAAACATGTGATTTTTTTTTATATTTTTTTAAATGAGCATTGAGAAAATCCAAGAACACATGAATTGAAAATTGGGCCCTAGAATCCGGCCCAAGGGTTTTACATTAGTTGGGGCCGGATGGAAGAATTCAATATCCGGCCCTAGAATCCGACCCAAGGCCAAGTATAAACCGGCCCTCAGGTCCATAGAAAAAAAAATGGATAAATGTGTTTAAAAATATCAGACTCTAATCATGGCCCTGTACATTGCAGCCATAATGTTTTTGAAAGCTCATTTCATATGTTGTGTACAGCTAGCACGTATAAAAATTGCATATTCAATATTGCGTACTCAAAATTGGCCCCTTCAATTTAAGCCCCCAAAATGAAGGAGCCATAGAACCCATAACCTTTTTGGAAGAAAGGCCACATAACCATTGGTCCAAAGAAAAAACAATTGCCTCCAACTGCCTCCAACCTCCTCCCTTCAAGCCCCTTCAAGTACCCCACTACCAAATTCTTGAATAGAGACAGGGATTGTTGCATTCGCAATTGGCTGCCATCTACAGGCACCAAGTTGGGCGCCAATAGTTCTGGAATTGGGATTGTCATATAGACATCGTGGAAATTCTCGAGACTTTGTTTGTGAACTAATTGAGTTTATGTGAGTTTTGATGACGTCTTCATTTGGTGGCAAAAGCAGAGGAATTTGGTCTTTTTTGCCCATGGTTGATCAAAGTTCAGGGCTTCCAATTTGGTAAAAATGTGAAGGATCAAGGGAAATGCATTACATGATCAAGACACACCTAGATCCATCTTCAACTTTTGACAACTTCCGATAACTTCTTCAATCTCTCAGAGTTGATCTAACTAAAATCTCAAGTTTCAAAACCTAGATTTTGAAGTTTAGAGCACTATTGTTAAGTTTGAGGGATCCATCGTCAATGAAAGTTCAAAATGGCCGTGTGCACACTTTTGTGCCTAGATTGATTGGAAAAGGCATATGTTCTTGATAAAAATTGTTTTATAATTGGAATTAAGCTCACTAAATTCTATCATCTTGGCTTCTATCCTTGTGATTAGAAAGTACGCATGGAATTTAATGTTGTAGTAATTAGACAACTTCTCTTTTTGTAAATGATTTCGCATGTGGAAATATTTTTTACTTTTTATTTTTTTGTATAACTTTACCAATTGCAAATATTCCTCTAGTGTGCAATTTGTCTTTGGTTTGAAGGATGTACGCATGAAATTTAAGTTTGTTTCAATATTAGACAAGTAATATCATTTGAGAATTATCTACCCTGCAGAGGCTAGGTAGGAAAACCATATTGGCTGGTAAGGAAGACAACATTGTCAAAGCTACCAACACAAATTGACAGATGACCTAATCTGCATTCATAAAACAATTTTACGTGAACTGTGGAGTTGCCAATTAAACCCCAAAGTCCCAAAGGCCATTTTTCTATCAAAAAAAAACTCAAAACTGCCATTTCTACTGCATTTGTCCAAGAAAAAAATAAAAATAAAAATTTAAAAATCTAACCATAGGATCTTGTATTGAACTTGTCTTAGATCATGTGGTAAACATTTCATGAAGTTTTACCATACAAATTAAAAGATATTAGCACTCAAAGTTGAAATTTTATTTTTAAATTTTGGCCTACAATTTCTGATGACTTTGACTGCCATTTGTGAAATCTTTTTGCATTGCATACTTTTGAATTAAAAATTTATTATGTTGGAGAATTGAATTGAAAGAGTAGGAAAAAAATTCCCAAAAGAAAAACTTGATTTTCATTCTTTAACCCCTAAAGCCCCGAGGGTGTTTTCTGCCAAAAACCACTCAAAACTACCACTTCTGTTGTATTCACTTAAGGAAACCAATTTTTTTGGTTTTTCGGGAATTTAATCGTAGGATCTTGTACTTAACTTGTCTGAGATCATGTAGTAAATATTTCATCAAATTTGACTGTACGGATTGGAAGATATTAGCATTCAAAGTTGAACAAAAAGGTTTTTTTCAAGAAGATGCTTAAATTGCCTGAAAAACTAAGATTGTCCATAACTTTCTCATCCCTAGTCCAAATAGAATGAATCAAAGCTTCATGTATAGGTAAAAACATAATCTTTTAGGAAAAGAATTCAAAAAAAAAATATTTTGACTTTTTGTAATTTTTTTTGGGCTGCCCAAGAATCTTTATTCTTGCTCATTGTGCCATAACTTTTTCATCCAGCATCCGATTGAAACAAAAATTATATATCCACAAAGCTCTTGCAAAGCTTCACAACCTCAAAAAATCTCAAAAAAATTCACTTCAAATTGAGACAATAGGAACCTACCGGACCCAAATTGTCCCCCGAGGGGAGAAGCGGGGCTTTAGGGGTTAAAAAATTGTTAAGTAGAAGTAAGTCTGAGATTGAAAGAAAGACTAAATTGTTAATACCTCTAAGATGGAATTGAAACACAATAATTCCAACTATGAGATTACTCTAGCAAGCATATTTAACCCTATCAAACAATTTTTTTTAAATGTGAAAATTGCATTCAAAAACAAATTCTATAAATTATTTTCAAAAAAAGATGCTTAGATTGCCCGAAAAACAAGATTGTCCATAACTTTCTCATCACTAGTCCAAATAGAATGAATCAAGGCTTCACATGTAGACAAAATTTTAATATTATACAAAAATTTAATTTAATTTAATTTAAACTTTTTGTGATTTTTTTATACTACCCACCGACCTCCATTTTTGGCTAATTGTGCCATAACTTTTGTTCTCGGGCACCAATTGAAATAAAAATTATATTCCCATGAAGCTTATGTATTTTTCTAGCTTCAAAAAATGTTTCAAAAAATCACAATGAATATTGAGACTATATGAACCTACTCAAGGTTGCATTTTGGCCTCTGTAGGGCCAATGGGACTTTAGGGGTTAAATACAATACGATTAGTCACTTCTTCAATTGATAGACCAAAACATCAATTCTCTCAACATGCTAGTTCAAATTTGTTGCTACTATTCATCAATTAGTATTGAATGGATTCCATACCTTCAAAAGACTATTGATGATTGTTGTACAAGTAGAAGAGTTGCTTAGATCAATAAAAATATTGCAAGACCTCTAATGCAGACTATCGAATGCTTAGAAAATTGAGATGTAGAAAATAGCACGTCAAGAAAATAGCACAACATGTACAACTGGATTTGACAATGTTGCTATGCATACCGATAGTTGTATCAATAATCATTTTATAGCTATCAACTTCATGGATGTTCATTCATACACTATTTTATGGAGCAGGTAGTCAATTTTGATAGAGCATACACACACAACCAAGCATAACAAGGCAATACCAATGAAACTCAGTTCAGATCCAACTTTCATAGAGCTTCAAATCCAACTTTAGTGGAGCTTCAACAAAATTGAAAAAACATTTATCTCCTCAGTAGCATTAAAATAGCAATAATCAAGCTTGTTATTAATACATCTAAAGTACACATTTCAATAGCATCAAAATACAATCCACGTAGTAATCAATAGCATTAAAACACAACCCACGTAGTAATCAAGGTTGTTTTTCAAAATCTTGAACTAGCGGGAGGTCACAAGGAGGAGAAAGGGGGTCATAGGAAGGAAGGAGTGAGGATGTCGGAAGCAAGTGGTTGGTGGACGGAGAACAGAAAACCTCATCCTTCCATCCATCCAAAGGTGGAGTAATGAAGGATCTATTTGTCTTGGTTGTAATAAAGTATGTGCACCTAAAAGACTTTTCAATAATATTCCTGAACTTTTTCAACCAAATTTGGAGACTTCATCTACATTTTCAATAGAAATAGAAAAAAATTGGCAATGAAAGACTACTTTTATTTGGTGAAAAGTAAAGATTTCTTTTGAAATTGTACAATCTAGTTCCATGGTGGCCTCGCAAAAGCGGGTTGATTTAAAGTTGTCCATGATTTAAAACTTAAAATCATGAACAACTGTAAATAGGTGGAATAATTAGGAGAGTACCTTGTTTAGGTGCCAATACCTTAATAGACGTCAAATCGGATGTTGGATTAGATTTTCAAGTTTTGATTTTGGATGCATGTCATTATTTAGGAAAAATCAATGATGAAACCTTGACATCCTAGAAGACTCAATTACAAGAAAAGGTAGAAAAAGCGGAAGTGATAAGAAGAAATAGAGAAAAGTTGCCAAAGTTCAAGAAGATTTTTGTAATCTTAGTCCTCTAAGTGGATATTGTGAAATCCTCCTTCAAAAAGGATTCATTGGCAAGGTAGCCAAAATTCAAAAAATCATAATTCAACAAACTAAATCTAGAATCATATCATGACACTTATTAATAGAAGGTATCCTAAAGTGGGGTGTCTGTAAGTGTATCAAGAGAAAATTGTTTAAGTAGATTCTATAAGGTAGAAGTACACTTCAAAACAAATTTTCAAACAAATTTTCCTTAAAGTCAAGCCATAGTAGAAGGATAAAGTCAAATGACACCAAAAATAAACATTTATATTAAAAAGTGACAAAGTCCTCCTTTTAAGCAGACCAAACTATTCTAGTAAATGTTATTTAGTATGTTTTTGATGGTAGAGATCTAATGCTATTAAATCACATCATTAGCTATAATATGCAAACTAATATTTCTATAGTTTGAATTTATCATAAGGAAAATAGAACAAGGTGTTTAACATTTGCCTAGTAGTAGATTTATTATTAGCAAAAGATGTAATGTATTCATCATTGAATCTTTACTATTATTGCAAATCAATCAAAGCTAAAATCTAGCCAAGTACATATATTTTTAAGCAAAAAAAATAAAAATTCCGTTTTTCGATTTTTTTTTAAAGGAAATCTTCAAAATTGATTTGGAACAAATCTGTAAATGTTTTTCTAAATTTGATTATAAATCAAAGCTAGAAACAAAGCCAAAGCTAAAGCTAAATGGATATAATTCTACATGAAAAAAGAAAAAAAAAGATATTAAATTAAAATTTAAAAATGATAGAAATAAAAAAAAATTAGAATTAAAAAAAAAAAAAAAAAAAAAAATTCTTGATAGAATCTAGATTTTTTTTTTAGCCATGAGTTTGAGTATGTGAAAAACATAAATCATTTTTGTTTTTATAATCTACTAATTTCATTCATGTATAAACATAAACTAACCTATTTTAAAAGGCCAAATTGGTTTGCATAATGTGCCAATTTGTTTCAAACCATTACCTACAATTGTACAACTTGCACATTTGTCAATTATCACAAATAATCTTTATCTCTTATTTTTATCTTTTTTATTATTATAAGCATAAAAGCCCTTTTTTACCCTTTTGTATTCCATGAATCTAAGGTGGATTTTAGAAATAGACATAAAAATGTAAAATTTTGGATTTGTCTTTCTTCAAGCTTAAAGAAATGATATTGTGATGAATTATAGAATCATGTGGATGTATTCAAGAAAGATCTTTGCAATGATCACAATTCATTTTTTTACCAATTGCAATATTTTAAAAAAAATTACAAAGTCTAATGAGTTTTATAATTCACATGGTATAGAGATTAGAATTGTTAAAAATTAATTCGATGAAAATATCTAAGTTGCAATCTAATGATGTCTTTAAAATATGTCTATGAAATCAAAAGAAACACATTAGCCAAAGATGGGGCATATTGGTCTAAAATCACTAACCACATATGTGTTACAATTTAAGTCATTATAAGCATATACAAAGCATGGATAAAAATATGAGCATGATTGCAAAATGATTTTTTTTCAGCAGATTGCCAGATTGGCATTGGATGAAAAATCTTTCATTTGTCAAAAATAGTCAATATCTTGAAATTATCAATGTAAGCATTTCAATGGCTACATCATAAAAACTTTGTTTGATTAGATTGACAAATTTTAGAGAAAGATAATGCAAGTAGAATTTGAATTTCTTTCTACTTGGAGAGTATATTCACTACAAGAAAAAAGGATGTTTTAAATGAATTTTAAAGTATAGTCCTAGAGATAAGATTATAAATAATGACCTTTAAGGAAATTTTTAGTAAAATTTTAATAAAAGCACACATATTTCTAGTCATATTTTACTGAAAATCTTCTTTAAGGTCATTACTTATAATCTTATCTCTAGGACTATACTTAAAAACTCACTTAAAACACCCCTTTATCTTGTAGTGATTATAAATCTTCAAATGAGTAACACATTGTTGACTATTACAATGAATTATAGACTCAATAAGAAACAACACAATTTGAAATTTGATGCAATAGAGAGTGATGCATGGATATAGGCCCTTTTGAACAACCACTTTAATAATTTACTCAAGTTCTAAATAAAAAATTGGCGGTTGTACATGTAGATTGGATTTGCTACTAGGCAAAAAAAATAGGAGTTTGTTCAAGGTACTTGACAATTTAGTCTTAGAACCTAAAGATCTCTGATTGGTGACTTTCCAAGATCATTGTAAAAATAAAGAGTGTATTCATTGGTCCATAAATAAGATCATTTGTGGCAAAATTACCTTGGTGATAGTTTAGTTTTTTTTAGGGTTAATTCTTGAAGGACATTGAGGACCAAAGTGTGTGATGTGTAGCTTTATTGTTCATTGTAGAAACAAAGAATACATCTATTGGTTCAATAATCATAGCATTTTGGCAACTACCTTCAAGGGTTAACCCTAGACCGCCCATGGCTGTCTTGGGTAAAAAATATCCTAGCTTTTGAAGTGCTATAAATCTAAATGTGACTAAGTAATAAAGATCTTAACCGTACAATCATGTAGTACACATGTTGTAGATGCCAAGGATCAAATTTGAAGTCATTTGACCGTGTAGATTGCAAGATTATAATGTTTTAGTGTAAAAAAAGAATGCTGAAATTTTCCTAAGAACACATTTAGAGGCCAAATTTGATTTCTAAACCTAATCAAATGAAAAAACTTTAAACTACAAAGTGATTCAAAACCAGGATACAAACACATTGGTGAAAAAAAATATCATTCAATTGACTTAATGTATTTGCAAAATGGCTTGCAAATGTCAAAAATAGGCAAGAAAAGTTGCAAAAAACACATCTAGGGCTGGACCTCCTTCTACTAAAATGCTTCTCAGTCATTCATAAATTCTTGGATTGGTATGAAAATTTAGCAACACAAACTAGACTGGTATGCGCAACTTTTATTAAAAATTTATTGAAAAAGGACATTTAATGAAGAAGATACAAGCCGCCAAAGTTCACTATAGTCCATAAATGGTGGGATTTTGAATTTTGAATTGCTCTCAAACATTCAAAACAACTTGGATTGACATGAAAATTTCACCACAATAACTAGAATTCAAGGGAAACACAACCCAACAAATTTTATTGAAATCGAACATTGAATGAAGGAGATACAAGACCCCGAAGTTGCAGCCATGAACTGCACTTTGGTGAATCAAATTGAGCCTGTGAACTTTGATTGGCTTCCAGAAAATCATTACCTCTTGGATTGATCTGAAAATTTTACCACACAAACTAGAAGAAAAGGTGTAACTTTCCCAACAAGTTTTATTGAATTTGGACATCGGATGCAAAAGTTACAACACTTTGATTTTAACTTAAAACTATGTGAGGACACTTTTTGTCCTCTTGGGCGGTCTAGGGTTAAGGTACCACTGCCATAGTCGTGACAAAAAACAAAAACAACATTCGTCCAAGACTTTTCGTCCAACGCGTTCTTCCAGGATTGGTAAATCTCTCACCAATTCTCGTCGAGCGAACGAAACTTCATTTTCGTTGACAGAAGCTTGCCACTACAAAATCGACAGAGCTTCTCTCTCCTAGAGTTTCCGCTTCCCCAAGTTTGCGTTTCGCACCGTTTTCGTGTTTGTTGCACTCGTCGATTCGTGCTGCAAAAGAAAAGAGAGGCTTCAGTACAGTGTCGCCTCCTTCACTTTCACCATTGCTCTCATGTCAACCTAAAACCCTAAACCCTCGCTTGGCCGTTCCCTCAAGCAATGGGCGACTCCCTGCTCTCGTCCCTCTGGTTAATCACCAAACGCATCTGCGCTGGAGCGGTCGTCGGCATTACTCTTTCCGACAGGTGCCTTTCATTTCCTTTACATTTTTCTTTCTGGAGTTTACTTGGCTTTGTGGACATTACTCGTAATGGAGCTTAGGCATGTGTTCAAAATTCTCTACAAGTAGGTTTGCTGAGCTGAAGTAGTTGAGGGTCCTTGTTGATTAAGAGGACAGGAGTGCGTATATGTTGAGTGGGGGATGCAAACCACCGAAACATCTGGTCAAGGGTTGGTTTTAGGTCATTTACCAATATGCACTGTGACTTTTGTTTGTGATTTCCGAGAAACGCATTTTTTGGGCGCATTGGAACGTATCTTTCTTGCTCCTGCTTGTTGAGATTAGTCGTGGTGTCCCTTCTGGACGAGCTTTGGATCGCGTTCTGTGAGTTCTACAGGCAGGATTGCTAAGGTGTCCTAGTGGCAGCGGAGCTTTTGTCTAGGGATTGTAGAGTTGACCTAGAGAGTATCCTAGGGACACCGGTATTTGCCACTGACACAAGTATGCCAGCCTAAAATCTGAGACCGGGGTACATATTGATTAGAAGACTTCATACCACCGGACCATATTTGTTCTGTTGTCAGTTTTAGGTCATTTACTGATAAAGTTCTTGAGATTTTACATATGGTATCCAAACGAGGCATTTCTTTGATGCATTGGAACCCTTCCTGGTTTGCTAACAAGGAGGATTTGACCAGTCTAATTCTACTAGGAACTATATACATAATTTGAGTGACCCTACCTTCGCTGCCTGTTTCAAAACAGTCCTTCATTAACAGAGGCAGGAGATTCGCGGAGTGTTGTTGGAATTCTCTAACCCAGTATTCGGTGTTCTGTTGAATCAGGGTTGGCAGCGTGGCGACCATGCATGGGCGATCGATGCAGCCCACTCTTAACCCAGGCGAGGACAATCCATTGGGTTTTCTAAATGCGGACCTTCTCTACTTGGAGAAACTTTCACTTAGAACCTACAGCTTCTCTCGTGGGGATGTTGTTGTCTTCAGGTGCAGATCTGCTCCATAGTTTGTCAGAAATGTTGGGACTTGAATATATTTGAGAATAGCATTGATTAACGACTTTGTGATGGCAGTCCTTAATGCATTTTGATTGTTTGCTTGTTTGACATAATCTTTAGCTGTCTGTGTTGGTTTGCAGGTCCCCATTGGAGCCCAAAGTGTGGCTGGTGAAGAGGTTAATTGCTTTGCAAGGGGACTGGGTGACGGTACCAGGAACTTACGAGATCCTCCAGGTGTGTAATCCCTCGGACCCTTTGAATCGGTTCCGAAATCATGTGTTTTTTCCTCTGGTTTTTTCCTGATCAAGTGTACACTTGTCGCCCTAATAAGAATGGGCATGAAGAGGTGGTGTTTACATGTCTCTTATGTGGCTTTCTAAGTTAAGTTTTTTCTTAGCAAGGTTTCAGGCTACGTCTTTGAGGTTAATAGGATACTTGTTACCTCAAATGCATTTTAAGGTGTCGTAAATGTAATGAGACACTTTAACCCTTAAGCGCCGGATTGACCAAAAGTGACCGCTCCGCTCTACATCTATACGAGTTAAAGCAAATCATATTGGTAGCTTCCAAGGATGGTAGCAAAATGTGGGTTTCAGTAGAATGAACAAATCTTGTTACCTCATCCCTAGTTGCACATGATGTTTCAAATTTTAAGCTTGTTGCTTCGACCTCATTCTCCAGTTAATTCATTTCTTTAATGCTGCTTCAGGTACCGAAAGGACATTGCTGGGTCGAAGGTGACAACGGGGAAATAAGTCTAGATTCGAAATCATTTGGACCCGTGAGTGCATTCCACCGGAACCTCGAATTTACCAAATTGCTCCTCCTTCGGTGTTTCTGATGAGATTGGAAGGCAGAACACGGTTCCATATGGACCTTCACATACCTCTGTAGTATTCCCTGGTTACTGACAGAGAAACGTCCGTGTGGGTGATGCAGATTTCCTTGGGGCTGATGAAAGGAAGGGTTACGCATGTAGTCTGGCCACCCAATAGAGTCGGTCGTGTGCCGAGTCACCTTCCCGAAGGCCGCGTTCTATCGCAGAAAACCGGTACAAGAACTCACTCATAGGTGCTTGGTGAAGGGGCCACTCTTTGCCTCAGTTGCTCAGTGAATTTTGATCTCTACCTTCGTCTGGTATACCTACTGGAACTCCTCACATGGAGGTTTCGACGGAGGAGGTAGGTGCAAAGCTACCTACTTTGATTATCTCCATTTTTTGATACTCACGATTTAGTCGAGCAAGGAATTCTGAAGGAGCAAGGCCAGCTCCTTTGATGTTACGGCACTGCTTCCTGCTGGGTTTCTGTACCCTCTGCTGTACTTCAGAAAATGAACGCCGTCGACCACAGTGTTCTGAGCATAACTGTTGAAGCGAGAATTCTCTCTTCATTTAATTTCGAACATAGCTGTCTTGAAAGGAGCTGCGAACTCTTGGACCCGATGGCATATTCAAGATATCCAGGATGCTCTGATTTTCGAACATTTTCTTTCTTCGGCAGAGATTCTCTCATATTCTTCGGCACACTCCAAGAATGAGAACATTGGTTCTCGGCCAGCTATCATGGGCAAGTGCAGTAAACCAGGCCTAAGTGTCCACAACTTCATGTGATTCCATGGAGCCAGGATCTGTAGATCAAGTGACCTCCCATGTTACCATTTCTTAAATTTGAGCCCAAGCACCTCCGTGTAAGAGGCCTAAACACTGGTATATTCTCCAAACTTAGGACCTCCCATATCTTTAGTTCCTTCAAACCAATTGGACCTTTTCTGTTATAAATTAGGGCATTGCAACCAATCAATGGAGGCCTAATACAAGCATGTCGGTCACTCTTTTTAGGACAGACACCCGGATATCCAAAACATCTGGTTCATTCCATTGGCACCTTGCAAAGTGCGAATGGATGGACACGCAAGTGCACACGGCTGAGATCAAAACTAAGACAGGTATAGCTCAAGTTTTGAATTTCCACAAAATACATGACTTCGACACTTGTGGTAATTCAGCTTCGCTTGCACGAATGTTGTTGGAGCTCTCCAAGCTGTTGAAATGAAGTCAGCTTCAAAATCCAAGCTTCTCCCATTCCATTATCATAAGTGTCCATGCTGTGTGTCCTAGGCTCCACCTATTATTTCAGGGTCCTAGGTATCCGACGTTTGGTGAATTAAGGGTTTCCATCTCAAATACATAACAAAATAGGAAGCTGAGGGAGCAATTGTAGAATTTGAAGAAGTAAGAACTCCAACTCTAGCACGTGAGCCTAGTGTAATAGAAGAGTCTTCACCATATGTCTCGTGTTTTGATCCAAGGATTAAGAATAGAGAGCATTCCAAAATGTTTGCATTCCAAAGAATTGCATGCAAAAGATCAATGTGAAGAGGATGCTCTCAATTTTACATAGCTCAAAGCAATGATGTAAAGTAACTCAATTTATGACAAAGTCTAGTCTCCATCAAACATATGCCATTTGGACATGCAATGAATGTTGATGAGGTCCTTTAACCTACAACTAGAAGGTAGACATTCAATGATAGCTACAATAATTGCTACAATCACTTCCTTCTTTCCAGTTGCTATTCTCATAAAGTTTACAAGGGGTTTACTTTTTCCATCATGACACCATCCAAGAACTTCTTGTTCTATTGTTATTATGTTTGCTAATACAAATCCGAATCAAATTATGAAGATACTAAATCTTTCACGCAACCCTGCGTGCAACTTTTGTATGTGGATCAATTTTTTACAATTAGGTATCTAGTTTTTTTAGTGAGTCAATGCATTGTGACAAATATGCAAGCATGCAATGATCACATTGCTATGATTGCAAAATCTGAGTTTATGAGAGTAACAACCAAATTCTAAAGACAATGTGGTGAGGATGAGTGATTAAAATCAAGAACCTTGAAAATAGACATTGTAGAGTACAAAGTGATGCATAAGACCATAATTAGTAGAAGATGATTTTAGTTACAATAAAGTAAATAAAAATGTTTGAAGCATACTATATACATAGATTTAGTTTTTGCATTGCACCTTATAGGGTGCTTAAAAATATGTCCACCATCTTTTTGCAACTAGAACAATTGCAATTCAATAAGACATGTCTCTTACATACAATTTCTTACACTCTTTTGGATTGATGGAAAATATAATCTCTTGTACTTATTCCAATACTTCAAAGATACCACTAGAAGGAGTACGATAAAAGTTTAATCTCCATTTGAATGAAGTCCATACATGATCAATGGGATTTATGTTAGGAGATTGTACAAACCATTCTAAAATGTAAAATGGTTGCTTCCTAAACCATTCTTGAACAACCTTTGATGAATCTATGCCAACATTGTCTTGTTGGAAAATGACTTGTTCAAGATTGAAGCCAAATTAATGGAATGTGGTGTACAAATCTTCCTCTAAAATTGCAAGATAGCCTCTTGCATTCAAATGCTTTGGAGAGGTCTTTATATCTTCATTTTATAAAAAAATTGGACATCAAAGCTAGCATCCTAATGTTATGTTTGATGTCCAAAAAATTTGACGTCGAGTTTTTGGATGTCAGAAAAAACATAGGGTTCTTCTAGTAATTGTTTGGAATTTGCCACTTTGGTCCCAATAACAAGTGCCTTTGAAAGATTTTGCTCGCTTACTTTGTCTTGAAAGGCTTTGAATCTGCTAATATTTTTGTGAACATCTAGAGATAAATTCACAATAACTTGGGAACTTGATATGATCTTGATGTGGGATTTCCTCCAAGGGTACATTGGGGCAACTACATCATCTCCAAGTGCTTCACAAAGGTTGGATAGCATTGCCATGCTCGATATGGTTTGCCTAACCATTTCCCATGGAACAACCAAAGGGTTCAAGGCACACACAAAAGTTGTAAAAAAAATTGTTGTTGTTGTGTTTTCATCCCAAGTCTTTATAATTCCCCAAACATCCATTGTGTAGGCAGCCAAGGTGACTATGAAGCCCCACATAGATATCCACCAATACCGTGCACATTGTGCTCTACAGGGCTTGTATTAGAAGGTCCATTTGTGTCGCTTTTGGCATAAACCACACACCAAAAGGTCGCAATTCAAACCAAGGGAAGAAACAAGTGAACCAGATCAATTTGCCTCCACATCATTCTTTGAAGACGATTTGGAAACAATCTGAAAGATTGAAATAGACACACTTAAAACCTCAAGCCATAATCTAAATGAGCCAAGTTGTGTACAATGGCACGCAACCATTCGACAAGAAGGAAGGGACGCAATTGTAATGCATACCAACACCCCTCCTTTAAACTTGGACTCCACTATCACTATAGCTGGAACCATTTCCATGGTTAAAACATGCATCCACAATGAGACTCTTCATTTAGTCGAAGAAGTGCATCATATGAACGTGCTGACTGCTCAAAGCATGAATGCTTCAACTTCACAAAGGTCCGGTCTGGAGCTGGTGAAGGCATGGTGTTGCATAATTATCATGTGCAAGAGTCTAGACACAAAACAGAAGTACAAATGTGCAAATAAAATACTCTTAAGAGTCTGGGAGATGGAGAAAGCTCAGTAAGAAGCAAACTATACCTCTTCACAAAGAACTCGCTTCACTTCACCGCAAGGAAGAAGAACGGTTTACGGAGCTTCAATATCAATACGCGCCAGATCGAGCTCCCGCACTGCACTTGTGTGGAACTACGAGGTGGTAGAAGCAGAATCTTTCAAGGCGCTCGATATTCAAGCAACTTGCGGATACCACAGGGAGACCGGCGGGCCATCACCCCCCCGGTCTCGTAACCATGGAGATTTTTTGACCCCCCCCTTCGTGTGGGAACAGGGGGGTATTCAGTTTTGCTGGGTTCGGGGGTATCGCACTGTCGCGCCTTCAGAAAGCCGGAAGGCTCTGCCACCACGGCACCTTCATAGACCCACAGGCGGAATGCAGAGAAGTAGTTTTTGAATTTCAAGGCTTTTAAATTTCAAGGGTCTTAGTGACTCTTAACGCTTAGAATACAAAGGGGTGTTTGCAGAAATCAAAAATTTCTATTACTATCTGAATTTATGACTTAAAAAATTTGCTAAAGCTCTCACTGAAAGTCATGCTATTGTAGAAGACCTTCCCATTTCACAACAAAATTCAAGTAATGAGTAGTTGAACTTCTGTTCTATTATAAGAATATCATGTCATCCATCGGATGCCAAACGTCCTTGTCGACATTGAAGGGTTAAGTGTTTCCTATTCTTCAAAGATTAGCAAAGAAAATTGTGGAATTACAAGTTTTAAAAGAAAAATTGTGGTATTAAAAATGCACTTTTACAATATAAAAGTCTAAAATTCTATATATATATATATATTTTTTTTAATTAATAATTTTTAATTGAACTTATTAATGAAAATTGACTTCTCACACACATAAATTTGTCAATTTGATTTTTTCAAATACAAAGACAAGTTTTTCAATAATTTTTCTTGGTAAGAATTACACCCATTTCACAATTTTATGAAGTTAAATACTATTGAGTGAATTTAATTCTAAATTATTATATTTTTATAGTTCTCTCTAAAATAACACTAAAATTTGTTAGAAAATAATTTACAAAAACTTAATGCTTTTTTTTAATTCTCTAAATTTTTTGAGGATGTTCTAATTCAATTATAAGAAACATAAAAAATCAAAAGTTGTATTATAGTTAGTGGTGGTTCACTCCATTAAATTGTGAAATTTGTGAATTAAAAAAAAAAATTAATTTCACTTGCTAAGGATTCTTGAAAAAAATTTAGTTTTACCAAAAGTGATTTTGTCAATAATAAGTCTGGCCCAACGATTTATTAAGTTTGCATATCCCTGCAAAGTTATAATAACCAAGTTATAAATTATTAAAAAATCAAAAAATATTTAAGAAAAAATATAACAATCATTCCATTCAAAAATTGTACTTGAATTTATAAGTAGTCAATAACTAAATTAAAATTTCAGTTGTCAATTATTTAAATTAAAATATACTACATTTGCCTAAGATTCCAATTTACCTATTTTTTTTTGGTGGAGAGACCATTTGTCTTCTTCTTTTTATTTTTATTCCCCCAAAGCTTGTTTTTTGAGTTTAGAGTTTATCATCTAAAATTGGTATTATTTAAATATATTATTGTCAAAAAAATTTATAATTAAATCTATGTATATAAGGCAAAATAGTCTTCTCTGTTGTACAATTTGAATTAAAATTTCGAACCGTACATATCAAAGTATGACAATTCATTGAAATTTTCCATTGTTAAAAAATTGTTGGGCCTTGATGGATTCATATTCATTACTCAACAACAATATTGTCTATTCCTAGAACAATGTATCCTACTCTTATTGAATATTTCAAGGCTCAGACAACCTCAACTACAAGCATTTTTACTTTTACATTGTTTCTTCAAAAGAAACTTAAATAAAATTATCTTCGCATACAAATTTTCAATTGTTTGCTGAAATTTTGGTTATTATAACTTACTTTGCTTTGATATACAAAAAATGAACTTGGCTAATCATTTATTTCATTGGTAAGAATGAAAATGACATTAGACTTCAATTTTGATAACTTATTTTGCATACAGTTTATCTATATTTTGGTCATTCAAATTTGCACGTATTTCAAAATATATTTCATGAATGAAGCACATTCTTAGAAGTCTTGAAAATAAAAATGGCACTTTCAAAGAATTTTCAAAATTAAATAGTTGTGCATTGATTGATTGGTGATCTCTTTATTTTTTACCATATCAATTTGTAAATCATGTTTAATCATACATTTTGAAGACTTTTAGTAAAACAAAGTAACCTTGCAATTAAGATTAACATGAAAGCCTTAATTACTAGGACCACATTTTACATTGTATCGTCAAATGTGTTTGGCGTAAGTGAATTTGAACTTCATAAATACATTGAATTAATTCTAAATGCATATAAATAAATATACTACCAAATGTAAAAATATTATTTGAATTTAATTTGCATTTTCCCTATTAATACATAGAATACTTCAACTCATAAAATCGGATCAAATGTAATTTATTCCTGAAATAAAGTTAAGACAAGGTATCGATACACACCTACTGTAAAACCAATGTTTTTCCAAAAGAATCCTTATTATTAAAGCGCTAGAAATTGAGGAAATTAGAGAAAACACTATATATTGTAACAATGTTCGCAATACACTTATTAAGTATTAAAATGCCTACATACTCTAAATTTACCTTAAATTTAAAAAAAAATTCTTAAAGCTCATAAATGGTCCTTTGTATTCTCTAATAAAAATTAATGCAAATTTAGATAAATAAAAATAATTTTTTCAATTAAATTGATGATATTTTCAATTAAAATATAAAATTTAAGACTTCGTCAATAAATATTAGACAAACTCAATGAAATCAATGATATTATTGAATATCATGTTCCCTTAACATCTATAGTCTTTTCCTAAGGCCTTTTCTTTCATCAAATTCTACTTAAAACTAACATTTCTACGGTTAGATATGTGGAAAAGATATTCTTTATGTATTTTGCAATTTCCGACAAACAAATACAAGGATGTGTAGGATTTTTTTTTGCACCATTGTAATTGGCATTTTTCAATTTCATAATTAAATTCTTTACAATCTTGCTTTTTTGAAGTATTCTTCATTTTCTTTCAACTTACTATATTTTTTGTAAATGGAGGTCCAATTCCAAATTCTGCAAAAAAATTTAGAGCTCTGTACATAAACCTTTATCCACAAAGCTCGAGGGGGGTAGACACTAGCGAAAAACATAGGAACTATGTGGAATACAATATAGGGTCTAATATATTCATTGTAGATAAAATTTGTAAGCAAATACACGTATTATAGGTTGTCTTCAATATATGAAACATGATTATATGTAATATAGGGTTGGATATAATACAAGAAAATAATGTGAATATTTAATATAAAATATCATATACTAAATAGAATGATAGGTTATACGGGCTCTAAAATTTTGATTGAAGATGAGAAATCTGCTTTCTATCAAGTTATGGATCTCTACTAGACTCAATACTTTGCTAAACGACCTAAATTTCAGAATAGGATATACATCTAATATAACATCCAAAGTAAGGTATCCTTTAAGTGCATTACTGAATTAATGAATTTCAATTTTTGTTGACAAGGTGTAGGAGGGAAAATGCAATGAGTTTGTTGGCTTACTTGGAACTAGTCTAGGATTCTTGGTGCTTTGGATTGCTCTGCACTAGTGTTCATTCACTTTAGTATTTTATTTTATTATTGGATTGTCCCTACGCTTTATTTTGAAATTTTTGTTTTGTTAGGAGGTTCCACCTTCTTATGCAATTCTCTGTAGTATATAGAGGTGTCAAATTAGTTTATTACAGAACTCCTAATGACTTTCTCATACTCCACTGTATTTTTGAAAACAAACAAAATATTTTCCTTTGTTGTTTGTTTATGTTTTCACACAAAACACCAATGCTTATGTTGCCCTCTCTTTGCGTTTGGTTTACTCTTTCATTCTTTATGTCATTTCAACATGGTCACACTATTGCACACTTTTACAACAATACGGATACAAAGAAAAAAAAGGAATATAATGAAGAAAATGGGGGATAAGAAATAAAATAGGGAATAAGAGAAAAAACGGGGTGTAAGTAATATAGGGTACCTTACAATGACTCCCCCAATAAATTATAATTACCAATGGGGCACCTTAAAATACAAAAATTAACCTTCATTAACAAAAATACCATGCCTTAAGGATATTTAACAAGGTAAATATCCCCTCTATTAAATAAATCATTATTGCAAGTGTATGCAAAATATAAGAAGGAGTGCGCCTTTCAAGCTAGAAAGCCAATATCCAAATCTTATCACTTTAAGTAGTGATCTTCATGAGTAGTTCTAAACACCATTGTGAAGTGCGCTCTACTGCATTTGCTAACTTGCAATTCATCCATTCCAATTTTTTTCAATATTCAACATGAAATTAAAATCTGTCATCTTTGAAAGTTAACATTTAATTCTTATATAATCCTAGTCAATGATACTAAATTTTAGTTTAGGAAAAGCAAGATTCCATTCTTGATGTTTTTTACTAGACAATTTTTATTCTTCTTTATATTATTATTAATTAAAAACAATAAATAATAAAAATTGCAATGTAGAACATTATATTACAAGTGTATGAATCATCAATTCAATAATAACATTTGACATTTGAAACCAATTTGTACTATATAATTAATCAATTGTCTAAAAAATTGCAACAATTATAAAGACAGACTACATGGTAGGAAACTTTAAGAAAATGAATCATTCCATTCAATACAGTAGTACACAAACCTATGTTTGTGTTGTTTATAAGGTATTCATAAATAAACCCAACGCTAATGTACTTCTCCTTTTGGTCCTACACATTTCGTAGGCTATAGCACGATTTCTACTAATGTCAACTCTCATAAATTTATGTTGAATCAATTGCAATGGTTTTATGCTTGTTTCATCGAATGGATAGAAAACATCAGTTTCCACCACATTCATGCCAGTCACTTCATCTATGTCGTCTTCGTATCGATGTGCAGTTGGTATCCAAGTCTGTTTTAATTTATAATAGTTAGCGGCAAAGTGGACTGTAACTTCTTCACCAGTACGATGAAATATGAATTCTTTGATTCTACATTTCCATGGGGTCCCTTGCGGATCATCATCTCTGGTGACAACCACGTCATCCCCAATTCTATAGAGTGCCCCTTTAAACATGATTTTCTTAGTACTTGTGTCAACTAAGACTTCTCTATCTCTCCCTTGATAGTATGTCCTTACATACTTGTCTACAAAGGGTTCAGCAAGTTTGACGTTTGCATTATCCAATCGGCCTATGAGGATGCCTTTTTTACTCAACATCTGTGCACAAGCACTCTTAGGGGCATTTTTCATCAATTGATTTAATTCTTTTGCTTCTTCAATAGATCCACAATATAGTATGCATTGTTCATGTTTGTTGTAGCATATCATACGATTGTTCATCTGAACACCTGGGTGGCCTTCCGGAAACATAAGATGGTTATGAATTTTCATCAAAGCTATTTGTTGAGCAAATAAACCTTCAACTTCCTGACCAATTTGTATACTAACCTCCTGAAAGAGTTTTCTTGCATAAAATACAATGAAGGTTTTTTCCACTCCTTTGTGGTTTGTACTAATGTTCAAATACTTCTGCACCTCTCGCTCATGAGGAAAACACCAGTAGACATCCGAATGTCCGAAACACAGGACATCTTCTAGAAGATGGCCTGCCCCTGCTACGTGCTCCAAGGGACTTGAATTTGCACCGAATGCATCTTCTGATATTATCCACCAATATTTAAACAAGTTCAAGGCCACTTCAACTTGCTCTCTTGTCCAACCAATATCCCTTGTATAGTTGAAAAGATGGTGGGCAATGTCATTGAGTAGAAGTCCAATTTTTGTAAATTCAGGTTTCATTCTTTGTCCACATGTTCGCAATATAAAGGGTACAACCCACATGACAAACAACTTCAAATCTTCGGCCACGTAACGGGTGTGCGTTTCAACAGGCTTGTATGGCCACCGTCCAAGCTTCAATTCACGAGGGCGCGCTTTCTCAACAACATCACAAATATTTTCAACATCTTCTGTACACTGTACCCGCGAGATCTCTTTAAACAATTCAATAGTGTAATACTTGAATAATTGCAAGCATGCAGTGTGCATGACGTCAAAGATGATATCTTTTGACATGTCAAATCTATAGAGATGATAGAAACGCCAGAGTGGAGATTCACCAGAAATGCCTGCATTCTTTCCAAATTCTTGACGTTGGGGACCTTCCGGTTTTTCCCACCATTTACAAAGGTTCTCATATAGTTCTTTGGATGTTTGTTTTTGGATAGTCCCTAAGAATTGTCAACGATTTTGTCCATAAACGTATTCTCTCCTTCTTCGAGTTTCTCTAGATCCGGGTGCAATGGATTCACGTTCTACCAATTGAGTATGCATTTTGCAACGGCGGCAAGGTGCTTTTCCTGACTGCTTGAGTTTACTAATCTTGCAATTAGCTGGGTGATCTCCTGTTACAAGCATGAGCATAACTCGGATGATGTCTCCATCTGCTTCAGGTTCTGGTAGAAGTGGACTTATAAGATTGGATGGATAGTTGTATTTCACTTTGAACCCACTATAAAACATTTGCTCCAACTCCTCCATAAAAGGGCGCAAAAACATTGTTGCAGATTTCTTCAACATCTTCTCCAATGCTGGACTAGCAATTGTGGCTTGACTTCCAGATACAGTTGGTATAAAAAGCACTGGTAGAAGCATAATAGGATCCGACGTGCTTGCATTCAATACCCCAACATTCACAGCCCATGTACTTCGCTCCTTATTACCCTCACTAATGGTGAATCCATCCCAATGGATAGATAGAGCAATGTTTCGAGGATCTCCACGCACCAAGACCTTTTGGCCAGATATCCACCGCCTACACAAGTCACAATTGAATCCATATGTTTGAGATTCTTCATCCCATCCATGTATTAAATTCTGACACTTTTCAGGAAATGCTGGATAAGCAATCTTGCATCCCGGAGTTGGACATAGAATGGGCAATTCCCACTGAGAGGCTGGGTTCCAGAAGTCTTGGTACATCCTCAACTTCTGCCCATGCCAAAATTCTTTTATGTGACTGGGTGCTTCTAATTTTTTTTTACCAATCCAGCTTGATTTTTGTCGCCACATAGTCAATATTTTTTAGCTGAATGTCTTTGCACTCATTAGAAGACGAAACATTGCAGTCATCGGTAAGAAGTCAAATGTAATCATATTTTTAGCTGGTGTTGGATACTTTCCTATTCAGTGCAGCTTGTTTCATTACATATAGCACTTAACAAGTATCTCACTTCATGTGGTGCCATTGCAGCGTGGCTTCTGGCAGCGTATCAACGGAATACCCCAGGTGTGGAGCGCCAAGTTGGCTGAAGTGGACTTGGACTACGTTCTAGGAGTAGGTGGCTTCGATTTGGAAAGATTCGTACAGAATATTATTTGGGGGGAGGGATCTCTCTAGTATTGAATTTTTGTGTTCTGTTGTTCGACTAATCGAAGGTTTCTGGATCTCGAGGGAGCATTCAAATTTCTAGAAAGCGGGTGGTAAATATATTGTTGATGGGGATCATTTTGCTTTGTGGTGCAGAGTAGAAGAGGATATTATACAGGGTGTGAAAATTCCTGTACAAGACTTGTTAGTGAGTAGTAAAACAGTAGTATAGGATTTGAACCCACAGGGATGTGTAATCCATTTTATTTATCAATATTGAATGTTTTCCATATTATCACTTTGTGTATTCTGTATTAGCACCTTCTTTGATTTGCTGTATCGATTGTCAGAATTCATCCAACCAAGAAATACTTCATCCAAAAAAATGTCATTCATATGGCCTAATTTCATTCATCATAAAGCAATCCATCCATAAATTTTCATCCCCAAATTTGTCATCCAAATCACAAAACTTCATCCATCCAATAAAATCATCTACAAATTTGTCATTCATCCAACATTATATCATCCATCCAAAATCTATTTCATTCACATGAATGTCATTTGTTAGCTGGTTTCTCATCCATAGACATTGCAAAATCTGAAAATACCCGGGGCGGTGAATCTTCATTTTCGATTTTGGGGGGGGTGGTGTTTCATTTGACCCCCCCCTAGTGTACTTTCGTATAGTTTTGACCGGGGGGGATACCAGCCTCCCGGTCTCCCTGTGTACTGGAGCTGATATGGAGCTGCACCCACCTCGTGGACAGAGTTCAGAAAAAGATGCGCACGGCCAAAGGATTGCTGCGTACTGTACATGCAACGAAAACGCACAACAGTGACGAAATGCAAAGCAGTGATTCTGAAGGAGATACGAAGCCCAAGCCGAGAATTGTGACACAAGTGAGAGACTGCTCCAAACAAAGTGCACTCATTTATGTGTTCTCCACAACTCCCAGTGAATGAGTTTACCGACAATTTGGAGATGTACTGTACAGTACCATTTTGTTCTCAGATCCGGAGATCGAGGGCCAGTGGAACACGCAGGGGCAAGTGGCAGATGCACATCTACCTGATCCTTCACTGCCTGGAATCTTTACTGCATGTTAGTAATGGCAGCTATCCTTGGATTCCCTTTGCTGCGATAACTTAACTTATTTCCAAGGTTCCACCAGATGGACATCTCCTGTGATTTCTCCCGTGATCCTCGGAATCAACTTACTTACCGACCTATTTGTAGCCTTCGCTATCAGCTGGCTGGCTGGCTCTTCCCGCTCTTCGATTCCCCGACGCCAAATTGGACATAAGTTACAAAACCGCCCTCTTGATTGCTCCCATTTCTGAGCAGTATGATGACTTTGATAAAGAGTTTGCCTTGCCTGGCACTCCGCTGCCACCACAGCCCTTAGATTGTCTGGGTAGTGGTTGAACTGGAATTAATTTTGATAGTAAAACATGATTTCATACGGTTGATTCCGCTGCAATTGTGCTTGAGTAACAGCATCAACCATACTAATATCTGGTAATCGCATTTCTTAACGACTTTGACCCAAGACTAATGTCCATGATTGAATCCTAATGTTCTTTGTCTTCTTTATTTTTTGAAAAGATAATGTCCTACTCACCATTCTTCACCATTTCTGAAGGCAAACCTTATCACCACCGCTATGAAAAATGTGTGCCAGTTGCCAACCCACTTGGAATTGGGCTTCATTGAATGTTTTGACAAATATGGGGCGAATCACTTTGAGTTCAGCGTCCATCTTCAGCAACCATACCTCACTGCAAACACAAACATCACCACCAATTATGAACTCGATTGCTTCAAAAAGCTGAACCGATACAACGGCCTTGCTATTCATGGCAGGGCCACACAAACTTTGAAGACGGACTGCCAAACAATCTCAGGCACAATCTGAAATGGAAACACGGTAGGAGAGACAAAAACATTCATTCAGCATTGTTTGCAAGGTTTCTACTTTGTCGTTGGCACGATTCTCCACTTCAGAACTGTTGGGATGACGGATGACGGACAGTTAAGAAACCGGCCGCTGGATGCACTGGCTCTCCAGATACATTTAAAAATGCAAGCTATTTTAGTGCGAATATGTGCAATCTCCACTTTTTGCCTTCATGCATTTTACAGAAATGGTCTGCCAATCAGTTTCTTAAAGGTGTATGCATCAACTTTGTCACATTTTTTTCTAATTTTAAAGTGCTCCTAGGGAAAAAAATGAATATTGTGCAAAACGCTACGCTTTTTGAACAGTCTTTCTTGCAATGACCCAATAGTTTCAATAGCCTTTGAGAGAGGAGAAGATTCAAAAGCTGAAGTTGGTCTCATGTCCAAGTCCAAAGACCAACTAGTAGACAACTCAACTTCATCAACTCATAACAAATTAGGGGAAACGGACAACATACGAGCTTGCAAGCCATTAGCAGTACCATACATAAATATTTCCTACCTTCAATTAGCACCATCACAAACAAGAAGGTTGAATGCATAAACAACCCACAAATGAAAACCACATTCTTTGAGTTGCAACTTCCACTCCAAGCCTTCCACACTCAAAGGGATAAGTGATGAATTCCTCACTTAAAGATCAGAGTGATAACTGAGGGATTCCATGGAACCCACCAACAATGCCCATCCATAATTAGCAACCATCTAGGATTAAATTCTCACAACCTACGAAAACAAATCACCATATACACAAGGAGTGGGAGAGTGTACGTACACATAACAAGACTTTGATATTACAAATATTGGAGAAGATACAATTTCTTCCAACAAAAAATCATCGTCCAAGGTGTCCAAGTATAAAAACTTCCAACTCACATATACTCCCACTAAATTATCCTATATAGGGAAGCACTTCGGATAGGTAGTTGGAAGAACAAACATCAAAGGCTTCTTCCTTCCAATACTTAAATGTGACAACTAGGCCCATCACATATCCTACCAAATTCAACAACACTATTGGAATAATACAACTTTGTAGAAAAGTGGCCCTATAATTACTGAATATTGTAAATCCTTGTATTCCTCCCAAAACAAGACTTACTTCAAAAAGTATGATGGGTACCAAATTAGTTCTATGCAAAGACTTTAGAGAGTTGACAATGAAGTAAGCACCTACCACCAATAGAATTCCACTTGCAATTGATAATGCAAGCCTGTATCTATCTTCAATTTTGAATCGAAAGTCTTGAACATTCTTGCACTCTTCTACAAACCTTGTTTCTTGTTCAAGAAGCAAGTAAAGAAGTAGGGGTCTATGACCAAAACTTGAAAAATTATGAAGGATACCTTTCATGAGAATCACCATGTTCAAAATGCATGCAATGGCTTCTATTGGACTCACTAGAAGCCCTTGCACACAACGAACTACTGTCCCATAGATGTAGCCTATGGCTTGTGCACTTGCAATAGCCATATCCAAACTCGAGTTCCCTCGAAGAAGTTTGAGTTCATCATATGGCGGAAGCACATTTGATCTCAATAGTGCTAGTTTCCCATATATTGAAAGTTGGACATTAAATATTTTGGAATTTGCCACTTTGGTCCCAATAACAAGTGCCTCTGAAAGCTCTTCCAACTCCACATTGTCATAAAAGGCATTGAGTTTGTGATACTCTTCATAAACATCCGCAGATAAATTCACAATAACATCACAACCTGATATAATCTTGATGTGGGATTTGCTCCAAGGATAGATTGGAGCAACTACATCATCTCCAAGTGCTTCGCGAAGGTTGGCTAGCATTGCCATGCTGAAGGCGGTGTTCTGAAGCAAATTATTTAGAACAGACAAAGGGTTCATGGCACTGAAAGAAAATGTTCCAAAAACATTTGACATTGTGCTTTTAGACCATGCCTTCAGAATTCCCCAACTATCCATTGTCAAGGCAACAAAGGTGATAATGAAACCCCACATAGATGTCCACCAATACCGCCTTGGAATGCACTCTACATGGCTTGTATTAGAAGGCCCATCTGTGTCGCTTTGCGCATACACCACACACCAAAAGTTCGCAATGAAAACCAAAGAAAGAAATGAGTGAACTAAATCCACACGCCTCCACATCATTCTTTGAAGATAATTTGGAAACAATCTGCAAGAATGAAAAAGACACACTTAGAACCTCAAGCCATACTCTCAGTGATCCAAGGTGTGTAGGATGGCATGCAACCCTTCAACAAGGATGCACTTGTAGTTCATGACACACCTCTTTGGAACTCCTGCAGTCCACCATGAGTATAAGTGGAACCATTTCTACGGTTACCACATGTGTCCACAACGAGGCTCTTCTTTCACTTGACAGCTCAGAGCATCACAAGAACGTGCTGACTGCTCAGAATACGAATGCACCGACTGCACAAACTGACGAGCTGGTGAAGGCATGGTGTTGCATAATTATCATGTGCAAGAGTTTAAGCACAAACAAAGTGCCAATGTGCAAATGAAGTCCTCTCAACAGTCCGCGGGATGGAGAAAGCTAGGAAGAGGAAAACTGTATACCTCTTCCCAAAGGACTCGCTTCGATTCTCTTCACCGTACCGCAAGGAAGAAGAACGTCTGCGGAGCTTCAATGTAAAACGCCAGATGGAGCTCCCGCACTGCAATTGCTCGAGGTGGTAGAAGCAGAATGATTCCAGGCGCTTGATCTTCAAGCAACTTGCAAATACTGAAACTGATGTGGAGCTCCGACCCACCCACCTCGTAGACAAAGTCCGTCTAGAAGAAGATACGCATGACCCAAGGATTCCGGCGACGACTGCGACGGAAACCCACAACAACGACGAAATGCAGAGCAGTACGTGATTCTGAAGGAGATATGAAGCCAAGTGCAGGTGATGGCAACCGAAGTGGAGAGGTTGCTGAAATCAATGTGCGCTCCTTCACGCGTTCTCCCCGTCAAATCGTCAATGCATCTACCGACAATTTGGAAATCTACGGTACCATTTTAACCTCAGATCCAGAGATTGAGGGCCACTCGGACAAGTGCCGGGGGGGAAGTGGGGGCAAGTGGCAGATGCACAGTAGAGTACAATACACGCTACTTGGTCTTCGACTTCATGGAATCTTTACCGATTGTTGACCAGGACAGAGCACCTCGGCTATCCTTGGACCACAGTCCGGGAAGTTCTGTGGGACAATCGGTAGATTTCCTAAAATCTTCATCTGCCTCGGATTTTTTCAAATTTGTTGGGAAGTGTGCTGAAAGTCAGAAAAAAATCATGGTTCATTTCCTACAACTGAATTTTCTTTCCGGTGGCATTGCCGCCATACTCTATTTTCATTTGGAAAATTTTCTTAAGTTTGTAAATCTAGTCTATTCTATATTTTTTTTGTTATTTTCCTTAAGTTGTTTTGTTTTGCTTTGAGAGAGGTTCATTTACATATTGCAAAATCCTTGGCAGGATTTGAACCTGGCATTGCCCCTATTGGTTTAGGGCCAAGGATGTAGACTTCCTAAAATGCACGGATCCAAGAAAGGATCTATGCATTTTGGAGAGGCTTGGTAATATGACATGCCCACAATTAGACAGTACAACACGTCCACAAAACAGCATTCACAAAAATGAAAACAGCATTCACAAGAATCAAAACCACATGGGAAAAGAAATACAACAATGCCACATACGTCATAACAAGCTAAGACAATCGTGTCTCATGCTGATGTACATCTCCAAATGAGGAAGATGCATTGCTTGAGCTAGAACTTAGATCAGACAAATAGGTAGACGTGTTAGCATAAGATATTAGTATTTTGTTTCATTCTTCCACAAGAGTATGGCATCATGGAGTATATCATCATAGTCTTCCACGGGTCCCTCTAAAGCATCAAACCCTAATTTTAGACTTATTACGACTGAGGCAATGACCGATGGCTGTGATGCATTGAACGTCTGAACCCTAATTTTACAAATGAAAGTGGAAAATTGAATTCAGATTTTGGATGTGTGGTGGGATCCCTTGGACGAGGTAGATGCTAAAATCACTCCCAAGTTCCAATGGCTCTGAGATTCAGACAAACAAACACTCAACAGTCAGACATTCATCCATAAGCAACGCTCCTAAGTCCCAAAGATCCAAACTCCACCACTCCCAAGTCCAAAGTTCAAACTTCAGACCCCCCTTCCAAAAAATTCCGATCTATCCCTACTTCCCTCGGCTGCCCGCCTAAAAAAAATATAATGAAACAGTAGAAATCCTAAATTTTTTTGTGGTAGCCGGTCAAATTGCCGCAAGTTTTTTATCCTAGCCGGTCAATTTCCGAATTTTGCATTTGAGAGGCCGGTACCTCATCCCAATCTTTTCTAAGTCAATCGAAAATCTTCCAAAAATTTCGGCTAGGTCGTAACTAAATGCCGGTACTCCCCGGACATTGCCTTGGACTCCCGTGAGCTCATTTTTTCTGCTGGGGTGAGAGCAGTGATCCTCAGTCCACTTGTACATTTGGCAGGTTGTTTGTTTTTTTCATTGATTTTAGGCAGTGCAGAAAAGGATCTTCACTGGAGTGCTGAATCTATTTACATTCACGGAAACGGATGAAACTGCTACATGTAGATGGAAATGTATTTAATTCATCCACAAGAGTGTCAAAATAGAGGAGGGTAGTTGCAAGAAACACTTGCCATTTTCTGGCCAAAATGGTTGTAGTACTGGAGTACTATGACCTTTTGCAATAATTTTTTTTTAACTAAAATAAAATATGTATAATTTGTAAAGCATTCAAAAAAGTATACATGTGAAAATTGAAGTCTAGAAAAATTTATCTCTAAAAGTTATGCACAAAAAAAGAGGCCTAGGAAAACAGAAGAAAATAGATACTTTTGAGTTTATTCTTAGAAAATAGTAAAATAATTCAAAGAATTAAAAAAAAACAGCCATTTTTCCTTACTTGTAGGTTCTCCTTTTTCACTATTTTTTATTTTTGAAAAATAAAAATTGTGTTCTTTGCACGTGTACATAGGTAGTACACTTTGAGCACATGTGGAAGGTGGATACTTTACTATTTTTAGAAAATCTCTTCATAGTCTTGTATAGCTTTAGTATAACTCCTCGTCTTCCAATTTTCACTTTCAAATTCGTATTTTTGGATTGGAAATAGAACTCAAACCGGCAAAACCCCTAAAATGGCCAAGGTAGACATCCAATCGGGGGCAGTTTAAAAATAGTAAATAAATTTTGAAAAATTGGAAAAAAAATACTAAATTTCTGAAACTTTTATGTGTACCTTCACTTCAAATTTCATAGAAAATGGACATAAGATGCAAAAGTTACAGCCAAAATCCACTTGTCCAAGAGTAAGGGGACAAGAAATAGGACAAGTGTTTCTTGCAATCCTCTAGCAACACCATCAAGATTTGGTAGCACTTTGGGCGAAACTATATTTCTAAATTTTGACTTTATATATAATTAGAACTTGAAAATTATATCATTCATTGGAAGTATATCCTAACTAGTACTCCCTCCGTCCCAAAATGATCTTCCTGTTAGACAAAATGTTCCGGATTAAGACTAAAAATAACATTTTTAAAGCCTGTTTTGCACTACATATGGAGTTTGGTGCACTCCTATTGCCCTTGAAATTTTGAGTTTTGAGACCCTTTTTAAAGTGTAGTTTTGGATTATTGAAAAGTGAAATTTTTTGGGTATTTTCAAGGAGCACCAGTGGTTATTTAATTATTGAGTGTGAGGTCGTCATTTTGTGGGTAGTTAGTATAAGTCAAAGACCATATGAGGACCTATATTTTGCCTCCCAAAGCCTTCATCTCCTTCAATTAGATAATATTCAAAGAGATGCAAAAAATAAAAACAAAAAGTGTTGATTGACCCGTCAACCATTTTTTTTGTCTTTTGATTAGTGATTATATAGATGGAGGGGGAACTATCGCTTGGAATTGTTTTGTTAGTCTTAGAGAACAACCAAAAGTTAAATTTGACCAATTTGCAGCTCACAAAGTACAACAGGAAGATCATTTTGGGACAAAAAATGAAGGCCAACAGGAAGATCATTTTGGGACGGAGGGAGTACATGGTTTGAACAATCATTTGAATATTCAAATTTACACATTCATTTGGACCACCACTTCAAAGTTCAAAAGCAAGGTAAGAGTCACAAATGATGAAAGTTTTGGCAAATCACGGTTACCAAAGCAAATCTGGCCATCAACACTCCACATTTGGAATCATTCTTCATTTGTTTGGTAACAAAAATGTTCTAAATTCTAAATATTCTAAAGATAAAAACTATAAAAGTGTTGCAAATAGGTGTCCTTAGCTAGAACTTTCATTATATAATGGTGTATTGCAAGGTTCTAAATGGATATGAATAAAGACTTCTACACTGAGGTTAGGATGATTGCAAGAAAGCCCTAATGATTTTGTTGCATTTTTAAGTAGTACTAGCGGTTGGCGCTTGCTATGCTACGCATTTATCATTGGAATTTTATTAGAATTTTATGTATTAGATAAAACGCAAAACCAAAAATTCAATAAATCTTCAATAAAAATTTCTAAAATCGTTGTATAATTTTGTTTAAAAGTAAGCATATATTGAAATGTACAATAGAAATTTATTCAATAATGAATGAAATATATGCAATGGTGAATATTGTAAAAGATACACATTTATTGTAATGCATTCAAAAGTTGACTCAATTGTTACGAACAATGGCAACCCAAAAACTTGGTGAATTGAAAAGAAAAACTTGTAAATTTTGAAAACTTCATGAACGATTTAATTGTTGTGAAATCCAAAATCGCTTCAATTGAATAAATTTCTCAAATCATTTGGTAGTAGCATGAAAATTTTGAAATCATAAAAGTTGTAAAAGTGATATTACAGAGGTGATTGCAAACTACTACTCTATTTTTGTAATATAACATTGTGTGAAAATATTATTTTTACATATGCATGATTGAAAATATTTTTACAAAATATTAAAACTAATTATTTCAAAGACTTATTGAAATCATTATCATGCATTCTATTCAAATATATCAAAATTTTACTAATATGTGATACAATGAATGCGTAGCATAGCAAGCATGAGCCCCGATTATTAATGGTAGCATTTGTAATATTACAGAGGGAGTTATGATTTTAGTAGTATGATGGGATGCACTAGAGATTTTGAGAGTTCATATATGAAGATATAATCAAGTGATTTTTTCAAAAATTTCTAAAAGTATTCAAAAAAAAAAATTGACCATATTATTCCATTTATTCAATCTATTGGTCAGCCACAAAGAATGCACCTCTTTCTTTTTTAATCTTTGTAGCATGCAGATTTGCATCTTGAGTCTTTCATGCTTCACTATTTAGGTTGTTCACAAATTGCCAAATGTATTAATCCACTATATCTCCACAAAAACTTAAAGCTCATTGAATCCATCAATGATATATTGTCAATTTGGAGATTGGGTTGGGCCTTCTATTGTGAAGAGTCGAGGGGCCAAATTTTTGGATTCCTACAATTAGATTGGTGAAAATTGATGGACTCTCAACTTTTTGTTGTAGTGGAAAGTGGCCGTCAATCCAACCATTTTATTTAATTCTTTTGTGGAAAATTCAATCGCCATGAAAAATGTGTGCCAGTTGCCAACCCACTTGGAATTGGGCTTCACTGAGTGTTTTGACAAATATGGGGCGAATCACTTTGGGTTGAGCGTCCATCTTCAGCAACCATAACTCGCTGCAAACACAAACATTACCACCAATTACGAACTTGATTGCTTAAAAAAAGCTGAACCGATACAACGGCCTTGCTATTCATGGCAGGGCCACACAAACTTTGAAGACGGACTGCCAAACAATCTCAGGTAAAATCTGAAATGGAAACACGGTAGGAGAGACAAAAACATTCATTCAGCATTGTTTGCAAGGTTTCTACTTTGTCGTTGGCACGATTCTCCACTTCGGAACTGTTGGGATGACGGATGACTGACAGTTAAGAAACCCGCCGCTAGATGCACAGGCTCTCCAGATACATTTAAAAATGCAAGCTATTTTAGTGCAAATATGTACGATCTCCACTTTTTGCATTCACGCATTTTACAGGAATGGTCTGCCAATCAGTTTCTTAAAGGTGTATGCATCAAACATTGTTTTCACATTGTTTTTAAATTTTTTTTCTAACTTTAAAGTGCTCCTAGGAAAAAAAATGAATATTGTGCAAAACGCTATGCTTTTTGAACAGTCTTTCTTGCAATGACCCAATAGTTTCAATAGCCTTTGAGAGAGGAGAAGATTCAAAAGCTGAAGTTGGTCTCATGTCCAAGTCCAAAGACCAACTAGTAGACAACTCAACTTCATCAACTCATAGCAAATTAGGAGAAACAGACAACATACAAACTCGAAAGCCATTGGCCATCATATGGAAATATTTCCTACCTCACATTAGCACCATCACAAACAATAAGGTTGAATGCATAAACAACCTACAAATGAAAACCACAAACTTTCAGTTGCAACTTCCACTCCAAGCCTTCCACACTCAAAGGGATAAGTGATGAATTCCTCACTTAAAGATCAGAGTGATAAGTGAGGAATTCCATGCAACCCACCAACAATGTCCATCCATAGTCAGCAACCATCTAGGATTAAGTTTTCACAACCTACAAAAACAAATCACCATATACACAAGGAGTGGGAGAGTGTACGTACACATAACAAGACTTTGATATTACAAATATTGGAGAAGATACAATTTCTTCCAACAAAAAATCATCGTCCAAGGTGTCAAAGTATGAAAACTTCCAACTCACATATACTCCCACTAAATTATCCTATATAGGGAAGCACTTCGGATAGGTAGTTGGAAGAACAAACATCAAAGGCTTCTTCCTTCCAATACTTAAATGTGACAACTAGGCCCATCACATATCCTACCAAATTCAACAACACTATTGGAATAATACAACTTTGTAGAAAAGTGGCCCTATAATTACTGAATATTGTAAATCCTTGTATTCCTCCCAAAACAAGACTCACTTCAAAAAGTATGATGGGTACCAAACAAGTTCCATGCAAAAACTTTAGAGAGTTGACAATGAAGTAAGCACCTACCACTAGTAGAATTCCACTTGCAGTTGATAAAGCAACCTTCAATTTACCTCTAATTTTGAAACGAAAGTCTTGAACATTCTTGCATTCTTCTACAAACCTTGTTTCTTGTTCAAGGGGCAAGTAAAGAAGTAGGGGTCTATGACCAAAACTTGAAAAATTATGAAGGATACCTTTCATGAGAATCACCATGTTCAAAATGCATGCAATGGCTTCTATTGGACTCACTAGAAGCCCTTGCACACAACGAACTACTGTCCCATAGATGTAGCCTATGGCTTGTGCAATTGCAATAGCCATACCCAAACTCGAGTTCCCTCGAAGCAATTTGAGTTCATCATATGGCGGAAGCACATTTGATCTCAATAGTGCTAGTTTCCCATATTCTGTAAGTTCGACATTGAATTTTTTGGAATTTGTCACTTTGGTCTCAATAACAAGTGCCTCTGAAGGTTCTTCCAACTTCACATTGTCAAAAAAGACATTGATTTTGTGATATTCTTCATAAATATTTGGAGATAAATTCACAATAACTTGGGAACCTGATATGATCTTGATGAGGGATTTGCTCCAAGGATAGATTGGAGCAACTACATCATCTCCAAGTGCTTCACGAAGGTTGGGTAGCATTGCCATGCTAAAGATGGTGTTTTGAAGCGAATCAATTAGAACAAACAAAGGGTTGATGGCACTGGTAAAAAATGCTGCAAAAACATTAAACATTGTGCCTTTAGACCATGCCTTCGCAATTCCCCAACTATCCATTGTCAAGGCAATCAAGGTAATAGTGAAACCCCACATAGATGTCCACCAATACCGCCTAGGAATGCACTCCATAGGATGCGTATATGGAGGCCCATCTGTGTCGCTTTGCGCATACACCACACACCAAAAGTTTGCAGTGAAAATTAAAGAAAGAAATGAGTGAATTAGATCCACACGCCTCCATTTCATTCTTTGAAGATAATTTGGAAACAATCTGCAAGAATGAAAAAGACACACTTAGAACCTCAAGCCATACTCTCAATGATCCAAAATCTGTATGATGGCATGCAACCCTTCAACAAGGATGCAGTTGTAGTTCATGACACCCCTCCTTTGAACTCATGCAGTCCACCATGAGTATATGTGGAACCATTTCCACGGTTACCACATGTGTCCACAACGAGGCTCTTCTTTCAATTGACAGCTCAGTGCATCATAAGAACGTGCTGCTGCTCAAAATGCGAATGCATCGACTACACAAACTAACGAGCTGGCGAAGGCATGGTGTTGCATAATTATCATGCGCAAGAGTTTAAGCACAAAACAAAGTGCCAATGTGCAAATGAAGTCCTCTCAACAGTCCGCGGGATGGAGAAAGCTAGGAAGAGGAAAACTGTATACCTCTTCCCAAAGAACTCGCTTCACTTCACCGTACCGCAAGGAAGAAGAACGTCTGCGGAGCTTCAATATCAATACGCGCCAGATGTAGCTCCCGCACTCAGCACTCGTGTGGAACTACCGAGGTGGTAGAAGCAGAATTGATTCAAGGCGCTCGATCTTTAAGCAACTTGCGGATACTGAAACTGATCTGGAGCTCCGACCCACCCACCTCGTAGACAAAGTCGGTCCAGAAGGGGATACGCACGACCCAAGGATTCCGGCGACGACTGCAACGGAAACCCACAACAACGATGAAATGCAGAGCAGTACGTGATTCTGAAGGAGATATGAAGCCAAGCGCAGCTGATGGCAACCCAAGTGCAGAGGTTGCTGAAATCAATGTGCGCTCCTTCACGCGTTCTCCCCGTCAAATCGTCAAGGCTTCTACCGACAATTTGGAAATCTACGGTACCTTTTTGACCTCAGATCCAGAGATTGAGCGCCACTCGGACAAGTGCCGGGGGGAAGTGGGGCCAAGTGGCAGATGCACAGTACAGGACAGACTACTTGCTCTTCGACTTCCTGGAATCTTTACCGATTGCTGAGCATGGCGGTCAGCTCGGCTATCCTGGAATCTTTCCCGCTTCTTCGTGAGCTCATTTTTTCTGCTGGGGTGAGAGCAGTGATCCTCAGACCACTCGTACATTCGGCAGGTTGTTGTTTTTCTTCATTGATTTTAGGCAGTGCAGAAAAGGATCTGCACTGGTGTGATGAATCTATTTACATCCACGGAAACCGATGAAACTTGCTACGCGTGGATGGAAATTTGTTTAATTCATCTATAAGAGTTTCAAAATAGAACAACACCATCAAGATTCGGTAGCACTTTGGGCGAATGTATAGTTCTAACTTTTGACTTTATATATAATTAGAACTTGAAAATTATATCATTTATTGGAAGTGCATCCCAACGAGTAAATCGTTTGAATAGACATTCGAAAGCTCAAGTTTACACATTCATTTGGACCACCACTTCAAAGTTCAAAAGCAAGGTAAGAACCACAAATGATGGAGGACTTGGCAAATCATGGGTACCAAAGCAAATCTGGCCATTGACACTCCACATTTGGAATCATTCTTCATTTGTTTGGTAACAAAAATGTTTTAAATTCTAAATATTCTAAAGATAAAAACTATAAAAGTGTTGTAGATAGGTGTCCTTAGCTAGAACTTTCATTATATAATGGTGTATTGCAAGGTTCTAAATGGATATGAATAAAGACTTCTAGAGTGAGGTTAGAATGATTGCAAGAAAGCCCTAATGATTTTGTTGCATTTTTAGGTAGTATGGAGTGTACTAGAGATTTTGAGAGTTCATATATAAAGATATAATCAAGTGATCATTTCAAAAAGTTCAAAAAGTATTCAAGAAACGAAATTGACCATTTTATTCCATTTATTCAATCTATTGATCAACCACAAGAAATGCACTCCTTTTTTTTATAATCATCATAGCATGCAAATTTGCACCTTTAGTCTTTGATGCTTCTCTATCTAGATTGTTCACAAAATGTCAAACCTATTAATCCACTATGTCTCAAGAAGAACATATAAGTTCATTGAATCCATCAATGACATATTGTCAGTTTTGAGATTGGGCTGTACCTTCTACTGTGAGGGGCCAAATTTTTGGATTCTAGCAATTAGATTGGTGGAAATCGACAAACTCTCAACCTTTTGTTGTAGTGTGAAGTGGCCCCTCAATTCAACCAATTTATTTATTTGTTTTGTGGAGGTTTTATCTTTAAACACATAACTTAGAGTTTGCAAACACCAAGTGAAAATGGATCCCAAGGTAGAAGTACCTATTTGTAATAACTTAAGTACTTCAACCTAGAGGATGTGGGAAATTTGTTGAAGATTTGATCTCACTGTGTGCAAACATAAGGATGAGGAAGAATGCAAAAAAAACTAATTCTTTTTTTCAAGAATGAATATTTTATTCAATATAATTATATAAATGTCATTTTTTTCATTTGGAACGATTCCAAGCTATTATAGTTAGCTTTGGCACTTCTCCCTAAGCAAGTAGGAAAGAAAGATGAATGGACAAGAAGGTACAAACATAGAATCTTTTTCAATGAATAGTGCATTCAACTATTGTCCACCATAGGTCACTCTATAAAGCCGTCACAGGGGAGCTAGCCAAAAATAGATACTTCTACCATATTGGGCCTCCAAATGTGTTTCTAACATTTGACTTGTGTATTATGAGAACTTGAAATCACTATAATTGAAAGTGCATTCAAAAATACTGTGAATAGACATACAAAAACTCAAATTTAGACATTGGACAACACTTCAAAAACAAGGTAAAAGTTGGAAACTAGAGAAGTCTTGACAAACCACAATTACCAAATCAAAATTGGGCCATGTTTGACACTTGACACTTGGAAGCCTCATTTATTTAATAACAAGAATATTCAAATTTCTAAGTATTCTATCAATAAGAATCATAAAAGTATTGCAAATAAGTGTGCTTACGGAACTTGCATTACAAGTGATTGTATTGCAAGGTTCTAATATCTAAATGACATGAATAGACCTATAGAGTGAGTTTTTGGATAATTGCAAGAAAGCCCAATTGATTTTTGGGTTGTATGGGGAACTTGAGTGCTTTTGGAAATATTGAATGATAAAAAAGATGTATTGCCAAAAATTCAAGCTTTTAAATAATTATTTAACATATAGAACAATAGAAAATTTCAAGCAAAACGGGTCCTTTCAATTGATTTTTTCAAAAGTTGTTAAAGGATTAATAAAACAATATTGGCAACTTTTTTTATCCACATATTGGATCTACTGTCAACTTCAAGACACGTGTTTTTTGAACCTCTACATCATTCAAGTTTGTACCTTTAGTCTTTGATACTTCTAAATCAAGATTCACTAAAAAAAACCTGTGGGTTTTTTTACGTCCAAAATTTGGACGTCAAATTTTTTGGACATCAAACATACCATTAGAATACTACTTTTGATGTCAAAACTAGCATCGTATGTTTGATGTCCAAAAAATTTGACGTCCAAATTTTGGACGTCAAAAAAAACACGGGTTTCTTCTAGTGATTATTCAAACATTGCCAAATTTATTTACCAATTATGTCTCAAGAAAAAAATGAAGTTTATTGATGGCACATAGATACACCTTCTACACACGTGTTATTTTGGTCTAGAAGAAGAAACTAAGTGCATTTCTATAACACTTTTAATACTTTGCTTTGCATGAAGTTATAAAAATTTTAATGCATTTTCCAATACTATAAGCAAGTTGTTGGTACAATATGTGTTGGTTAAGTTATTAATCAAAGACGAAAAGAAGCAGTTTGACACAAAAAATATACTTGAATTTTTGTGAACATATAAAAAATTCAATTAATATAGAATTTGGTAAGTTATTGGGTCTATGTGTATTTTACACATCATTCTTTGCAAGCAACTTAGAGTTTGATTTGTAGATAAATGACAATTGGTTTATAGAATGGAGAGGTAGGAGGTACATCAATCCATGTGGGATATGCTAATTAGGACATGTAAGAACTCAACTACTTATAGTCAAGTTAAAGGCAACAACAGTTTTATAGCTATACTTCACATCTCCTTTAACCCTTAAGTGCTTCAACAGCCAATATGTAGAAGATATACATATTGGAAAGGCCATAACTCACAAATAGAGGCTTTTTTCATTAATCCAATTTTTTGGTTCTTTGGGGGCAAGTTCTTGTACACCATCGAAGAGAATTATGGACTTCATATAAATTGTAGCATCCTTGAACATCATGGCCCTAATACTTTTTCCACAATAGCATTGTCACACAAATGTATTCATATTACAGTACTACATGTCCTTGATTTGGGGGAAAATCAACACTCAAGAATTTAACTTTGGATGCGTCCAATCCATTAGTTGTCCCTTCCCACCTTCTCCATTCATCCAATTGTACCATATAAACAATTGTCTCAACAAGTTTGACTAGTTGATGTTGATTTCTTTTACTAGATGACTTCAATAGCCCAAGAAAAATTTTAAAAATTGTGGAAACCTACAAGAGGTGTGAAAGGGAAAGGGTAGCCTCTTATTGGTTGTTCAATGCTGTTATGATGAAATGCATCAAAGTCACTTGAAATTTTGGGGTGCCTAAGAGTTTGTTACTATATAAACAATTCATAATTTTTTGTTGGGTTCAACAAGAAAGGCAACCATAATCATTTCAAGGTCACCTACTAGACACATCATATGGATGGGACAACAATTTTTGTTTATACTACATGTGTCCGCTTGTACAAAAGATTGAACTACACATTGAATAGCTTCTTTCAACGTCTTTACATTTTTATAGAAACACAAGCACTTTAGGATGGGGAAGTGAATTGTTGATGCAATGATGTCAACATCCTTCATCCATTTCAACACCTTCTTATTCAAAGCCCATATTTGCACACTCAAGGATTCAATATTACATAGTTGGGCACTTGCATAGATGTAAATCTTCTTCCTCCTCTTGTTGTGATGAACACACTACTTCAAAATGATTTCTCCACTGAAAATTGTGTCATCAAGGAGATGCATTAGAAGCAAATTCAAGCCACCAAAGGGCTGTGTAAGGACTGTTCCCTGTGCTGGGAACAGCACAACGCTGTCTGAATATTTAAATAATTAAATTTTTTTATTATAAAATTAATGAAAAAATTATTATTTTTTTAAATATTAAAAAATAATTAATTAATTTTTTTCTGACGTGGCAGTGTCCCGACCAGGTCAGCAGCTTCTGTGTACAGCTGATTTTTCAGTTGATGGAGTTCCCAAGGTTGGGAACCTCAAGATAACTCACGGCCCTTTTGGGGCCTCAGTTCTCTTCTAATGGGTTTGACTATATTTTCCGAGGCTCAAAATTTGAGGACTTTTTTGCCATGTAGGAACAAAGTGCGCTTTGGCCCCGACCTCATTGACCTCATTGAACCTTCTTTGAGACCCATGACTACTCATTTCAAGATGTAAACCCATTTTCCAAGGACTTTACAATTTCAGCCAATCAAAACCTTCAATACTTTTTGCCGCCTCACCTTTGGATCACCATTGGGCAGGGTGGGTGATCAAAGCTGCTCTACATTCTTATGAAGGGGACAATGTGGAGCCCACCACTTCACTCAATTAGTGGTAGTCACAGCTTGTTCAAAGTGTGTGTGAACAATGGAGATCTATGTGGTGGCGGCGTAGGATTGGCTTCTTTTTACCGGAATATTCTTAGCGTGATATTGATTGTTCACCTTCAACATCCACCTCCAGAGGTGGATGTTGAAGGTGAACAATCAATATCACGCTAAGAATATCCCTTTGTTCTCTTAACTTTCCCTTTTGAACTCCCACTTTGACCTTTGGACTTCTAATTTCGTTTTCATTTCACCTTTTTGGCTCCAAAAAGGACTCCAAGGTAACTCCATTATCCATTCTCCACATTCTACCTCAAAGAGGGTGGTCATAGCTTCTTCTAAAAACGTGGCTTCTCATTGGTTATTACAAACATGCTCCGCTATTGAATCTCCATTGTTCACATGCACCTTGAACAAGCTGTGACTACCTGTGACTACCACTAATGACATGAGAAATATCGGGCAGGAGTTGTCTGAGGTCAGGAATTTGGAGTTTGTGCACGACAGAGGAGCACCAGGAGTTTAGAAGGTCACGAGCAAGGACCTTCGTGCACCTGCTGTGCGCTCCTCTTTCAAAGATGCAGCGAAAGCTTTTGATTCAAAGCCAGAGGAGGTTGCTTTCTCTTGTGTCGGAGAGTGGAAATCATGTCGCATTTCTCTGCCGAACTGATCTCAAGGTGTATTATGTATTTCCATGACTGGGCGTCACAATTGGATAGCCATTGTAAACAATTGAATTCAAGTTCTCTGGCCCACCGCGGAGACTTGCATCTTCGAAATAGAAAGGGACGTCGCATGGCAGGTTCAGGAATGTTGTGTTCATGTCGTGCTCCGACGGGAAAAATCAGTGGGCTTGTAAATCTAGTCGTCCATGGATTGAATTGATAAAATATATCACTATCCAGAAGAATATAGATACAACACCAGTGCAAATGCCCTTCGGACACGCAATTGCGTCCCCTACCCACAGATGCATTAAGAAATATTCGATAGGCAATGCGAAAAAGGAAGTCTGGACGAAAACAGGCCACAATACTCGGAATACAATCCGAAACAAGTTAACACCAAAACTCTGGGACTTGAGAAAAGGATCATCTATCCAAAGAAGCTATAAAACTTGCGAATCAATGGTGCCCTTGTCGGTGACACTTTTATTTCATGAAGCATCGATGCAGCCAAAGAGTACAATCCCCTACTGTGATGGTTCTGCTTGGCGCTTTGTCAGTGTGTTGGTGCATTGCGCCATGGTTCGTGAGGCCCGTGAAATTGCGTCAGTCATGTAATAATTCTCAATAGCCTTCGGGAGAGGGGAAGATTCAAAGGCCGAAGTTGGTCTCGTGTCCAGGTCCAGAGACCAACCTGTGGGCAACTCAACTTCATCAACTCGTAACAAATTAGGAGAAACTGCCAGCATACGGGCTCGCAAGCCATTAGCAGTATCATACGGTAGCGTCTTCCCGGCAACTTCAGAAAGCGCACGAATAATCTTCCAATCGTCACGAGCATCCCCAACAGTAGGCACAGCAGGGCTTGTTTGCTGGGGTCGGCCTTCAAGGTTCTCATAAGTACCTTCCTTCTCAGTGTACGCCGCACCGGGAAGGATCACATTGGCTCGGTATGCGCTGCGATCACCGTGATGGCCTTGGTACACCACGAAAGCATTCTCCGGGATATCAGCAGGAGTTAAGTCATCCGCTCCCAGAAGATACAAGAACTTTGCCTCGGATTTTGATGCTCTGGCACCTGGCAGAAAGCCCAGATCCCGGGCTGCGGCCTGAGAAGCGTTAAGAAGCAAAACATTAGCTCCAAACCAGTCGTCTCGAATGAGGGTACTCTGCTGTGCGATGATGTCCAATGCAGCCATAATCGCTGCTTTATCTGATCGTTCCAGTGCCCCACTGCCCACAATGACCACAGGTCGCTCAGCTGATGCCAACTCCGCACAAAATGGGTGTCGTCCTTCCGCAATCTCCAAAAGCGTGTCAGTGCTAACACCTAGGTGCTGATGGGGATAGGCCAAATCCACCTCAGCACCCACAACAGCCACCTTTGTCTTGTTGAACTTGACGGCTTTTCTCAGTCTTGCGTTCACCAAAGGTGCCTCCCACCGAAGCTGCAATCAAGATAACAAACATCAAGACACTACGCAGCCACAAATCTCACAGTCAAACGTCCATAATGGTCACTACATTACAAGTTCAAACATCTAAATTAGTCATCTTTTTACTACGCACTTCAGAAATAGAAAGGAAATAGTAAAGCGTTGATGGTCAGAACTTTTGTACTCCCATAGTAGAGCTAGGTGTATGGAAAACATTTTAAACTATCAACTCTTAGATTATAATAATAGAATGAAAACTAAATATTACAGATGAAAGAATGGAAGAAAACGGATGTTATGGATACATAAAGCAAACATAGTTTTAGTTAATAGTGCTAATTTTTTAACAGTTAATAAAAACTATTGGTTAAAGAATCTATGACAGTCAACCTTTTCGTACTCTAGAATGCTAATTCCATAGAGGGCTCACTAATTTGTTAGAAAATAATTCAAATTTGTATGCCGGGATCAGTGTCCGGGAAGAACCGGCGCCTAGTTCAAAGTTAGCCGGTGGAATTGGGAAAAAAACTGGTTGCAAATTGAAAATATCGGCAAAAAAACCCGGTGAAAATGTCTATAAATTTTTTATTTTGAATGGAAAAAAGAGAAAATAACCAGACTCGATACTTGAAAAACCGGTTCAGTATGAAAATTGGAGGAAATTAGCCGGTAAAACTAAAAAAACTTCCCGAACACTGGCCGGGATTTCAAATTTCCACTTGCCATCTTTTCATTGATTGGGATTTCTGAAATATTTGGCACACGTGGCTACACTAAAATTAATGATTCCAGAGAGCATGCGATGGGATAGAGCGCCCTCTAAGGCAATATAGAGGCCCATCTGTACTAAAGCAAGAGCATGATTATTCAAAATTAGGCAGCTCTAAATTAACAACTCTAATCTGAACATGTGATACAGTGGGGGCTCTAAACTGTGCACATTATAAAACCGTCCGCAGGCTAATTTACCAGGGGGTCAATATTGAATGTAGGTTGGGGACATAAAAAGAGCACCATACCAATAACTTCCAACTTTGATTTGTCCGAACTAATTTTAAAAGCGGTTAATTTTTTTGATGCCAGGCACATAGTCTTCCCATTAAAAATCATTCAGACACGTTTGAACCCGAAAATCCAGCTGCAGCCCTCTATGGTAATTAGCAGTTTTGGAGCATCGTGCCTTATGACATATTCAGGAGGTAAATTCAAGATTCAGAACTTGAGTTGCATTACCTGAGTTCCAATTAAGAGACAGACGTCTGCCTGCTCAAGGGCGGCAATTCCAGTGTTCAACAAGAACCTGGATCTTAAGTCTGCATCGACGGATTTACCATCTCCTTCAGCCCAGAGGCGCTCACAACCCATTCTGTTCAGAAAATCCTTCAATGCCAACATGGACTCTGCATCTGCCAGCTTGCCAGCTATGCCTACCATCTCCTCGGGCTTCACTTTGAAAGCTGCTTCAGCAACAGCTTCAAGAGCATCTTTCCACGAAACTGCCTGTAACTGGCCATCAGGGCGACGAATCATTGGCTCGCTCAATCGCTGACGCTTGAGACCATCATAACTGAACCTTGCTTTATCTCCGAGCCACTCCTCGTTAATTTCCTGAGGACATAGTGATGAAGATGCCGATCATAATCAGTAATCAAAATTGATAAAAATCGAAAGGCTACAACTAATTCAATCCTGCTGAAATTCCTATAAAACAATCACACTATACAGTAAGTGTTTCAATTGAGAAGTGGCTACGAAACAAACCTCATGGAGACGAGGAATAATACGCATCACTTCAGGTCCACGACTGTTGATGCGGATGTTTGAGCCAACGGCGTCCAAAACGTCAATACTCTCAGTGCTCTTCAGCTCCCATGGTCTTGCTGTGAACGCATATGGCTTGGACGTTAATGCACCAACAGGGCAAATGTCGATCACATTGCCAGATAACTCGCTGATCATCAAGTTTTCAACATACGTTCCAATCTCTTCACTTCCTCCACGTCCAAGTACACCCAGATCCTCTACACCAGCTATCTCCTTTGCAAATCTCACACATCTGGAATAGAATCCAATTCAATTAGTAAACCAAATTCTCACGTAAGGATGCGAGCCGTGCATCACTTTGCGAATTTTACGAATCTATCAATAAAACGATTAAGTGCAAAGTACATAAAGAGCCAGCTGTTGTATAGGTCCGCAAGTCAAAGATAAATTCACAAACCACCAGTAATCATGATTCCCCGGCAAGTTGAAACATAATTCCCTCAGAGCATGCGTTACGGGACCTGAAATTGTGCATCTTAGGGACTAACCTGGTACATTGAATGCATCGAGTCATGATGGTTTTCACAAGAGGTCCAAGGTTCTTATCAAGCACAGATCTTTTCATGTCAATAAAACGGCCACGATCGGATCCAAATACCATTGCCTGATCCTGAAGATCACATTCTCCACCTTGATCGCAAATAGGACAATCCAATGGATGGTTCATCAACAAAAACTCCATTACTCCCTCCCTCGCTTTCTTGGCCAAAGGTGTATCGGTCTTGATTTTCATGCCTGTAAATCACTCAGCCTCTTAAGGTAAGTAGACCTCAAAAAGACACCATCCGAAATGCAACTAATGGGAGTTTATTTTTTTCCCCTTAATTGGACATTCTTGAAGCACGAAAAATTCCAGGGGTGATTCTAGAGCCAGCACTACGTCCCCTTCGATTTCCACTTCAAAATCCATAGAATGTAGTTGAACTATCGGCAGAATATGAAATATAAAATGACCTGTGTTGTGATTCTATTCCATTTGCTCATGCATTGATCTAAGCTTTTCGCCCATACCCTGAGCCGAATTTGGGGATCAGAATAACAGTCGCCTTTAAGATAAGTTACCTAAATATCCTTCTGTTTCACAAACCAAAGATCCTACTAATCAAGATCCCATTACACTACACGACTTACGAGCAAAAAAGAAAGACTCTAATTCGAACCTGGTAAAGCAGGCATAGCGCACGAGGCCACGGGTTTGGGAGTTTTTTCGACCTCCACGAGACACATGCGGCAATTTCCAGCAATAGAGAGGCGACTATGGTAACAGAATCTAGGAATCGTCACCCCTCCCAACTCGCACGCCTGCAGCACGGTCATGCCTTTGGGCACTTGAACAGGCAAACCATCCACACTCACTTCAATCGTTTCCACTTCCGCTTTCTCTGGCTTCACCCTATTCGAGGCCAGTGCGGCACTGGTCGAGTGGCGCACACCACCCAATCGGGTTCGTGAAGGCAAAGCTTGTCCATCGGAATCCCTCTCCGCAATTTGGTGGAGAAGGCGAGAGGTTACAGGTGCAAACTTATCATTCTGCCTCAAGGTGTTCCGGAACAACGGAATAGCTGCCACCTCCTGCAGCAGCTTCACGGTTTGCCGTCCCCTACAACCCATTGTCCTGTTCTTCAAACCCTAACCAGCTAAAGCGACACCAGCAATAACACGGATTTCGACCGATCTGTGCTGGTGCAAAACTCTACCGCTGAGAATGCACTGATGCAAGGCACGGGAAGCCGAGATCGCAGCCCCACCGTCCTCCGCATCCCGAACTCTGCTTGCAAACACAAAGAGCCCTAATCAAAGCCTCTCAAGGCGCTCCAATCCTGAGGCCCTGAACGATGACGCTCGCATGACCGCAGTGCCTGGTTATCAGCCAGGGTATGAGTGTGCTTTCCACGGTGCCTGGCTCACATATTGACAACTTTCATGCCAAGCTTTAGCCCATATCATTGGCCACGTTTTCTCGCTGTATTTTGATACATTATACTCCTACGAAGTAGAATTTAACCTCTAAATGCCCAAGGCATTACTCATATTTGGTGTCAACAAAACTTACCACATTATTTATTAAATAAAATCTTACCAAAGCATTATTTTTAGAATGTTTAAAAGTTCAAAACTCTATGCAGTTTATTTTTAGCATCAAAGGACAATTTTGGAAAACATTGTTTATAATTCTTCTATTCAAGATTTTTATGCAAATGTGATCATTACAAAACTTGATTTTCCACTATTAAGGACTTGGACATAGTCTCAAGCATACTAAACCTTGGGGGGGAAATCAATTTGGAAATTCCTTTAATCCTTGAAACACTGAAGACTTCTATTTTTATTGTAAAGAGCCAAAACTTGTAAAATTTGATTTTTTTGCAATTGTAATTATAGAGTTGTGCACTAAACTAGTGGAAGAATGTGCGGAAGAAATTTTAGAAACTTTGGCCACATAGATTGCAAGATATTTGCATTAAAAGTGGAAAAAACAAGTCTGTTTTTGTACTTTACAAAATAATTTATATGACTTTCTTCTCAACTTAATTTTTTCACATTGCAAAGTTTGAATTTTAAAAATTTATCGTGAAGAATTGAGTTGAGAATCTATAAAAAGAATCTTTTCAAAAAGCTAATGTGTTTTTCTATCCTCAACAAATGTTTCAAAAAATCACGACAAAAATTGAGATTGTAGGAACTTGACTAAAATTCATTTTGTCTCTTGTAGAGACTTTGATCTTTTAGTGGTTCAAAAACTTTATAGCATATATTTTGAGAAGTTGTAAAGTGATTATAGTTATAAATGTTAAGCTTTTTAACCTCATATTATTTTTATAATCACAATTTTAGGTTTGACATGTAATATTAAGAGGATTTCAAGACTTCAACTTACTTTCAAATTTTAAATCCTCTTGTAGCTTAACTTTTTAATCTTTCAACTCATATGTGATGTATTGTTTTGTATTTTTAAATTATAATTGATCCATAGCATGTCTAGTTTAAGATTCTATGGTTATAATTTTTTTATTTTTTATTTTTAAGAAAATTTTCAATCATTTAAATTATATTATTTAACAATAGAAACAACAAAGAAGAATTTCTTTCCACGTTCTTAGGCATATATCAATATGTAACCGTTGAGTTTGAGGGTACCAACCTTAGCATTCTAGACACTATAATTCAATTAGTCTGTTTACAAGTAATAATTCCAATTAATTTCAAAATTATATGAATTTGGAAGATACTCTAATGAATAAATTTACAATATTTTGAATAGAATTAATATATTATGGTTTACATTATTTTTGTACTACTTCAAATAGAATGATTGTGATCTAATTTCATTTAAATTCATCAAAATACTCACACTAATATTCATTAAATTTATCCAATTAGTGTTTAGTGTAAACAATCTTGCACTAATTGAACCATTCAAGTAACTTCAATAGTGATTATCTATTATATTAAATATGCAATGTCATGACTCTTGTTACTACTTTTGTTACAAAATCCATCAAATTAATTTTTCATCTTGGAAAAATATCATTCAATTATTTCATCCAATTATCACAATGAAAACCTAAAGCATGGCAAGCATTATTGTGATTTGTTGTGCACATGGTTTTCCTATTTCTTGCCCTATTTCTTTGTATAGCTTTGGCTTGTATATATATAAATAAATTAAGTGCAGTCATAATTAATACTAATAGTGTTTGAATATAGTTACTATAATTGTAAAGCACAAATGATTTTTATTAGATTGTGTTGCCAAGTGAAGGAGGAATCCAATGCACTTTAACATGCATTACATAAACACTACATGAATAGATTACGAAATTTTAAAATATTGTTTCTAGGCTTACCCCAAATCAACATTGGGCTTTTTCTAAGATCAAATGTTTTGATTTCCTAAGCTCTGATATTTTGATTGTGTACATTTTGTACCATTAATGTCTAAATTTTACTATCATTTTTTAATATAGATGTAGGGGTCTCATTTGAAGTATTGAAATTTATGGGTATACCTCAAGTAACTACACCTAATTTCAACCACTTTCTAAAACTATAAGGTCTAGATTCTTGCCTAAAATGTACTTCCACTATTTTATGAGATCAATGATTGATTACCTTAAAGCCTATTTTGAACACTTTCAAATTTTATAGTTTATTCAAACGGTATCCAAAAAATGCATTCTAAGATAATCTAAAATCCCCTTTAGACTTTCAACAAGACCCACCAAAAAAAATTCAGTATATTAATGGGATCCCTGCTAAATTGCTTAGTTGTGCGATTTTTGGTGTAAGGTAGGCACCCCCAAAATGGCACCTGACCTTAAAGCGCCATCTACAGGTTGTGTACATTTCGAAAATCAGTTCTGTACTTATTTGGATGGAGCGCTTTCAGAAACAAACTTTGACCCTTAATAACTTTTGCACACAATGTCCAAATGCCACGTTCTCTGGTGCGTTGGAACCTCCTTTCACTTGCCAACAAGAATGTATGAAAATTTGACCAGTCTAATAGTAGTAACTAGGCTCAGTAGCAAAAAGTGGCGGTTTTGGGTGTACCCACCTTAGTTACCTTTACCTTACCTTACCTGAAATCTTTACTGGAGAAGTTTTTGCGACGGCTATAGAACACCTTGGTTTTGGGGCCGTCTTCCTTTTCGATACTTTGCTGCGCCGTTCAAACTGAAGAAGCCGGAGTGAAAACGACGACCGGGGATAGGCCCCCGAACCCGGAAAACCAAACCTACCCTTCCTTTGAAGTTCCTTGTCAACACCAATGCACCGTCAATGCACTTCTCTGCATTCGACGTTTCTCATTAAGCTTATTGTTGTTTTCCTCTTTCATCGACTTGACTTGCTTGGCACTCCCATGCGAATCATGAGTGTAAGATTCTTTTTTTAACCCGTAGCGGTTTCGGTTTGGTTTGGCGAGTGTTTTTTTGTTCCGCGATGGAGCCACCGATGGGACAGCCGATGAGCAAGTCCGATGAGGAACTGGAGATTCAGGCATTGCGTCGCGTTATCAGTGCCTATATCAAGTACGGTGCCAATTTTGGTCGAGTTTCATTCCGGCGTTTTGTTTCTTGAAATTGTAAAATTTGGTAGTTAGTCGTGTCTCGTTAACTCGCGTTCAGGAAATGCTCTTGGAATAATGAATCTTGGAGTGCCTGAAAACGGTGGCAATGGTGAGAGCGTGATCGTGTCGATTAGGATAATTTTTAGTTCTTGAATGGGAGGTTTTGCGGTTCATTCTGTTTTTTCTTTTCAATTTTTTTAATAGCTTCAATTTCCTGGGAATGAGAATTTTTTGTAGCATTGAGTGTCAGCTTGAAGGGGAAATTGAAATTTTGTTGCAGACTGTCTCCTGTCAGCTCACCTCACAACTATTTTAATTCGTAATCTTTTGTGTATGTTCTGAGTGAACTTCTCGGATCCTTGAGTTCTGTGCACATAAGTTTCACCATTTTCTTCAAAGCGCATCCTTTTGCTCGGTTGAGTGTACAGTTATCCAGTGGCAGCGGAGGAAGACATAAAACGATGGAAGCGATCTTACGCAAAGTGTAGCCCGGCTCATAAGGTCTATACTCGGTGTTTGTGTCTTTGTTTTTGCTCATTTACAAACAATGTTTATTGCTCTACATTATTTTGAATTCAACCAGTGTTCGCTTTCGAGCTTTAATTTTCTTTTATTCCATTGTGCTTGAACAGGCATTGTTACCTCATTTGCCTAAGAAGTACGAGGATTTGAGGAGGTAAGAATTAGCACTCTTTTTCTCTTTGTGATTTTTTATGACAATCTCTTGCAATAGTTAGTTTTGTACTTGTTGTAATTGATGTGGAAGAACTTTTTCTGATGAACCTGCAGTATCTTATGTTTGAAGCACGTTAAATTCTTCAAACTCACTGTGCAGGTGTGTCAAGACCAATACATATTTTATTATGAACATGCTTCAGGCAAGTTGCACTCATTCACCCAAGATTTAGGATTCGATGACTCGTTCATCTATGTTCCTTTTCTCGTCAAGAACTTCTGGAATTAGTGTCATCCTTTCTTGCACTGAAGTGGACGAGTTTCACCCTCCTATAGCCTGACAACTAATTTTTTGTGAACAAAATCCAGAATTAATCGTCGATGGTCCTTGGTTTGCAGTGCTGACAATTCTAGGGTCTTATCTAGAGCGTTTGATTTCGTTTTCTCTTAGGAGAATCCAACTGCCTGCTATGAAGGAGCTGTTAGGTGTACCTGTCTGAAAATAAAATTCTATGCAGGCATTTGATCCTCCATTTGAAATGAATGCTGGGATAGGCTCTGATTTCGACGACCCGTCACCCTTTGATCGCAAGGTGACCGATAAGATTATGCATGCACATGAGGGTGTTAATTGCTGTGGGAGGTATGCGCATCTCACGCTTGAACCTTCAGTGAAACTGGTACCGGTATGATGTTACCGTGGTTTTTCTCATTGCCACCCTGAATTCAAGCTTTGTGTTTTAGAGTCCGCGTGCATGCAATTTACGTTGCCTACTTTACACCTCACAACAGTCGGTGCGAAGTAACACGTGTGGTTTGTTTCCTAGCTTACGAGGTAGTGAGTGGAGATTCACGATTAACGCTGATGATTGTGTGTTTATTTTAGAGATGACGAAAACACAATTGAAGTTCAGTCCTACCCAAGCCCAACTAGGGACACAGCCCTTACATCCCTTAACTCCAACAAGCGGCAAGCTATAGAGAGCACCGATAAAGATACCGCAACAGATTTACCAACTCCTGAACTTAATGCATTTGGCACTCGAGGTCCAGTACGCTCTTGCGACGATTGGTCGTGCACTCGATCTGAAGTCCAAGCGAAGGAGCACGGTGCGAAGCCAGGAGCTAATGGCCGTTTATCAAATGGCGACACAGAATACGAACATCCAATTATAGAGAGTGTATGTAGGATTCCAGATGATTCTGAGGACGGACATCCAATTGGCTCTCCGAAACAAATGCAATATGTGAGATTTTCCTGCCATTTGCTAAGCCTATTTGAGGGGGATTTCTAGATTGCCAATGCTTCTTACTTTCTACGTTCTAATTCATCATTCTTGCTATCAATCACCGCTAAACGGCAACAGCTGTCAATAATACAGTGTGAATAGTTTGGGTAGAATATTGATAGAATCATTCGAAGTCAGGTTTGGGAATTGATTTGTGGATCCTATCCCCAACGTGATTCACTTTTGGTTCTGATGACCAAAGCCGATTCTTTCTGAAGTGTTGTATCACGATGTGTGCATTCTAGGACCGTGTTCCACTTGATCTGGGCCACCCGTCTTTCCAGCTCCGTGTTCCCTCTGCAGACGTTGATAAGGTATTAATTGCAGTATGTCAAGCGTGATATTTTATCTCATGATATGCTCATGAGCTACCTGTCGCTTGTCTTTAATTGAATGTGTTTTCTTGGTCCGTTTTAATCAACTTCAGTATTTTAATTTGAGATTTAATTGACTGTGGGTGAGCTGATTCCAGGTGCGCTGTATTATTCGGAACATCGTTCGTGACTGGGGAGAAGAGGTAAGTTCACTTGCTTCTGACGAAGTTCTTCAAAATCGAGTATTTGTGTCAAATTTTTCTCAAGGTCGTTTTTTCCACTTCGAAGTTGGTGCCAGCTCTCCCGATCTCTCATATGTGGTCTCTGTTTATTATGTTGTTTTACATCCGACCCCTTTTAGCGTCAATTTAATAAGTAGGTTTGTGTCTCAGGGTGCGCTTGAACGTGAGCAGTGCTACCTGCCCATTTTGGAAGAGCTCCACCGGTTGTTTCCTGATCGGAAGGATATTAGGTATCTGACCAATGCCTTGGTCATGATCGTTCTTACATTGCCACGCGCTCATGTCCATTTGGAGACCAAAGTCTCTTAAGAGTGGAAAACTTTGCAGTGTTACTTGAGATTGCTATCCCAACGCTAGAATTGAATGCAAGAGACACTGACTCTGAGCTGCTGTGTGTCAGGCAACGCCCTACGTGCTTGGTTCCTGGGGCAGGACTTGGTCGTCTGGCCTGTGAGATCTCACGTCTTGGTATATACTTCCTCACTGCTCTTCATTGTTTTTTTCGATTTAAATAACCAGCTGAACCTCGTGTCAAGCATCATATGTTTCGTTATTTCTTCATTTCTTGTAAAATGTTTCTCTACATGTGTGGATTTAATGATGCAGGCTTCATCGCACAAGGAAATGAGTTCTCATACTATATGCTTATGTGCTCCAGCTTCATCTTAAACCAGTGAGTTTGACTTTGCAGGTTATAAGTGCATTTCTCCATGTCTTGGTTTATGTATATGTACGAATACAAATTCTTATAGATGGCATAGATAGTGGAGTCGTGCTGATACTCTTTGTGCTTCACATTTTATTGATAAGATTTTTTACAGGCAGCTTTTGACACGGCTTGGTTTGTGTATTAGATCTGATGAAGCATTTGAATGGGCTTTGCACCCGTGGATACATAGCAACTGCAACAGTTTGTCAGATAGCGATCAATTGCGGGCTGTATATATCCCGGATCTTCATCCGGGGAGGTATGACAGTGTTCACTTTGTCTGCCAAACTATATGTTGAGCATTACAGACAATCATATGTGCAAACGATTGAAAAGACTTTTGAATTTTATTAACTCCTAATCGTTGGGAAGGTGCACGGCGGTAGTATGCAGAATTGAGAGAAGTGTGTTGTGTCTACTGCAAAGCGGATTTTGTTTCCTGTAGAGTTCACTTAGAAACATGCATGTAAACAGGAAACATTTCAAGTCATACTCCATATTGCCACTGGTGTTCTCCATGAATCTGCTGAGTGGGCAGGACCTGCAACTTCGTGCGGGGCTCGTTAACTCAATTGACAAATATTTTCGCTGTATCTTTGTTGTTAGCAATTATCTCATGGTATTATCGTGGATCAGTGCAGGGATAACTGAGGGTTTCTCGATGTGTGCTGGGGATTTTGTGGAGGTTTATAGTCATCCAGGTCAGGCAGGTACGGAATTTAAAATTGATTTAAGATGGTGTTCATCCAAGAACTGAGATTATTACCATATCAACCCATCCTTTTCAATAGGCTAATTGCATGGATTAGTTTGACAAAACTGCTGCAAGAGTATAACACTGGGGTTCCTGGAACGATGTGACAGGCGCATGGGATGCTATTGCGACTTGCTTCTTCATTGACACTGCTCACAATGTTGTAGAGTACCTGGAAGTGATAGCTTGTGCTCTGAAACCTGGCGGGGTATGTTTAAGAAATGATTTAAGGCATTTCAAATACAATGCTTGCAATTAAGTTGAAATGCTATGGTTGTGCAATGATTGTCTTTTATTTTGTCTCAGCATTTGCGATCTAACCGGCACTAATGCAGGTCTGGATTAATTTGGGCCCCTTGCTTTATCATTTCGCTGAGTCGTACTCGCAAGAAGAGGTTAGTTGTATAATCTCGATGTCGAGCTGATGATTGTTAGTGCTGCGTACTGTCCTGAAAACGATAAAATCAGATTTGAAAATACAAGAATTTGAGCTATTGAGTTCATCTGACAAAGCCTATTGTTATTCTTACTGAACATGAGCCTATTCGAGAGTGCAGGAAATGTCTTTAGAACTGAGCCTGGAAGATGTGAAAATGGTAGCCCAACGTTTCGGATTAGTTCTTAAGGTATGCATCTTCAAGCGCTACTGGTATGTACAGCACATGCGTCTATTGCTCTTTGGAAAATTCCTGTTGGCGATATTATCCTCCGGTTACGTATCCCTAGAAGGAAGAAATTGTCTTCTACTGTATCAGGTTGACAGGGTATAGCTTGTAGCACTTCTTGAGAGACGCAAGATTCATTTCCTGATTTTAAGGAGGTTCCAGGTCTTTAGTGAGTCTGTCAGCTTTCATGTTTCTGCAGTGACATCTTTTTAGCACTTGACTGGTGCATACTGAAGCTTGCCCTCTGGATGTGCAGAGTGAAAGAATGATAGAGACAACATACACTGCCAATTGTCGCTCAATGATGCAGGTGTGTTTTGTACAAGTCGCACGTCTTTAATAAAGTTTTTTGGGTTGCGTCTTCTTGTCTATTCTTGTCTATTCTTCCAATCTATAAGGGGTTGAGTTGTTGAAAGATTTGCAAGAATTTGAGCAGCTAAACTGCTTTTGTCCTTCTGTTGGCAGAACCGATATACTGCAGTATTCTGGACAATGGTGAAAGAAGAGCTTTCGCCAGCACTGAAGAGTGTTCATGAGAAGCCATCTGATGTTCAGCTATAACCGATTTTTGCATCGTTAATTACTATAGATGATTCTTACAGTTTCGCCCATATTCCAAGTCATCATAAGTTCCTGGATGTGTCGATGGCAGAAGCTATCATGTTATTTGTAGGAGCAAGATTTCTGCAGCAGATTTATTTGTGATTCATATCGTATAATTTACAGGTTATTTTCCTTCTAGCACTGCTAATTCGCTTACAAAAATCGTTGTTTACTTTCAGGTATCCTAGCTATCGCAGGATTTCGAAAGGTTATATGTTGAGTTATGTTCATGAAAATTGCAATGAAAGAAACTGAATATTCTTAGACCGTTGGTTGCATCTTGCTATTGCATCACCCCCTGACCTTCTTACTGTCATGAAATAGCATTTATTTTTAACGTCGCGCACTGTTAAGGCAAACTACTTTAGTGTAACTTTCAATTTGCAGATCTTTCCTACGTCACAAAGATTAGGACTTTTGTAGTAGATAATGTACAGAATTGGAAGTGAAATTGGTGTGCATAGACTTGCCATTACTTATGGTAATCACACTTCCATCTTCCATTTTTCAAATATTGATTGAAAACATCTCCAATGAATCCAATGAATTTCTGGACATCGTATGAATAACGTAAGAGTTTTCAAAGTACAAAAATTGGTGTATCCAAATCTCAAGGTTTGCCTTCCATCTCTTTAGGCAATAGTCCATTGAGATAGCTTTTGTATCAAGGTCTCAAATATGTGCAATTATCATAAGGTATATAGTAGTAAGTTCTAAAAGTGTCCATCCTCTTCAAATGGACCCTTATAATTTGGTATAAAATAGACTTGAGGTGGTGGTAAATTGGATATGTGCTAGACATTTAATGGATTCAAATGGATCCTATAATTGGGTATAAAATGTGAGGTTCAATGGGGCTAAAGATGAATTGGAAGCGCATTCAAATCTATGTACTAGACATCCAATGGAGGTATGAAACTAACTTGAAGTTGTGCTAGACATTCAATGGGTTGAAGATGAAGTGGAGGTGCATTTAAATCTATCAGATTTTGCTTTAGGATTCTAGTATGGATTGGTTTGCTATGTACTGGGTTCTATTTTCAAATCTAGTGACATGTGTCCATTTATGTATTAAAAATGAAAGTTGTCTAGCCAACTACCTTTGTATAAAGAATGGAAAATCTATAGATTTGAAGTTAGTAGGAACCTCTATCTTAGGAAGTGGGATACTCAAATTGTTACTTTCACTCTTATTGGTAAATCCATTTTATAGTTGTTGATGGTCCTTTTAAGGCTATCACTTTCACTCTACGTGATAGACCCATTTTGCATTTGTTGATTTGCCCCTAAAGATTGCCACTAGTCACATTAAGGATCCTTGCTTGTTCCATTAGAACAGAAAGGAGGCCAAGGGAGGGCCTCCAGTTACCCTGGAGTTCTCCAGCCTGAGAGCTTTGCTCCCAGTGCTAAAGTCCATGCCACATAGACTGTTGACGTGGCGGGGACACTGCCATGTCACCTGCCACGTCAGCATATTATTAAAAAAAACTTTTTTTCAAAAAAAATATCCAAAAATAGTAAATTTTAGATTTTTTTTAAAAAAAAAAAAAAAAATGAAAAACTTTTTTTTTTTTTTTTTTTTTTTTTTCCAAAAATGTTCCCAACATGGGGATCAGCCCTGAAACGGCCCTCCCTTGGGCTGAAATTTTCTCTAATGTTTGTTGCAACTCTCGAGGCTTCTTCTCAGGTTCTCCATCTCACTTTATAAGTTGTTTGTATGTGCATTTTGGCAAACCTATTGATAGTAACAGGTGCCTATGCCCAACTTCTTTGAAAAGTCATCTCTAATTCAAAGTTGCTTGAAAAATTATAAAACCACTTGTGTTACCTACCACATCCATTTATCTTTCTTTGAAAAATAAGCTAAAAATCTTGCCATCTATGGAAGCCCACGAGAAAGGCGAAACGACCCTTAAATGGGCACTTTTAGAGCATACTACCTTACTCTTCATTTAGTTTAATGTGGGTTGTAGTATTTTGATAATGCTACACTATTTTTGTTGCTGCATTCTTGTGATAGACTGATTCCATTCATTGGGCCCTTCCTCTTTGAGAAGGTTATTACCTTGACATCCAAAATCAACTTTCATAGTCCAATCGCTAAATTCAGCAGTTTTACACATGCACACAAAGGACAAAGCCCATGATTTTGTACGCAAACTCTAGAAACATCCACTCTATGCTCTCCATTTCTTTTCTACTTATGAGTGATTTTTTCAACATTATATTTCAGAGATGAAATCACAAGTGCAATATATCTCATAATAATTTCAATTTTTTTTATGAAAACTTAAAATCACCATAAAAAATTTGAAGAAAAATACAAAGGAAATTTATGTGCCAAGTTCAAAACATGCTTAGAAAATCCGAAAATTTCAGAATAGAAATACATCATAGTATACTGAGTTATAATATAAAGAAAAGAGTTGCGAAATATGGTTACAGATCCTCAACTTCAATCATCAGGGACGCGGGTTTTGCGAAAGCACGGGTTTAGGGAAAGGGGCGTCCATAGGCGGTGACCGTGCTTCCGGTACTCAGCTCTACAGCGACAGTCTCCGTTAGCCTTCCCTCATAAAGCCACATCCACAATGACCAGGGAGTGTGTTTTGAGCTCTTTCGTCAAACATGAATGCGCCCGTGAAGCAAGCGTACAGAGAAGTGCTGAAGCTCATCAAGCGATTGCCGCCTCCTTCGCGCGGCTACTACACGCAGTACGCGCGAGAGAATTTCATCACATACAGTGAAGCTCAGGACCCGGCCTCCATTCAGGCGCTCCTGGCGCGCACGCACCACCACACCTGCTGGATACTCAAGAAGGTGATGGATCACTCCTCTCTTGAACTTTCTTTCTTTGAAATGCGCATCACTGTACTTGAGAATGAGCGTTATCAATTGTGAATGAGAGTTCCAATGGGATGAGCTGCAAATGGAGGGGAAGGCTCCGTTTCTTTTGTGTCATTCAGGTTCTGGATGTGTTCGTAATACTTGATTTCTTACGGACTTGAGAGTTTTGGATCGAGTTTGTAGCTGGTTTGTTCCGGAATTGGAAGCTGTCTGCACTTGTTAGGGTTTTCTCTTTTCCTCTGACGGACATTGGGATCCAAATTTATATTCTGGTGACTTACTGAACTTTTATTTTGAAAGAGAGAATGTGAGATTTTGTGATGAGAAATGATCTGTATGGTCGATTTTGACAAAATGTGCTTTAAATCTTTTGTCAGAATCAATTTAGAAGGATTAGGTTTTGAATGATTGTGGAAGTGAATCGTTTTTAAGAGTTGAATCATTCTTGATATGATTGGTTAGAATTATGTTTTCTTAAATGACGGCCAAAAAATAGTTGGTAATGGATGTCAAGAACAGTAAGAGATTCCTGAAATAAATTAAAAAATTAACACGGACGTGACATTGAAACATTGCTGTTTGAAATGTTTGACTGCATTCATTTAGATTAGGACTGTGTCATTTTGTAGTTGAACGTGGATTTTAAGAAGAACAAATGTGAATTTTGAAAATTGATGAAATGGTGCCTTGTGGCGCTTCTCTAAGGTCTATATTGTGGTTGCATTGTCCTGTAGGGGTTAATCGTTTTGTCAGACTTTGTATAGCGACTTTCAAACTGTTAGGTTACCGACTGCAGATTGGAATACTGTTGTAAGTTGTTGTAAATTGTAGTTCTAGTCTCTTTATTGGGGTGAGCGGTGGAGGGAAGCAGAAAATGATCTGGTGATTGATCGTTTTCAGTCTTATAATATGGACACGGACAGAGTCTGATCATATGGACACTTGGGAAAACAGCTCTTGCTAGCATTTTTGAGAGTATGGTTGTTATCAATCTGTGGAAGCATTGTCATTTATGCATATTCTTAAATTTTCCGGTTTTGCAGTATGGCGTAGATGAAGCAGCTGCTAATAGGCTGAAGGAGATCTGCTTGTCTGATCACACTCCAACGCCAGCATGAAAATGGTGCTACAGTTTCATATCGAGATGAATTTTTGAGTATGCACTTGACTCTTTTTTTGGCTTTGACTCGGCTTTTGAAGTCTGTAAAGAAGTCGGCATGCATAAGAGAAAGAGAACAATCTTTTTCTACTGTGAAAAGTCGTGAATGTAACTTTCAATTTTATTAATTCCGTCTTGGATGTACATGTTTCTCATTACCTCTTGCGGTTGTAGGGGTTACCTTCTCCTTGAGGGTTTAGGTCACCCACAGACTAATATATGTCAACCGTTTTGTTTTTTAATTAGCTACCAGGTTCAAATAGATCAGTGATCATTCTTGATGGTAGGGAAACCTGCATCTACTCGAGTTTTTACTGAGAATCCATTTGTATGGTGAATTGATCGTTTTTCAGTGCACTGCTTTCCACATGCATCTTCGTTGCATCAAGTGTTTGACAATGACTTTTATTACAACAGAGTCAAAGACACGGACCACTCAAGGACGTGGTTCGAAGTGGAAACACCTTTTTTAACGGCGTGGAATTCCTGAAGGGTGGCGGCATTCCGCACGTCGAGTAGGTCCAGCTGCCGCTGAATTTCAATCTCTCGGGCATCGCTCCCATGTAGTCTGACTTGCCGGTGACCGTGTAAGCGAATTCCTATCTCCATTTTTTCAAGTTTCAGCGTTTAGTTCTGCTGTTACGGTGCTGTAAAGTGTGGAAAGTTCAGAAGAACTTCAAGAAATCTTAGGTGTTTGAGCATCAGCTTACAAGACATGTCATATTGATGATGACAGGAAAATGCATTATCAGCATCCAAAATTGACCAACTAAAAGTTCTGGATGAAGAGTCTAAACATTCGTAATTGTTGAAATTCAGTGATGTATTTGTTGAGTGAATTACCATTGGCGTGGTCGGGAGGCTTTCCTTAATTTGGTCATAATGGGAATCTGATGCAGGGTTCCGCAGAGTTCGGGTTGAAAGTGAAGCTATTTTTATGCAGTCCAACCACGATTAGAACCAAGTGCCAATGCGCAGGTGAAAATGAAAGGAATATGAAGCGGTTGAAGAACGGAAGCGTGAGACTGCTTGGTAGATTTAGTGGAGTGTCTTAATAAAAAATTTCATTTTTTGTTCTGCTTCCAGGTAGACATGAGTGGTGTGGATTATAACCTTTACTCTTTCAATCTCAACTTCTAATCTCTTAAGAGTTATAATGAAATATATGAATTCTTCGCTATCATCTTACTTGGGTTGCTGCATCTCGGTACTTGGCCGAACGTATTTCAACTTTGTCCGAAGGTACTTGTTTGGAAACCAAACTTGTTGATTGTCTGTATCATAGACAATTGGATGGTTTTCTTTTTGAATGTTTCCAATTACTGAATTATCAGCACCAGCAGCTGCCGTTGTCATTGATAGGCAACTGAATTCTCCATCAGCAGTCACATTCGTGAATAGGTGTGAAGCATGCTATTCCGTTTGTGAAAAGTAAATAAACCTCTAAATATAAGGTGGTTAGAATGAGGAGTTTGCTCTCATGCCATTGCTGAATTTTTTTTCATTATTTTCTCATGTAAAGAAAAGTGTGAGAAATAGTGAGAGCAATTGAAATTGTATTTTTTCAACAAAGAATGATTTTGCTATGAATTTTTGAAGTGTTCAGCCTACTGGTAACATGGCCCAAAAGAGTTTTTAGACTACCCTAGAACTGACAAAATCTAAATCTATAATTCTTATTTCACTCATCTAAAACTTTCACAATATTTGTAATGTGGATGGCCTAAAAAAGTCACTTCTTGCCAGGGTTTTTTTTTGAACTAGTGTCCCCCTTGTTGGCTTCTCAACAATGGTCAGTTTGGGAGGGACAAAGTTGTCTAAGTTAGAGGCCTGATAGATTTGGCAAAATTTCAATGAATTTACACTAAAAAAATGGAAGTTGCTAATGAGGTCAGTAATCACTACGTAGTTGTCTAGTAAGACTTTGATTGTGGCCCAAATCTCATTTACAAAAAAAATCCCGTAATGGGGTGGTTCCCTAGATGTCCACTTTGAGGTCTTTTGCCTTAATCCTATAAGGATGTCATAGACACTAGGTGTCTGATGAATGACAAAGAATCCTTCTATATAGGGCAGAAGTACAAATATTCATCCTTGAAATTTTGTGTAAAAAGAGGTCTTGTAGAATAGTTTGACTTCCAATGAGTGCTTTGGATTGTTTTTAAACAAATGATTTACACAATATCCAAAAGGTTGATTTCCAAAGTGACCAACCCATCCTTCTGGGGTTAAGTTGAAGATTAACATTTGTTGTATATACTATGAAAAGTAGTGAAGATGATTCATTAATTGGTGTAGGAGGCATCATTGTATCTATAGAAATAATTGCAGGTATTGGTTACACTACAAGTACGGTGATAAAGCTTGTGTTCACAAAAGTTGGTTTGTATAGATTTCTCATAATTCATAAAGTGATAAAAACATTTAATTATAAAACATTAGGCTTGTATTAACAGTCAAATGCAATTTCATATGAGACTAACTTAAAAGTTATAATATTGACAATCTTGAGTGATAAAAAATTACTTTAGAGCTTACAAAGTTAGAAAAAAATACTATACATCTTAGGATAATCAAAACTTTAGAGCTTACAAAGTTAGAAACAAATCCAATTTGAATGGTATCAATGTGACAGAGAAAGCAAATTCCACAAGTTGCTAAGTTAGCTTAACTAATTTCACGAATTCAGGTCATCCAATGTACATAGCGTATAAAAGCATCCTACAATGTACTTAAAGAATAGTGGGTTAGTTATGATTGAGGACTTGAGCTACTGAATGGAGTGGTTATAGGTATAAGTTGTTGCTAATTTGAGCTTTGAGAAGTGGACATCATTACGGGAGAAGCATATGTAACAATAATTGTCTATAAAACATTCAAAGATTGAAGATAGATTGAACGGAAGATGCCATGCAAATGGATTAATTTGAGACTATATTGAAAAGTGTCTTACGTGTCGGCTTAGAATTTTGGCTTTAAATTAGGGAGCATCAATCTCAATTACAACTTTGATTAGTTGAAAGTCCACCTTTATTAAAGCATCTTCAGTTGGGGCTCCAAATAGAAATATGATAATAGTACCACGTATGAAGACTTTGTCGCAAGGTTTGCAACAAAGTGGTCTAAGATTCCTCAACCTTGGCTCCTTGTGTACGTTTTGTCTCCACCCTTGAGAAAAAATTGGTACAACTGGAGTTTCTGGGTTTTGGCCTTCAAATCCTAAAGTGAGTCTTTAAGCATTGTTCAATTGACCTTTCAAGAAATGAGCAAGTATTTCCTACCTATAAGTCCTAAGTGGTCCAAATCTCAATGGAAACAATTACAAACTGCAAGAGTTACCAATTATGGGTGTTTTTGGCCAATCTAGGCCAAAAAATTTGGACTTCAAAAATGAAATTGCTTAAAATCAAGTTTTAATTATCCTAAGATGTATAGTATTTTTTTTCCATTCCAAAATAGTAAATAACTTAAGAATTGGACATTTCTAACAAAAATTATGGACGGATGAAGTTTTGACTCTCAATTGAATTAGACAACTTCATCCATCTAATACTATGGACTTGTGTCCCAAACTAACTTTTCTCTTGGGATTTTAGTTCTACATTGTGCGAAGATTTAGAGATTCTTCTTTCAATCTAATTGAATGAACTTAGATTTTTTTCATCCAAAATTAAACCTTTTAATGACTAAACTTCATCCTATTCTTAGAACTTATTTAGTTTCTATTCAAATTGGAAGTGTAAGCTGGTTGTAGAAACCTCTAAAGATTTTTTATAGCAATGTGAATTCAAGTTTGTAGTTTAGAAAGCTTTTAAGGGCTTGACTTAAATTCCTAATTAGTAGTATCTACTCTAGACTTTTAAATTAGAATTGTTATTTTTAAATTTTTAGATATTTTGTGTTGTGGAGGACTAAATTAACTTTTGAAAATGATAAGGCACTTAGTATTTCGACTTTTCTATCAAAAGTTATGAATGGATGAAGTTTTACCTCTAAATAATACTCTAAAAATTCATTCAATGTTTTCTAATAATCTATAGTTCCAAATTAACTTTTCTTTTGGAGATTTGCTTTTGTATTTTATCTAGATTCTAAGGTTTTTATTTGACTTGACTTGAATGATTTTTGTTATTTTTCATAGAAAGTTACTTTGGATTTTGAACTTCATCTTAACCTATCTTCAAAATCTTTTATTTTTATCTCTTTTTAAAGTGTAATATGTTGCAAAAACCTCTAAATATTGTCTACATTAATCCAAATTTAAACTTGTAGTTTGAAATGCTTCTAAAAGTCAATTGAAATGCTTCTAAAATGCCAATTACAATTTCAACTTCTCCCTTTGCAATTGAAATCCTTCTCCTTTGCGTCTTCATCACATGTAATGATTGTTTTTGCAATTTTTTCTTTTCCAAGCCAAGCTCACATAGTATTTTTCCAAATACTGTGTGAGGTACTTTAGATAGAAGCAAGGTTGCTTGGCAACAAACTACTAGACCCCCAAATTTTGTGAGTGACCTCTAGTCTTGATATTAAAACCCTAGAGCACCCTAGTCTAGTATTGAAACCCTAAAGCCCCCATACACTAGAAGAAAAAATTGTTAAGTAGAAGTAGGTTTAAGATTGAATGAAAAAAAAAATTGTTAATAGCTCTACAATGGAATTGAAAAACAATAATCCTAATGATGAGATTGTTTTAGCAAGCATATTTAAACTTGTCAAACAATTTATTTTTTGAAAAATTGTAAAAATTGCATTCAAAAATGAATCCTATATGTTATTTTTTGAAAAAGATGCTTAGATTGCTTGAAAAACAAGATTGTCCATAACTTTCTCATTACTAGTCCAAATAGAATGATTCAAAGCTTCACATATAGACAAAAATATAGTGTTTGAAAAAGAAAAAATATAATTATTTGAGTTAATAAGATTTTTTTTCTGTTGCTCGCCAACCTTTGTTCTGGCTTGTTGGGCTATAGCTTTTGCTCCCACGCACTAGTTGAAATAAAAATTGTATTTCCGCAAAGCTTATGTGTTTTTTTAGCTCCACAAGAAGTTTAAAAAATTACACTGAATATTGCAATTATATGAGCTTGCATGAAGTTGCATTTTGGCCCTCGTAGGACCAATGGGACCTTTGGGATTAAAGAATGTTTAATTTGAGCATGGAAGTATCTTCATGTTGTCTTTTTTTGTTACAAAACTAATGTTGGTTAGTAACACATGAACTTTTTAAGTAGATGCTATTGAAAAATCAACCAAAGTCACTTGAAAACAAATTCAATATAATAAAGGCAAACACCGCTAATTGAATGAATGTGTCATGAATGTTAGAAACTTTGAAGAGTCAGGGATAAGTGAAGTGGATATTATGGGCAAGGCTTTGCAATTTTATTGAAGCCATCATGAAAAGAACATAAACTACTTACATTTGCATTGTTGGATAGTAGTAAAAGATCTTCATGGCTTCTTTGAATCTAGATGGTTTAATGGAAATATTGAAAATACTAGGAGAAAGGGCATCCTCATGATGTAATATCCTTTCTACTAGTCATGCTTTCACCTTGCATCTTTTGAACATGCTTCTCCTAGTATCTTAGTATCATGGTTATAGTTACAACCTTTGATGGATGAAAAAATTCATGATGATTGTGTCATGATCTTTGATGGATGAATGCATTGATGAATGCATTGATGAATCAACTAGTTCATAATGAAATGTGCACTAATAGACAAGCATAGATTACCCATAAATAGATATCTCTAGATGGTGGATGTGTGCACTAGAGTTAGACAACTCTACTTGGATGACAAGGGCATTGGAATACTTGAAGATAAATATCTCCAATTGGTGCTTGGATTTATGCACTGGAGTTAGACAACTCCCAAATATTAAAGACAAATGTGTTGGAACTTGAAGTTAGATAACTCCAATTAGAAGATCAAGATTTGGATAAGTATAACTAGAACTTTTATTTTAGTGGATGGCTCTAAATAGAACCAAGGATAGAAAGCTAAAGGTAGAAAAGAAGTTCTAGTCTATCTTAAGGACTAACACTCTTTATTGATAATCAAAATAGAACTTGGAGGTGAGGAGAATCCACTTTGGAGATTGATCTCTTTATATGTTTGGGTGGTTTGAGCTCCTTCTAAAAACATTCTCATTTTTAAATAAATATAGTTATGTATTCTAAATTGAAATCCATTGTTTGAGAGGTTTATAACACTTAGGTCCTTATACATTTACATTTTCAATTAGGCCAATGGATACCAAACAAGCAAAAAGATCAAAAGCAAATGAAATTGTAAGAGAATACATTCTATGACAAACTGCAAAAGGTACTATAGGTTTGTCTACAGATTCATCTGAAAGAAACAAACTTTTGCCACAACAAATTGACTGCACAACTATTCAAATTGCTTTGAAACTTTTCAAAGAAACTTAGAGCAATGATCCAACATTAACAAATAGATACTTTCGATTGCGTATGCAGGAGGAATTTTTACAAGTGGAAGAAATGATAGCACTTTGAAGTACACAAAGGCATAAGACACAACAACCAACTACAACTTTGCCACCACTATATCCTACTACAATAAACCTTGAAGAACATGCAAGAAAAGAGAAAGAAGAAGATATGCCAAAGAGAGTCTTTTCTATCATCAGTATCAAGGGGGTAAAGAGGGGGAGGGAGATCAAGGGATGTAGATTTGAGTATGTAGCTCATTATTACTTACATTGATAATTATATTATGATTGATGGTACTTTGAAATGTAAGTGATGCTAATGTAATTTTGAGACTTCCTATTCTAAGGATGGTGTTTAATTATCACCATGCGTACAAATTCCTAATTTTTTTATTAATAGATTTATTTTTTTAAAGATTGTAAGAGTTTAAAATTTTGAAATCTTCAATTAGTTTGTCAATGGTAGTGGAAATAGTAAAGCTCTAATTCCATTTTAGAAAATATAATTGAAATCACAATCTTTAGTCACCTTTTCACATTAATTGTTGCAAATAGGCCACACAATCAAAAGCTTGACTTTCTTGTTGTAGGCACTCCCAAATATATCTTTATCAATTACATTTAAAAAAAATATGGCAAAACCCCCCTATCTATGTCTAGAAGTTATGAAAATTAAACTTGAATTTTTGTTGTAAATATCAATTGTTGCACATTGTTATCATGCATAATGCTTAAACCCAAATGATATTTTGTGTTTTCTTAAAGTTGTAAGAGTACAATTAGTAATTTTATATTGTAATTAGCTTGAATAATGGGTTGCTTTTAGATGCAACATATTGACCTTTAAGTACAGGGAAATTAATGAATTGCATATTTCGTAACAAAAATAGAAGATTGGGACTGCAAAATTTTTGAAGTGCTTAGGAAATAACTAAACAAATGAACAACTAAATAAGTGACAAATTGTATCATACATGCTGAATTTTTTTTTTATGTAATTTGAATCATTCTAGGTCTATCACTATAAATGTCAAGAGCTAAATAAATTGAGAGTAACTTTTTAGAAATCATAATCTAGCCTTATAGAACTATAATCATGTTTGATAACATTTAATGTGAGTTCTAATGACAACATGTTATAATTTGTCACGCAATGAAGGTAGGTGATCAGAAACATACAAAACATGTTGGAAGTAGGAAAAATAAAATCCCACTATTACAAGTCTATCAACATTGATAGCAAATTTGACAAGAAGTTTCTCTCGATTCAAGTGTTGCAAGTCCCGACTAACAAGTGGTCTACAAGCCCCCCACACATAAATCTGATTTCATAAACATTCCAAAAAAATATATAAAATCACAACCAAAGTAGTGCCACAAGAGGTGGGAAACATTTGAAGTTAGTAAATCCCCAAAGTTGCGGAAAGTGATTTCCATTTTGTCTCACGTTGTATTTGCAAGCCATTTGCAAATACGCCATGTTTTTCAGGTTGGTTTTCATTTTCAGGCCGGGGTCACATGAAGGCCAGGGAGAATTGACCCCCTCATTGCCCCATCCAAGGATAATTAAAAAAAAGTTGCCCCCTATTTTGGGCCACGTTTATTGATAATTCTTCAACACTCATATCTAATTTGGGGCCTCGGATTGCAAATATGAATTCAGAATTTCAAAATGTTTTTTGTATGTTGCGAATAAAAAAATTCTACTGTCGCCATGTCACCGTGTCACGAACAAGTCATCCAGTTTTGGGGTCCAAGGGCAAGTTTTGCATGCCCAGCGGGCATGCTCTAACGTGGGCAAGACAAATTATGCCGACCGCAGCGGAATAGGTCACAGCCCTAACAGTGGATAAGCGGCCCCAAGACGGTATATGGGGAGCGGTGGTGATGCTCTTGTTTAACACTAAATCCTTCCCGCAGCACAGTTCCTCTGAGAACCAGCCCCGGACTCTGTTGGCCAAAAGAGGTTCTCGTTCCATGTGGAATTAGTAGTCTTCTTTTTTCTCACCATTGTCGCCACTTTGGGTTTCCTGTTGCAACAGCGAGGATTGAATCCGGACGCCATCACCAGCCCTTTTGTCAAGATCTACTTTACTCGCTAATAGCGGTAGTCACTGCTTCTTCTCCCGGCAGGGAGAGAATGAAGAATGGAGACTTGGCAACTTCAGGTTGGCCATCGCTTGTCCCTCCACAACTGAATATTCTTCACGGGTTATATCTTGCGCACGCCAAATCTTCACCTCCGGAGGTGAAGATTGGGCACGCGCAAGATATAACCCGTGAAGAATATTCGATTATGCTCTTTACTTTTTCCCGTTTCACTGTGCGTTTTACCATTGTTGCTGCAGTGACTTCCAGTTTTTGCTGCCACAACTTCTAGTTTAGAGACTGCTTCGAATTTCACCATTACTATCGCTTGCCCTTTGTCTTCGTTTGTGTTCAAGAGTTTGGTCGTTGGAGAGCTGTTTTGAAGCTACATGGAAAGCTTGCAGTTTAGGAGAGCTTGCGGTTTAGGAGTTGTGGTGGGAGCGATTGGTTTAAGGTATTACTCTCTTTCCCATAAATTTGAAAGTTCAAGATGGTACATTTCTCCTGCAAATTACATGGACTTTTGATCACGATTTAGGTGTTCGGAGGACTGCCATAGATGGTTTCATTGTTGGTTCATTTCTCAATTTTTGCATTTCTAATTTCATTGCTCAATTCTAAATCTAGCATTTCGGTTTGAAATTGATATGAATTGCATGCGATAATATTTGTATGGACTTTAGTTTTAGCAAATGCAGTTTAAATGAACGGATTTTTTCTTGGTCTTTGCATTTGTCCAATACTTGAAAGAGTTTGTTGTTGAGAGTCACGGCAATTCATAACTTCATGTTCACATGACAATGGATAACAAGAGACACAAATAAAAAGAGACATGGATACTTGGATTATAAGAGACACAAAGTTTCAAAGTACATGATTCTTCATAAAAAAAATTTGGAATAGGCTTTCCATGTGGTGATTGTTTCTACTTGTATTTGCAATATGTATGACATTTTTTGTTTCCTCAGGGTTCAATTTTAGTTCATGGGCCGTGGATTTAGGGTAGTGAAAATTTTAATTGCTCCCTAATTTCCTTTCTCATTTAAAGATTTCTTAAATGGCTCAAATCGCTATCCAATCTTAAGATTAATCTACATTGAAGAAGTTATTTTTGGACTATTTGTTTTATGCCACCCTCCTATATCTAACAAACAAAAAAATGTACTAATGAAAAAACAAGATGTTTGATAGTGAGAGTTTTTAAGTTTGTTCTATGGAATTCCATTATGATTTTGCAAGAATGTTTAGCTAAGTCAAAGTTAGCATGAGCATTTATATTTAAATCTCACTTACAAATTATGGATTTCACTTAAGAATTTCACTTAGGGATTAGGGAGTCAATTCAATCTCACTTAGGAATCATTGGTATTTGGAAAAAGACTAATGCCATGTGCTTCATAAATAATTTCAGATGGACTACGCAAATTCCTCTAGGCCTTCGATTGGACTAGTCCAACTCTCGCAGACACCACAACGGAAGCGTCCACGAGCTCCAATGCTCAATCCTCTGATGGCATCACCAGAATTGCGTCTATAGGTTTCAACGCTCAATCCTTTCATGGCATCACCGGAATCCAATATTACCAACTCCTCCAATCACATGGAAACTGGCAGTACATCTCATGTTGAATCATCTCAAAAATCAACATATGAGGCATGGAGTGAGGTAACGCAATCTCTATTGTTTCAGTGGTTAGAGTTGCTTGGAAACTACGACAAATGGAAGTGTGCGGGAGTCAAAGCCTCCAATGGAAACACAAGGTCCTCGGGACTCACCAAAAAAGCGGTAACACAACTCATCTCTCAATACTTAGACTCATTGCAGACACAGAAAACCCCGGCCCAAGTAATGAGCAAGATGAGGTATGTGGAGAAGAAATTCAAGGAAGCAGAGGACTACTTCTGAAATACAAGTGAAGGTTTAACTTCATTTGATGAGAAAATGGGGATTACTAAAATCTGTGACAAGGTCCTCTCTATTTGTCCGTTTTACTACCAAGTGAAACCATTCATATCAAAACTGTGTCTGTCAATTCTCCATACATTGGTGAAACTGGCACAAATGAGAACTTTGAAGGCTTGTTATTTGGTACCTCCACCGGAGAAGGATTCCATGCCGCGGTAGGTGAAGACGGAGGTGACTTTCATTCAGAAGATGATAATTCAAGTGCTGATGAGGAGCCGGATTCTGAAGCAGAACTTCATGCACAACAACAATCCATTCTAGACAATCCTTCACAAGGTATCAATTAAGCCAATTATGTCCAACATTTGATTTAATGAAACACATGTTTATAAGAACTTGCATAGGATCAATTTCTTCATAAAATAAGATCAGTCAAGGATACACTCATGTCTATTATTTTCTTAGGGTGATCTTCTTTGACTCACAAGTCAATGTCAACCAAGTTTTGGGGTCTAAGGTTTTAATTCATCAACTATTCAAAAATGAAGCCGCCTCCTCCAATTGAATTTATTATCTCTTTTAATTGTAGGATGTGCAAATTTTTCATTTGGTACTGAATTTGTTTGATTGTTCAATCTCTAATACTAAATTTTTCTTCAATATGCAATATTCATTACTTGATTTATCAATCTTTGTTTGTTCAACCTATAGTACTGATTCTTTGATTGTTTCCTCTATAGACATACCTCCAATACTTGGGGCAACGCAAGCGACAGGGACTCCCACTCCTAAATCTAAAGAGAAGAAGAAAAAACCAAAATCATTCCAAGAGTCCGTACAAGATATGCAAGAACAGAACCGCATTCTCATGGAGAAGAAATTTTCCATGCAACAAGCTCATCAACAACAACGGTATGACCTAGAATCCCGTCGTTTGGATCTTGAATTCCTTAGGATGGAGCAGCAATGACAAGATTCACATGAAGAACGTGAACTACAAATTCAAGAATCACGTGTTTGTAAATTGGCTTTGCAGATTGAGCTAGAAAAGCTCCGTAATTCCTAAGGAATATCTTATTTTTGCAATTACAAGTTCCTTACATGTTTGATTAGCTCCAAAGATTTGAGATGTCTTGTAAGTGGTTGCTTGCACATAGAATTGGTATTTGTAAAAAAGTGTAGAAACTGATTGTTCAGGCTTTTATTTCCTACAGTTCACATGTGTGGGCAACAATATAGGTTTCAAGCCTACTCCAAATGTGCCTCTATCTTTTACCAGGCAAATTGTACCGTTGGAAGAGTTTTTAACGTTGCTACTATATTTTGACATTAATTTGTACTAAACATTGTACATGATTCATGCTTATAGAGTCGTTTGAAATCTCATTCTTAATATTCTTTGTATCAGTGTTTTCTATCAATATATCTAGCAAAAAATTGCATAAATACCCAAACAAACATGGATTGTTTCTAAAGAAGACCAAATAAAAGAATTACCATGCAAAATATCTATTCTATGCACAATTCATTGTTTTCTGTAAAGTAGAACAAGACGTACTGGTTATTTACATTCTCATGAATTTAAAATTTTGAATCTTTTTCTCCTTCTTCCTACTTACTATTTTTTCATGTACTTTGTACAACATCAAATGATTTGGATTTTCAAGCATGTAGCTAGCTTATTTTGAAGAATGAATCCAAAAAAGCAACAATAATATGGACAACTCTTCGTACACAAGTGACATTGTGAGTTGTATGTGCTCGATTTATTGTAGGGCCAAATAAAAGGTTTTTGTCACTTCAAATGATAATATCTTGCAATGTAAACGGTGTAAAATTTTTGAATGTTTTTTCACATATTTTCCAAAGTTGTGTATTATAAGATCCACTAGTAACATGTATATAATAATAATTTTTATTATATTTGATATTCGTACTAGAAATAGGAGGTGGAAAGTTGTTTTGGCCTTAATAGAGTAGAAATTTTTTGCAATGTAAACGGTGTAAAATTCAACTTGTTTCACTTTATTATAGTTTTTATAAGTTAAGTACAAAGAAGGTAATGATTCCTTGATGTTAACATTTTGCATCTACAACAAGATGTAGACTTCTAGACTTAGTACACATTGTGTACATGGTATTCAATCTCCATGATAGCTCAATACTTGCGCTTTAATATTTTCTCTTTTGCGTCTAGCTGAAGCGTCGTTGTAGGGAAGCACTGGGTTAGTACCCTGTAAAGTGTCCTTGGTAACAATGCTATCTGGATCTTCTATTCCACCTTCCCAACTCAAATCATATCCATCCTGAAGAAGGAGGTTATGTAGAATGACACAACTACGAATCCAAAGAACAACAAGTGTGTGTGTTTCCTTTCCCCTAATCATTGTAGGCATGCCTCGTAGGCTTTGAAATCTACCCTTCAATCGTCCAATGGTATGCTCAAACTTCACACGAATAGGAGACAAATGTTTATTAAAACGTTTATTTTCCCTTATGTTAGACGTAGGTTGTTTGTAAGGTGGTAGAGTAATTTTAGTGAGAGGATATCCAGTGTCGGTTAGTAAGTATTCGTCTTTTTCAAAGAAGTCCACATGTTTAAGCCATATTTGGGAGTTGACAAAAACACGACTATCGTGAGCGGAACCAGGGAAGCCTGAATGAAGATGTGTTATCCTACAATTCTGGTCATTGACTATCATACATGAAATTGAGTAGCGACTTTTCCTATTAAAGTATTGTTCTCCTTGGTAGCTTGGTTTGGTGGCTAGTACAATATGAGTACCATCCATAATGCCAATAACATCCGCAAATCTATGTGAAGTTTCTATGGAATCTTTAATGGCTTGTTTTTCGGTATCATTAGGCCAACATACAATACTCTTTTCAAGACTCAAGAGAGCAATCATGACCCGTTTTGTGAACTTCGAAATAGCGCCTGTAGAAATATTGAATGTTGCTGCAATGTTCGATCTGGATGCCCCATTTCCATAGGTTCCAAACCTAAATAGAACTACTAAGAATTGCATTCGTGGATCAAACTGAGGAATAGCGCTTTTATTGGTGAAGATGTGGTGGCCTTCGATCATTTGCCATATTTTGTTGAATGCAACGAGTGACATCCGAAATCTTGCCCTGAATCTTGTAGAGTTCAAACGGAGTAAATCATTTGCCATGAGTGATGGATTTACTCTTCCATGTTGTCTTTCAGAATAGTACCGTTTTGATTTTATAATAAATAAATTGTGAGGATACCGTCTATGAGTAAGTCATCATCACTATCATAAGCATCAGAGTTGCTTGGTACTCCATTTGAATCATCACTAAATGAAGCTACCATTTCCATAGAGTTAGAAATGATACGCGCTATAAGACAATTTTCTAGATCTTCAATAACTTCCGCTCATTCACTACGTTGAGGCATTGTTATAAATGATGTATCAATGCTTGGGTAGGATATACTATGTAAATGAATGTGTAGATGTATACTATGTATTAATAGATATCAAACTTCAATATAAATGCATAGAATTAGAACTTCTGATGATGTTAGTAGAATGAAATACAAGAGTTGATGTTCAATTTTATATATAAGTTTTGTTACCAAGTTTTTATTTTTTTGGTCTTCTTTTGTATTTTATTAATAAAAGTTTTATTTTAATTAGATTCTCTTTTACTTTTCCTTGTAAATTACTATTTTGAATTGAACTCTTAGAATCCAAAGTTAGAACTTCCAAGTTAGAGTATTTTTTGACTTTGACATTGAATTGGAACTTCTAATGATGTAGAATGTTTTGGAAGAGTTGTTGTATAGTATTATATCCAATTTTGAAAATGTTTTTTCAAAATTGTGTAATTCTTTGTTTATTCTTTATCAAATTATGGGGTTGTATGTATTTCACTTCTACTTTTTCTCTTTTAATTTATCCAATTATATTCTTGAAAATTATATCCAAAGTCTATGTACTTTTATGTTTTTTTCATTCTAATAAGTAAACATGCATACCATAAATTAGGTTGTTTGTTTTATTTTGTTTGTTTGTTACGGTAAGGTCCAAGATATTGTGAGACATTTGACAACATTCTTTAAAGCTCTTTATGAGGAGGGGTGCACGGACTTTGATTTGTGGCAATGGGGTCTACGGTGTGAAAGGTATAGGATTTCAATTGTTTAATGAATTATTAAATAAATAAACATTATCCTTGATTTTTGGAAAATCATAATTTCCATGTAGCATGTCCAAAACGTCACAAAATTAAACCTTTGGCCTCCTTCATGCATAAAGATATCTATTTTTGTTTGTTTCATGGCGTTTGGACATATAATGTAGAAAGTATGAATTATTGGACTATTAAAAACTTACAATAAATCATTTTTTATTTTGACAGAAACTAAAAAATTTCCTGGCATGTCCAAAGGACACAAAATGAAGTGCTTCCACTTTTTTGTGCACAATTTTTTTTTTACACTAGAAATGCAACTTGTTGAAATACGGAGTAAAAGTTAGTGAATTTCACAATTATAATGAATTAAAAAGTTTTAAAATAAATAAATTTTTAATTAGAAAATATATAGAATCTTCAATCATCTAAAGTGTAATTTGTACCTACACAGGCTGAATTTGAATGGGCGATTGAAATTTTCAGAAATGAAGCATCGCATACTCACTGGAGGTAATTGCCTGGTAAAACGGAGTCTGCAACAGTTTATGCCTGGGGTCTGCGTATCACTGGCTCCGTAAACCACTCCCAGGATTCCTCCCGTTCATTTTGCGGGGTGGTTCTGCAGCGTAATGCCCGATTACGCGGGTTTTCCTGCGTAATCGGGCATTACGGATTTCTCATCCGGCTTCGATTTCTCATGCCCAATTTTCATCCATCTGTTCGTGATTTACGTCGGGCAATGGCTCCTCGTCGGCGGGGATTGCGTGAAAAAATGCACCTCCTCGTCGGGCTCCGCCCTCCTCGTCGGTCCATTTTTTCACGCAATCCCCTCCTCCTCGGGCATTGCCCTATACGTAAACCACCGCTGGGATTCGTCCCGTTCAAAAGGCGGGCAAATTCTGAGCTGTAATGCCCGATTACGGGGGCAAAACTGCGTAATCGGGGATTACGAATTTTTCATCCAGTTCGCGATCTCATCCAACGAAAATTCGTTGCCCATCGGTCGTTTACGCCGGGCAATGCCCCTCGTCGTCGGGAATTTCGCCAAAAAGAAGGGCCTCCTTGTCGGGCTCCGCCCTCCTCGTCTGCTCTTTTTTTGGCGAAATTCCCTCCTCCTCGGGCATTGCCCTATACGTTATTACCTCCATCCTTCTGTCCAGGTAACTGGATTTACATTTATTCCATTCTCCACTGTGGACATATTTTTCAGGGTGTCACACCTTCTTCACCCACCAAGGCTTCTCATTGGCTCCTCTAAATACTCACCAACTTCCCATTCTCCATTCTCCAAGTGCTTGGTGAAGAAGCAGTGACTACCCCTATTGTAAATTTCCCCTTTCTCCCTATCTCGGTCAAATTGGCCGAATCGAGGGTCCGAGTGCCGGAATCGAGCGTCTGATTGGATTGAACGAGTGCCATTTTGTGCGAAGGATCGATTAGGGTTTGGGAACTGAGGCGATTTCGTGATAATGTCCGCATTGAGGAAACCTCGCATTGATGAAGGATTTTCATTTTGATGTAGCAGTACAGTGCAAGTCGCGATTGAAATTAGAGCGAACGGTTTTAGGGGAGCGATTCTGGGCGGAAGGAGCAGCGGAGGTGATTGATTGTGCAAGTGCTGTGAGGATTTCTGATCTGGAGCGAAACCGAGGACATGGTGGTGTGCAGATGCCGGAAGGTGAGTATATCGGCAACCCTAGTTTTGTATACTCTGCTTTGATATTTGTGAGGCGATTTGAAATAAGGGAAGGGACGGGCATAAACTGCTTTGATTGTTTTGTTTTCACCACTACACAGCAACGAGTGTAGCTTCTTGGATCGAGCGGAACCACTTGGAAGGTGATCACTTCCTTTTTTGGATTAACTCGTTCCGTACCTTGGGATTAACTTGGGATTGTTTAGCAGTTATGTGGACGATAGCAGTGTACTAGTACCTCCTTGCGATAGGTGCTGGATCTTTTCCTGACGAGCCCTCGAAGTCCGTCATTGTTCTTCAAGCATCGTTGATCCATTCTATTATCAAATGGTGGCATTCTGTATTTGAAATTATGGTGCTCAACAAGGAGATCTCCATAGCTTTCGAGTGGGCAAGGCCAATTAGAGACTTCTTTCAGGCTGTCATTTTATGGCTTACTTACTCAAGAGGTGGATCGATCTATCTAAATTGGATTCCTGAGGTTATCTTGAAGTTATAGTGCGAAAAAAAGCCCTAGTTATAGTTCTTGGTACTTCCCTGCATGGGCACTAGTGTTCGTAAGCAAAGTTCTGCACCGCAGAGAACAGCGTCGTATTCCTCTCGGACGTTCTGGCTATTTCAGTTCCACGATCAGACTGTTCAAATCGCCATGAGGAGCAGTATGGACGACCAGACTTCATCCCGATCATCGCAGTTGTTCTTCTGGGTATTTAATTGTGAAGACTTAAATTTGGACTTCACGATGTACTGGTTGATCAGTTGTGACCGGTAGATTCGGGTGATCTCCTATCCTTGGTATGGATTGGTTGTGACTGCTGCAACGTAGTCCTGCCATGGGGCAAAATGAGAACCTAATTAACATTTATCTTCAGCAGTGGCAAGGCGCCTTACTCACGACCTTTGACCCTACCGAGAATTTCCAAATTAAGGCGACGATGAAGTGATTTATTGCCCACTTCGCCTTAGGAAGCTTGAACTTTTCTTTTCATCCATGATCTCTCTCTTTCTTCCGCCACTACACAGCTTGTATAAGCGGCAAAATCAAAGCTAGGCTGTTGATCAATTTGTGAATGACACAGGCTACGAAGGTATACTGCTTTGTGCACAAGGCTCCAGTATGTGCAGATTGCGTATGCTTCCCCGAGCACCGGCTCTGCGTGGTATGTGAATACGTATCACTTTTCGTTTATGGAATGTGAAGTGTGATGTGAGAAGCCATCCATCTAGTTTTGTAGGATATTTGCAGTTGGACTTTCGGTTGACATGTTGTTTTCCTCTGACGAACTGTTATTCTGCAGGAATGGTCTTTCAGGAAGATCATCTCAGAGGCATCTGGGACCTTTATGTTTGTGCAGGCTGATCTTTTGGCATCTGTCCTCTCTATTTGATTGACCTGTATTGTTTTTGCACGGTGCAGGTGAGAACATATTCAGACTGGGTGATCGATGGGGACTATGACTGGCCGCCCAAGTGTGCTGCATGCCAGGTTGTTATAGAGGATGAAGACACCAGTACAACGCGGCTTGGGTGCTTACGTGAGTTATTCGTATTGCATCCATTTCAGTTCATCTTATCTGCATCATCTAATGAACTTTTTGACATCCCGTGCTTATAAATCCAGTCTTTCAGTTGATGTCTATTATTAGCTGCAAACTATCATGGGAAAATGGACTTGTCGATTGGGTGTTTCTTTCTGGGACGAGCTGTTTGGGGCTGACGGAAGATGTTACGGGGGTGTAGATAATCTTCATAGCAGCTGCCTGCAGTCACATTTGGAGAATTTTCCACCGCACACAGCCCCTGCTGGCTATGTATGCCCAACATGCTCTACAGCTGTAAGTGACTCTCAAATTAATTTCCTGGATGGGTGGCTCTGAGGAGAGGAGATCCTATTGTTAATTTCTATTATGATTTCATGAGACTGAATTGATGGGACTGAGAAGCAGATGTTTCGTTTTCAGAGTAGTTTTTGAAGAGTGGAATTCCTCTTCCGCCTTCTTGACACGGGAGCGTCGATTCTAAAACTTGGAAGTGTGACCTGAACTTTACACGTTGCTGTTGTTGTAGGTATGGCCTCCAAACAAGTACTTCAAGGAATCTGGATCAGCTCTGTACAGCAGTATCAAGGAAGTGGTGACTCAGGTGCGCATGGCTGGTGTAATTGTTTGTGTACGTTTTTGGGTTGGAGTCCTCTGCCTAGTGAAAACGTTATGGCAATCTTGCACGATGATGCTGGTCTGCTTCTACTATGAGCTCGTTTACCACTGTCAGCCGCTGCGAAGGCAGTGGTGCACGTGCGATGTGGAGTGAAATAGGTGATGAAAGTGAGCCTTGAGCTGATAGTGGTGGATTGGTGCAGGTTAGTGCAGCGAAAGTGCTTCTTGGAGCCGATTCAGCTTTTCAGTCGAGAGAAGCTCCTCCGGCGTTCTCGTCTGTTCCACTAGCGGACATGTCGGGATCAGCTGTTGGGGTAGGGGAGGGTGAGGGAGTTGGCACTGCTGCAACTGTGGATGCAGACTCTTCTACTGGTAGTGGTGGTGGTGCGATGGAGAACTATCATGGTAACGGCGGTGAAGGTCCGCCGGCAACCGGGAGTGGTATGGCGCAAGAGACCGTGGCCAACAGCAAGAGCGCTGGTGGGTCAAGTCTAGGTTCAACACATATCAACATAATATCTCCTGATTCCCGTTTCTCGAAGCCAGTGTCGACGCCTGTAAGTGCGGAGAGATTTCTCTGATTTCGTGTGATGATTTTGTTAATAGCTCTTATGTTCAGCTGATTGATGTACTTGGAGAAGAGGAAGTTGCCCACTGTTCTGGGCATTTGGCTGAGACTTTTAGTTGGCAAATGATTAGCCCAGGTTTACGGTTTGAGTTTTGATCACTTGTTTGGTGTGAGCAGCCATCACAAGCGGGAGCCACCACGCGCAAGCATGCCATTCGTGTAGATAGATCGTATTCTGGAAATCATGTGGAGCAGGACGACGGCAACGACGAAGATGGAACCAGCCGCAAATACTCGAGAAGAGGCAAGTGATGTTGTGATGCTGGATTTTGTGACTCATGTACGCCTGCGTGGGTCCTTGGGTTTTCGAAAACTATATCTGCTGTGTATGTGTTAAATAGTTCGGAACTGGAAAATTTTGATCGTTTGTTGAGCATCAGCAGATTGCTCCAGCAAATCCCGATGTTTTTTGACCCTGTCTTCGTGGGTGCGCACGCAGGTCCTTCTTATCGACAAATTTTGAAATACGTACCGTTCGTTTCGAGTGCACTGCCGGCATTGCCAGTCAGTCGGAAGGACGTTCAAGATGGTTATGATGGAGAAGAAGCGATCGACGATCGACGGCGTCGTCGTTATCGGTCATCGTCGATGGATGTCAGGAAACTGATTCTTCTAATTGCCATCATGTGAGTGGCAGCGGAGTCTTTTTCCTTTGTGGGATAGCCTAGGTGGTTGATCGCTGTGGGTCATCTTCTTCAGTATGCTGCTTTACTGTTAGGCAGTAGGTGTTGATGGCATTAGTTTGTCTCTCGTTTGATTGTCTCCTGATATACGATGAGGTGCTGGCTGGTGCTGATGCGCTTCAAGGTTTGGTAACATAGACACCTTACCCTTACGCTGTTATTTAGGATATTCAATATGAACCTCAGGGTTGAGAATCCTCAGAAGCTGCGTCTTTGTTAATGTGTAGTGTTTTTTTCCTGAGCAGGTCATGCATGGCCACTGCTATGCTACTCTACTACCGGCTCGCACAAGGCTCTGGCCTTGCGGACGAAGGAGAATCGGATGAGCAGTGATCTGAGTACGAACGCAAACGATTCATTTTGGAGCAACAGGTAGCGCTGATTGGATGACCGTTTCAGAGAACATTTTGATGTCCTCTGGCCTCTAGCATTCATCTAAGTAGTTTCAACCATTTATTCCTTAGGCAGCTGTAAGTACTCGTGGTAGTAGCCCTTCCTGGCAGATGTAGAGTATCTTCACCTTGGCAGTTTTCACTTTCGTGCAGTGAAGAAGCGAGTACAGACATGCCTTGAGGGCCGAAGCTGTGCTGGTAATGTGCAGAGGTTGCGAGTTGAGTGTCCATGCTATGTGCCTTAGCTGGGACTGCAACATGTGCTTATAGCTTCTTCCATAGTGTGGGATGGGGTTCACTTCATGAGAAATAGTGTGCCCTGTGCCGTTGCCACAGTCAAAGAGAAAAATTAATTTCTAATTTTCTTACTCATAAAAACTTCGAAATTCCATAACATTCACACCGTAAGTGCAAACGCCAACGACACAAATCAAAGCCCATGCACCCTTCCTCGCCCTTCCTCGCCGAGAGCTTTCTGACGGTACCAAGAACCGGGGGACGCACAGTCCGGGAGATCTGAACGTAATAAACAAACAGCCTATGGAATGGCATTTCTTTAGAAGTACTAATGTTGCGACTTTTCTTTTACAGGAGGTGGGAGGTGGGATCTGAAATATGTACCTGTTCTCCAATTTCAGATGTATCGACTAGGTAACCTTGCCTGAAGCACCTTTTTGTGATGTATTATATCCTAGAAGAACTGTAGGTAACTGATATACATGTATTAATATAAGAAACACTGATATACGTGAACAGATAGTTGGGTTGAAAATAAGTGCAGTTGCTAGCACACCATAGCCAGTTTCCAATTCCAATTCCATGAAATGTGTCAGGTCCAACTCTAGTTGTTGCTAGCCCAAGGTCTTCAGTAGGTAACCCTCCATCCTAGGGTAGAACAACTAGATTTAACTGCAGGAACATATCGAAACACAAAATATCACGAAAGAAATTGCCCTTTCCAGGCACTGTTGAATTTTATGTTACAATGGTTGATAGTAACAAGTCTAGCAATCAGACCGAAACTTCGCCTATGAGAACAAAACATGCAGCGAAAGGTACGAACAGGGCAGGTACACGACCACCAGAAAGATATACAACGCACTACCCCCGGACCACAGCAACTCCGTCCATTGCCAGAGCGTACCCAGACTAATAACTTGCCCATGGGCATTCCTCAAAAGAATCGCAGCTGCAAGGAGAGCAGGTGGTGACCCTAAAACAGTAACGAATGTCCCCAAAATATAGCCTAACGTCCTTTGTGTCGGTCTCGGCCAAGGAGAAGAGCAGAGGCACGTTGGCACGAGCACGAGAGCTCCCATAAGGGACACAGCAAAGTCGACCTGAGACATCACAACAAGACCTATGGTTGCGAGTCCTAATACCAAAGCTTTGACAGCCATCCAATCGCCTGGGTTGGCAGCAGGAAGAGAAGTCAACAGCACAAAGAGGCTCAGGACAGCCAGGCCTGTCCACAATGACATTTTCAAGCTCGCGGAAGCGAACTCACTTGTTGGGGAAGCTAAACTCGTCTGCAGTATATCCACAAGAGAAGAGACTGCTGGTGGGAGAAGGGCAACAAGAAAAGACCACAGTTGCACCGCACTCACAACAATAATGGCATGTCGCCATCGTCCAGCGTTCTCCTTCGTCGTCTTGATGTCCAGCATCCCTACTGGCAAACCCTTTGGGACGCTGTCTTCAGTAGATCCCGGTTTCCGGGTTTGTGAGGACCTGGATCCTGGACCGACTTCGTCTGCTGCAACAAGCGCAGAGTTGAGAGCTGCAGCTCCAAGAGGGAGAGTGACAAGGAGAAGGCCGAGGGGAATCATGTATAAGCCCACAGACACGAACTTGCTCGGACTACAAAGAAGGTAGAGGAAAAAGGACTGATGAAATTTCTCCAGTAAGTTGTTCACAGATCGCATGACTCCCTCCACCAGTCTGACGCACAGAAAGTAAGAATTAGTGAAACCTCAAAACTTGAATAGACAGTGAAATCACAACAGATCACTAGGCATGGTGAAGTCTCTCTCTACTCAATGACCAGAACATGAGCATAGATAAACAGACCTGCCGTATCTGGTAAATAAGTCAATCTGGTAGCTTGAACTCTCCAAATCACCACCAGGAAACATGTTGAGTGTCACGGCATCAATTTGATAATCCCTGAAGGCCCCATGCGCACCGGTTGACCGTCCGATTGCCTGAAAAAAGTGCCAAGGGTGAAAAAACGATTTTATGAATGGTTTCCTCTCGACAAACAGGTTTAGAAAAATATAACGGATGCAGGTTCACATTAATGACCCTCTGAAGAAAGAAGAGGCTGCTCTAGCACTCAACTTGCAGCTGCACAGGGACGAAGAATTTAGCGAGCGAGTTAACCTGATTCAAAAAGGAAGCGCAGAGGGTTGCAATGCTTTCCACATATGAGGAAGCACTCATTACAAAGCCCCAGTCTCCGTGCACTTTCCCTGCAAAATGGCCTATATTCTCGATCACGCGTCCTAGTCCATGGAGCAAAGCTGAATCACGCATGCCTCGAATTTCATCTAACTGAAGGTGCAGACGCCTCCATTGAGCCAGGGTATTTATGACATTGATGAGGTCTAAATTCGGCATCTGACCATTAGGTCCTTCTGCAGAGACTTTGATAGAATCAACCTGTCCTCTGGACCCTGCCGATACATGGAAAACTAAGCCGGCTGATATGAAGCCTGCACGCTTGAATTCCAGTAACGATATATCCTTGAACCCTTCAGAGAGATCCCCGATTTCTCGATATAGATGGGCAACATCCTCTGTGCTTAATAAGTGAAGCTTCGGCTCATGGTATTCTTCAAGCCATGCAGCAACTGCGTTGTGAGAACCATAGCGGGCATCTGCCATGATCCAAATCACATCTCTCGCCAACCAATTTGCACTGCCGTAGAGTTCGAACATTGCCATTCCAAAAGCCAAGGTCAACTTATTAGCAGAAGATAGCTTTCCCCCTTCCAATGTGAAAGGAGTCACCAACACGACTGCTTCGTTTCCTTCAGACCTCGGGGCTTTGATGATGCCGACAATATTTACTCCCAGGCTCTCATACTGAGGATAACAAGATCACGGAAAATGATCAGTAGAATGAACTCATAAAGATTCAGGTAGAGGATACTGAAACTGCTAGAGGCCTGATTAAGTCTTCAATACTCGCCCCTGTTACTACCAGGAACATTTAGTCGACCTAATTGGCAAACGATGTAAGCGTAGTTTGTCTAAATGTCTATGATGGGGCTGTTTGCTATCATTTACAGTGGTCTACTACCTCTTGAAACAAATTTGACAATTGACCACTCCACAGATCTATACCGATCTCCCCCAAAACAATCCTAAATATGATAAAATGATTCCAATGACACAATTAGTATCGTCTATGTCAAAAAACTCTAAGAAATTTGTCATGCAATACCATCCTTAGAAAATATCAATGAATTTCAATGGGTATGTATATACCGTGGTTGCATTCCAGCTTTGCGGCACATGCTGTGGGCTTGAAAAGAAACGCAAAGATGCTAAAGGCTTTTCTGGACTGGAGAAAGTGTGGAAATATGCGTCTGCACCAATAGCTGCCATCCGATCGATTGCCCAGCTTCGAACTGCCCTGCATCAACGCCGGATTCAGAAAGAACTACATGTAGCAGATGATAATTGGCCAATTTAAAAACAAAACTATTCACAAAATGATCAAAGAAATTTCTCTCGACTAACTGGCAACTGACAGCCCATACATAAAAACTCCCTCACGAAAACTTAGCAAGAAAAATGATTGAATTACACAAATTGCAACCTAAAGTCCGTAAAACAAATCAAATATCCAAACTTTCAGAAAAAATCAATTTAAACTCACATATATCCATCGGTGCTTCCAGACACCAGATCCTGAAGTTCCTCGGCCATCACTCTTGCATCCATAGCACTTTGGTGACCAAAAACAGAGTTCGCTGATCCTGCATATCCAACGCCCACAGCGTTCACATCGTCAGACCACATAGATTTAACAGAACTCTCACAGCCTCTGCACAATACAGGGGAGTCACAGTAACTCCCCCAAACCCTAATTAGACATTGAAGTCGTTGATGCGCATTAATCGAATTGAGAAAGTTAGGGTTCGGGGGAAGCAATTGCAGCTCCCCTAATTGAATAAATTCAATCATCGATTATTCGAGAAACCTGGCATGAGCGCATTCTCCGAGAGGTACGTTGGTTTTGACAACACCGGCAGAAGAAGCACCGTGATCACACCAGCAGCGTAGCAGATTATACTGCCATCCAACAGAGAAACCAGAAATCAGAGTTGTCACGTCATATATCACCAAAGTGGCCGTCATTGCATCCAGACTTTAAAAGAAAGAAATCGGGTGAGCGGTTTACCTGATGATCGGCCAGTAACGGAGAATGCTGCTGGCCAAGCGGCGCAGCGCACGCCCCCGCGGCTTGGGCGCCGTGGTGGTGTCGTCCGCCATCGCTCCCACGGCTTGTGCAACAGAAGGCAGTCCTGGCCCAACTTGGAAACTCAGCTTGCAAGCCAGAATCTTACCTGATTTTTGAACTGGGGCTCCCTTTACACTAGAATTCTTTTTTAAACGGCTGAAATCGCCAAAAACATCTTTAAATTTTTTTTAAATTCATGGCTTGCCAATTTTTGGATGAAGTTGACTAAGTTTAGATAAGTATATGGATGAAAGCCTATAATTTATGGATGGATGAACAAAAGTAGATGATTTTTCTAACTAACCCACATTCTACGGTGCATGTTATGCTATCAAGCAAAAAAACTAACAAAACCACTTTACCTAAGGAATGCACACCGATAGTCGTTAGTAATTACAATTGAGCATTGTTTATATTTATTTATCAAACATGAATTTTTTTTTTATTATTAAATATTCTTGCCAATAGAATGAGGATTTTATTGCACATTAGAATGCATTATTTGGATATCGTATAAACAAGTTATCAATTTTTAAAGTCTTGACTCTTGTTGTATCAAAAATCAACACTAGGCTCTTATAGGCTCTCATATTTTGATGGTTCTTCATCTTATGACCCTTTTGGGGTCTAAATGTAGATGTTACAATTTGGAAAATACAGATTATGGTTGTACATACCTTAACAACACCAAAATTTGTTTGAATAGGCATTTTAGTATGGTTTGTATTATTGAACTATCAATTTTTTGGTTGCATCTTATTGAGTGTCAAATGGAGATTGTAAATATTTTTAGCATGCATTTTTGAGACATCATTTGAGGTTTTATTATAGTTTAAAGTCCGATCCTATATTAATGACATTATGGATTTTTTACTATTGAAAGTGTCATGTGTGGCACTTAAAGGTGTTATTTGCCATTGCCATTGCAAGTATGTAGAGGCTGGAAGTTAGTTCAAAAGAACTTGGAGCATAGAAGAGACTTGCAATGAACTTTTAGACTCTAGAGCCTTGCCTTCTAGCCTTGGTTGTGTCTTCGGGAAATCTTATTTAAGCCCTGAAGTCCAACCCTTCTGCATGTATATGCATCATATGTAATTATTTATTTATTTTTGTTGCTATAAATGTTATAGATGTCAAGTATTAGTAGTGATGTAGGATTTATTTGCATTTCATGTCATTGCTTTTATAGTCTCTTGGTGGTTGTGATAGGTGTCACAAGCCACTTAGCGTAGTTCCATTGACTTATAGTGTCTACTGTAAGTTCAAAGTTATTAAATCATGGCATAGGTTAGTATTATGGCCATTGCCAAGCCTTGTATTGCACCAAAGGGAGAGCATTGTTGTGCCCTTGGCAAACCACTTGGTGAAGTGCATTACTTGCCTTTGAAGTGTTTTGGTCAACTTTCATGAACAACTACAAAATTTTCAAAGATTGCTATATAAATCTGAAGGTTGAATGAAACAATACATACAATTTTCTATATATGTACAAAGTTGCATAACAAAACATTCTTCTACAAAGCCAAATCAACAACTATGCATTGTATTCACTATTCTTCAAAGTAAATCTTCAAACTTCAATATTTTGTCCAATAATCTTTTGCTTTATTTACAATAGAATCCTTCTTGACTACTTTTGTAAAGATTCTCACAATCTTCTACTTCAAAACCAAGATAAATACTACATACATTCTCCCACAATTCTTAAACTCCTATAGACCTTGGAGTGATTTGGTTCAAATTTTGCTTGAGAAGGGCCCAAAAATGTTCCATTGGATTCAAATTTGGAGATTGTGTTGGCCATTGGAGTGGAGGAGCTAAAATGGTTAGGAAGAAAGGTACAATTGACAATTGAACACTTTTAGCCATATGTTTAGGATCATTATCATGTTGAAAAACAATATTTCTAGGATCTAAGTTGTAATATTGTATGGTGCTCCATAATTAGGTTTCTAAAATATTTTTATATAGATGTTGCCCCATCCTATCTTCAATTTGGTACCAAGCATCCAACTCCAAAGCGATCATACAATTTTAAATCATGATTGAACCACCATCATCTTTGACAGTTTGATTACATGTTAGGGTCTAGGTTTGTCGCCTTCTCTAAATCAACACCATAATTTATCATCTGAATTAAATAGGTTAGTTTTGGTCTCATTGCTAAAAATAACTCATCTCCAGTCATCAACAATCCAATTTTTGTATTTGTGAGCAAATCTCAATCTTGCAAGAACATGTCTTTAAGCAAGGAGAAACTTTTTTTGTTGCATATGAGCACCCAAACTAGCTTCTTTCAAAGCACACCTCAAAGTCAAAGTAATGTCTGAGAAGTGTTCACCTTCTTTTTTCCCTCAAAAGCTCCGTTGTAGTTGCTCTTGCCGTTTTGAGAAGACCGGCCATGACAAGGTGTCCACCATGTTGCCTCTCACTCTATTAGAATCCTTAGACATCTTCCTCTTTGCTTTTCTACTTCACCTCTAATCTCCTTCTTAAATGAGCTACTGAAGACTAACTCATTTCAAGTATTGTAGCAATCTTATGTATAGAAACACTGCTCCTAGGTTGCACCAACTCATGGTGCTTTTGTGATTTAGTCAACCAAGGCATATAGATACAATTAAAAAATCAATTCTTACTATAGATTGAACACAAGAAGAACAACAGAGTGGACTAAAAGCACCCTCAAATTTTTGTAACAAAGAATGCACAATGAAAAGTTCAAAGTTCACCAAAAAAACAACAACCAAAATTGAGCAGTGACATCTCTCTGCTTCAATGACAAGTTTCTCAAAATCCCTAGTAGCTTGTATGATAAGGAAATTTTTCATCCATATAAAAGATTAAATGAGTACATAGAATGAAAAAATAACCTTTTCATTTGACTTATGAGTCATTTGGAAATTTCAATTCACTACAAGTAGGATGCTCCCAAAGTGCCCTTGCTCTAAAAGCAACCTCTAACACAAAGGTATATTTTGTTTTTTTCAATGTACCAAAAATGTACATTTCAAAAGGGGTCACTTTTAATAACTATTGCATTTCAACTTCAAAGATTTGTAACTAATTCCATAGAGGTCAAAAAAATATGAAATGACTTGGGTTAGATGCGAATTCCATTTTTCTTCCTATAAAAATTTATTGAAAATTGTTTCACGGAGATTAGCTTTCCTTCAAATGCAATCATCTCTTAAGAGTTTGCTTTAAAAGGACTTTGTTTTGATTGTCATTGTTTAGTAAAAAAGTTTCAATTAAGGTGAAGGTACACATTTCTAACTAGTAATCATACCCAACGTGTAGGATGTAGTTATTTTCAATCAAGGCTAGAAGAGATTTCCAACCAAAGCTTAGAATGTTTTTTTTGTTTTTTTTTAAAGTTTGGACTAATGAGTGCATGACACATGACCCAAAGTAGTGAGCAAGAAAGTAGGAAGTAATAAGTGAAAAAGTAGTTCTTGAACGATCGGAATTAGATGACTCTAGACATTGGACATGGGGCCAAAGCATTTTCTTGCCTCTCAAAATTCATAATAATTTCAATTTAAGCAATAAAATTACCAATTTTTTTGAAATCCCTGTCATTTTTGTCTCTGCACACAGGAAAATAAGTGCTTTGCCTTAAACTACTCCAAATCATGTTCAGAATTGCTTATTTGATTGGTTATGGGTGCCTCCACCTTATGTATAATAAATTTCCAAAAACAATTTATAGTCTTTAGGGTGAACATTTAGGGGCTAAGCTAAGCTTACACAACATGGTTCTCGTTCTCGACTCTAGAGCCGTCCTTTCACGGTTACCGCATGTAGAAAGTGCACGCGTAGAAAAGTTCATCTCCCCCATTGTGTCTGTGACGACACGTGGCGGCCCGCAGTTGGTTCACAAGGAGCTCTCTTCCTGTTCGAAGGTCTTGCAATTAGGGCATTTCCTTGTGAGCATGTGTTCAGCGGAGAATCCGATGCGGCCATTTCTTTGTGATCCTTGTTAATGTTTCAGAGAGAAATCGGCAAAATTGGAGCTCTCCTTTTTTCAGATTCCTCTCCATTTTCGGATCTCCTTCAAAGCTGCGCTAGATTTCGCGACGCGCGGCTTGCAAATTGGTGTGGGATTGCGACATTGAGAGCTTAGTTGAGCTGGCATAGAATCGATGAAGTCCTCGCGTGCGACTACTGCCTTATGTCTGTGGTGCGCGTTTTAGGTTTGAAGTGGGGAGGATTGTAGTGTTGGAGTTTGGAGTGAAGAGGAAGATGAATCGGGGTTCGAATAGTCTTATTAGTTCCTTCAGTGAATTGCATTCAAGTTGTCATGGAAGGAGCTACCTCCGAGGGTCAAGAGAACTCAGGGAATGGCGAGGGGGAGAGTTTGGAGGCCAAGGTGGTGGAGTGGGAGGTTTATGAGGAGGTTTGGGGGCAAATGTGCGGAAGGTTATTGGTTTTTAAGAATGCGAAACTCGATAGAGAAGCTTTAGTAGAGAAGGTGGAAGCTGGGATCCTGGTAATATATTTTTTTCTCTCTTTGAATGTGTGTTTTCAGTGGTAGATGATTATTTTGAGATGTGAATGGTTCGATATATTTTGTAATATGCGCACATACAGGCAGGTACTGCATTATGGGCATCATCGAGTTTAGGTTTTAGGGTGGATGGTTGTCCTTGGAGGAGAGTAGTAGCAGTCTAGTTTGCGATTTGAAGGAGGATTGTTTCATTGTTTTCTGTGATACAGTCTTGGAACGTGTAGTAAATTCCTTTCGCATTGACTGCAGGTTCGGAGTGTAGCAAAAGAAAGGGAGGATGCTCTTGAAGCCATGAAGCGGCAGGTATATGCAAAGAAGATGAAATTGAAAAGCGCTCAAGAAGCACTGCGGAATCACAGAGAAGAGTTTGCGAGGAAAACGAAGTGCGTTGTACCATCATCTCGAAATCTGCAGATTGGCTTCAAAGCGGAGGCGGATGCACGGCGTCGTTTGCAGGTGATGCACTTTATCATCCAACCCGAATTCACGTCGCGATTGGCTATGACTTTGTCATTCTTTTCCTAGGCACGTGGAGTAGGAGTAGCTCATTCATGGTTTGATATACTGATGGCTCTGTGAAATGTCTTAGTACTCTTTGATTGTTTTTTTATCAGTTTGATGATATTGTTTATGTCAATTCTATTGACATGATATTTTTTTTATTGTCTTTCTTAGGTCAAGTCTAGTTTGATTCCAAAAAAGTTCTTCACATCGTCATGATTTACTTGATAAATTCGAATGTTGCCACTGGCAATTTTTGATGAAGCAATCAAGGCAGTTCTCGTCATTGCTTTTCTGTACACTAATCTTTAGACTTCGTTACGTAGGTATTGCATCTAGTTGCATTATTCGGAACTCTTCATACTCTAACTGCCACAAAATCTCACATGTTTTTCTTTTCAACTTTAGGGCGCAGAGTTGTTATTATCAGGTGACGGTGGGCGTGAGCGGTTGCAAAGGCTTTGTTACTTACTTGATACTAGGAGAAGGAGAATGGCGGCTGAGATTGTTTCTATCTATCCACTAGCCTCGCTGAAGCCTGAAATTTCTTCCACACGAGGTTAGTACATTTTTACCCTGAAGTCCATTCATAATCTAGTTTTCCCCTGAAGTATGCAACGTCTTTTAGACCTATTGACTGTGTTAGTAGAGTTGATTTAACCAATGGGCTCCCATGATTTAAGGAATGTCTTTGTCCTGTCTTGTGTTTGAGCAGAAGCGGAAAGGGTGTCCGTAGATAAAGATGGTTCTTCTTTGGTTATTGCGGGTATGGCATTATCGGAGCCAGGAAAGAAGCTGTCAGGACTTGCCAGGGACAAAATTGAGAACGACATGTCTGCAACTGCCCTTGGATACGTTGGCCATGTGAGCAACTGAGCACTACTCAATAAGCTCTTTAAGCTCTTTGAAATTCTCAACGTTAGGCCGCGCATTGGTTTGGTTCAGAATTTGTTGCTGACAGCTACATGTATGTGCTCAGGTTGTAACTCTTGTCGCACGGTATTTTGATGTACAACTCCGTTATCCTATTCGTCAAATGGCGTCACGTTCATTCATTCAAGACCATTGTCCTGCCATTGAGCCTCCTGCAGTGGACGCTGTAACAGTTACGGTCGCCCCACAGTATGGCTTACAAAGATCGGTTGTTGAGTTTCCATTATTCTCTGAGGGTCAGGATTCGACTAGATCAGCATATGCGGTGTTTTTGTTAAATAAGGTATTAATTCTTCTCCTTTTTAATCAGTAATTTCGTGGTGCTTGCATGTTTGCTTTAGACCCAAGTCTTTTGGAGCTATCTTTCCTCATTCGCAGTGCCACCTAAATTGATGAACAGTGTTGCGAGCATTGTTGTGACTACATCTATGCCCGCCAGTACATTGTCAAACATACTGTTGTACATTGTTAAGAGCCGTTTTAATTGATAAAATGTGGTTGTGAGTGCAGAATTTGGAGCAGATATTGAATCACTTAGGGTTAGAAAGCGTGGGACCTCGCCATACGTTGTTGAATCTAGAGAAGCTCCTAAAGGTAGTCTTCTCTCGAAAACATCCGCTGGCATAGAGATCATCACTCACCTTTTTCTCATGTATTCGTAACAAGGACGTAAGTCATGGGATACAGAAAGAGTTATGGATAATATGTGTGTACAGTAGGAATGGAGATCATTGTAAAGGCAAACACGGGATCAATCAACCAGTTTCTAGATCAATCAGCACACAATAAAACGTTGGTCTGTCAAAGACAGTTAGGAAATTGAGGTTTAAGCGTACTGGTGCTTGTGAATCGTTGTCTAAGCTTACGATTCCTTTTGTGGGATCATGCCAGTATCGTTTTCATTCCATTCATCGCCAATTATTTGATCTTATTTTAGGTCTCTGCAGAAGACGCTATGGCAGCCTGTTCACGAGATTTGGGTGCACTGCTTCCTTCTACGATATTGTTTTAGTACACATGTTGAAGTAGGTGACAGACCACTTGTTTCTTGAGAAATGATATGTGACTACGACTTTTTCTTCTGATTTATGCAGGGTCAAACCTCTGACATCAACTAATGCAAGAGGCACTCTTAAGGCATCCCTGTGTACTTGCGCTGTCTTTGAGGGGAATATGACGTGATAGAAAATTGAGAGAATATATTTTGTAATAGAAAAGACATTGGATTAACCTTGTTTGGTCACTACATTTGTCTCTTTCCTGTAAGGTAGGATGCTCTAAAAGCGACCATTTAAGGGCTGGTCCGCCTTTTTCATAGGTTTGCATGAACAGAAATGTTTTTAACTTATTTTTCAGAGAAAGAAAATTTGATGCTGAACATAACACAAGCAGTCTTATATTTATTGAATTTTTTCTGAATTAGTTATGATTTTTCAAAGATTTCTGTTGTAGGTACTTATTTGTCCATGTGCAACTTCCAAAATGTGTCCATGTGCAACTTCTAAAGTGATTTGAGAAAATCAAGGCCAATGATTGGCTCTTGTAATATAAGAAGATTTTTTTCTTGATTCAATCGATGGCTAAAGTGGTTCATTTAAGGACCACCTCATATCCATTCGATAGCTTTTTATAGGATTGATTTGAAGAGGATGGTTAGTTTTAGAACAGACTATTTTAGTGTATTTTGCATGACAATCAATGGTGGATTGGTTTCTGAACCTTCAAGTATAGAGAGAGGCTTTAGATTTTGTAGATTGCATTTTGACCCACTAATTTTGTATTTTCTACCATGTTTGAAAAAAATTGGGTTTGGTAGTTAACTTTGGAAGGACTCTGAAGCCAAAAAATGTCCGATAGATGACTTTGAAGATTATTGTAGAAATGAAGAATTGGGTCATCTTTGAGAAAGTACCTTGGTGATAGTATAATGTTATTTACCAATGTTGGAGGGACCTTTTTGCTCCCCCAAATCAAGAGACTCTAGTTTTGCAACTTTCTAGTTGATCAATGACTATTTGCAACTTCTAAGTCATCCGATGACATTAGTATTGTAATGTAGTATTAGGTGTAGGATTTATAGCACATTCTCACCTGCATTCTTTGATATCCACCAAACCTATGTGGCATGTAGATAAAAGCGATATTATAGTCATTACTTCCAAAACAATCAAGAGGTAGGTGGTTGGTAGAAGGTGTTTATTAATTTCAAGAAATGAAGATTTGAGAGAATTGTGGGTGTTCTTATGAACTTGAGCTTAACCCTAGACCGCCCAAGGGGACGGAATGTGGCCCCCAAAAATCAAACTAGGTCCTGCTCGCCGACCAGATGTGCAGAAGGGGTGCGATACTTCGTGGATTACGGATACGACGAAGGATGTACACTGATTCCGACAACTCGCAATCAACGGCGAGTATGAATTCTCCCGCGTTGGAAGCCGATTGTCAGGAATGAAAAAGCGGGACTTGGCAGTTGGGCATGAAGTTCACAAACTGACCGGTTGTGGCCGGTTCTAGGCCGTTGGTCATCGAATACTTGCAAGGTGGTGTGCAGGACAACTTCACGGCCAACATTTTTTAGAGTTGTTTGCACGGCGTGGCGACAATGACGCGCCGATCAACTTGTGTCGTCCAAACACGAATTGAACCTCCGCCTGCACGTATTTTGGAGGAATCCGAGGCAGCCATGGTACATCTCGTCGGGCAACTGAAGAGGGAGAGTGGCGAGTGGGGAGAAAACACTCATTTTGTGGCATTGGCAGTTTAGGGTGTGCACTTGGAAGCCTTGGTTGTGGGCGAGTTGTTGCAGGCGCACTACTTGCACTGAAGGTTTTGTGCCTTGTCAATCCTATACAAGATGACAACAACATTATGGGCTAGGCGTGCTACGCCGGAAGAGGTATTCGATGTGCAAGATAAATTGTTTCATTAGGCTCTAGAGAGGGGTGCTTCAATGGCCATTGGGCAGAAGGTAGTGAATTGCCTACAGGAGGACTTCTTGCTTTCTCTGCCGCAATCCAAACGGGGCCATCATTGGATTACCAATCCCGAAACACAGAATTGGCGGTATCTCTGTCGGAGGCAGATTGGGCGGCTCTTGGGGTGGACGGAGCAATACGCAGAAGGAGATCATTAAGGGATTCCCGACTTCCTCAATTCTTTTCTGCGAAACAAGCAGTGGCCAACTGCGCTCAACAATGAAGAAATAGGCAAGGGCAAAAGTTGCCTTCGACCTGAATTTGAGGCCTCCTCAACAACAAGGGCGCATTCTCCATGCAATGGTAGCAGCAAGGAATGCCTCACAAGGTCCAAGCGCCAGCTTGAACAACTCTAAAAATCAGTCGCAGATGCCCCCACTGATCGGAAGCGCTGCGGCAGGCGACTCTAATCATGCCGGTGCTAATAGTAGAGCGGAGGGGCAGATTGCTCTAGCGAGGGGGGGGGGTAGGGTGGGTGGGCCAATTGAACAGAGTTTAGGTCGACGTGAGGGTCAACTGGGTCTGATTTTGGGGAATTCATGTTTAAAGTCGGAAGATTTGACTGTGGTGGGTGGGCTAGGAACTGAATTGCGCTTGCAGATCATGAGGGAGACAAATGAGCAAGTGAATTTGGGTTTAGGGTTTAGAGTGACTGAAACAGGAGAAGGTAGTGTGCCCGGAGGGGTGGTTGGGCGAATTACTGGAGTCGGGGTGCAGAGAGGTCACGGGAAGCGCAATGCCAAGCCACGAATGCCCAAGGGCTGGGTTGCCCCCAAAATTGAAGTTGGAAACACGTCTACACGTGTTTTGAGGTCACATACCGGAGACGCTAGATTGCTTGATCGTTGCCTTGCTTGCGGGGGGACACACTCGCCATCAGATGCGGGCAATGCTTGCGCCCTCTGGGAGCAGTACTACGAGAGGTCTCCTTCACATTCGCTGACCAACGCAAGCGGTCACAGGCGGCGACGTACCTGGCGAGGTGGCCATGCAGGCAATACTAGAATTGACGGCATTGGAAGCCACCTCTTGCCATTGGGGCTTGGCATTGACTCAGGAATTCAGCAATCGGTTGCCACAGACGCCTCAGCCGGCCGCCTAGTGAATCTTCGGAGCGCATTTGACAACGTAGCTACAACGACGGAGTGGGGGGAATCAGTGACCGATTTGGCAAGCCACGGGTCCCCTTCACCTACAGCCGTGCGATTGGATGTGCGACCTCACCACCAACCATTCTCTTTGCCTAACTGGGCAGACGATCTGCCATTGATAGCGGCGGAGGGGGGTGGAATTGCCCACAGCGTCGGGTCTAGGAGCATCGGCCTTCTTCAAAACCAAGTTGGGCTGGTAGTAAGCGAATGGAACGAGACGAATTCACCAGTCAACAGCTTTGATGGTTACGCTACACCACCTCCACGACAAGCAAATGCAGTTGTGGCCGGAGTCCTTGACGGTGTCGACAGTTGGAGCACAAATTCCAGAGACAGTGCGTGGGTGCTGGACTACGCAGATTTTACAGGTAATACCTCATCAGATGAAAGCAATTCGGATTGGATTTAAGTTGATGATGAAGATGTGCCAAATTTAGAGGATGCGAGTTTCAATGTGGATGACTATCGGGAATACACGTACTTAGATCCAATCCACAGTGCTGCTGTAGAAAGGATAAGATTTCTGTATAGGGATTCTGAATGAGGCAATTCTCAACCGCTGCTCAATGGAGATAGGCAGAGCTTCTCAGGTCCTTTTCCAGGACCAACCGAGCAACGTACACGCAACAAGCCTATTGCTCGGGCTTTTTTTGACAGGTGGTTCGACGATGTTACTGTCGATCGAATCGTGGCTGAAACCAATGCTTACGCGGCGCAGTTGTATACGAACGTCATCGATCCTAGGCGGCAAGGCCGACCTGCCGGCTCTAATGGGGGTCATCATTGGACTCCAACGACGCGGGTGGAGGTTTGTGCTTTTGGGGGGTGGCGATTCTAATGGGATTGAAGAGTTCTCCCTCCATCCGCGAATACTGGCGAGAAGACATTTTCTTTAGATGTGCTGTAATTCCAAAGGTGTTCTCGCGAGATCATTTTGAGGCATTCACTGCGTGGACAACAGTACAGCATGCCGAGACAAAGAAGACCCCAAGTACGACAAACTATACAAGATTCGGTGGTTGATGGAGCACTTCATAGCTGTCTTGCAGAGAATGTATAATCCCGAGAAATGGTTGACATGTGACGAGGTGATGGTGGCCTATAGGGGCTTTCGTTCGCCGTGCCGGCAATATATGCCGGCCAAGCCTACTCGGTATGGGTTCAAATTCTGGACAGCTGTATACATGGAGTCCAGTTTTATTTGGAATTTGATACCATATCTTGGGAAGCTCAATGGCAAGTCGGAAGTGGGCTTGGGTGAACGAGTGGTCCATGAACTGACAGTCGGGCTTCAAAATCGAGGCCACAGTATTTGCATGGACAATTTCTTCACGGCCCCGTCCCTGTTTGATGGGCTGCTACGGCGGGGAATATTTGCAACCGGGACTGTCAGAGGATAGCGCTTGGGATTCCCGTCCATTCTCTACGGTTTCAAAAAAGGAGAGCATCCCAGATCGACTTTGTTCTGGGCCACCTATTCTAGCGGCAAAATGGCAGCCTCAGTTTGGTACGACGCCAAGCCAGTTGGTTTTCTGTCGACGTCAGCTGACCCCATAGAGACAGCTTTTGCCAAGCGCTAGTTGAAGGGAGTGCGCGAGGACATAGAGACTATGCCACAACAAGTTGAATACCAAACCAACATGCGCAGCGTGGATCTCGTTGATCAGATGAGGACCTATTATAGCACCCAGTTCCATAGTAGGAAATGGTGGCATAAATACCTTATGTTTACGCTTGACTCATCCCTCCACAATGCTTGGGTGTGCTACCGTCATGACAGACGTAGTAGGGGTGAAAGGCAAGTGCGCCGTGTGCAATTCCTTTACGATGTAGCGTTCAGCCTTGTGATGCCAAAGATTCAACATCCACGCACATCCTGTACTTGGAACAGGAACCCGTCTGCTTTACATTGTTCTCAGACTCATCCTCAAATCCGTCAGAGGTGCTGCGTTTGTAAAAAGAAGCAGTCAAATTACTGCCAAGCCTGTGGTTTCGTGTTTGTGTGTAGTGATCCCTGCTTCCCGAAGGTGCATTCGTCAAAGAAGTGGGCCTTGCGGGCCCGTGAATTTGCGGTGCGACACCACCGTAACTGACTGCATGTTGGCATTGTTGTTTGTTGTAGTATGGATCCGTGCAACCAGCCCTGTCATGGAGCCGAGGTCACTGGGTCGTAGCGGCTGTCAATCGAGAGTTGGAACACCGTACTTCGTTCCACGGTAAGACGACGACTATTGGACCGGGTCCCCTCCATGAAGTCCAACTCCACCGTGATGCGTCCCCGGCAACACCTTTCTGCCCGTTTGCTTCGGATGGCGACAGTTCCCCGGAGGAAGCCCAATTGCAGTCACATGAGACCGCGGCTGCCTTGTTGTAGGAGCGTAGTCAGTTGTAGGCTAAGATTAGAGGGCCAAATTTTGGGGCATTTTGAACTCTGGATTCTATGAGGTCCATCTCAATTTTCACTTGTGAAATGAATTGGTTTTTATTTTTGAGTTCCTTGCAATTTGTGGGGGTGATACCAGTTCTTGTTTGGGAGGATATTTTATTGTTGAATCTGAATTATGAATGCTCTGGGTGTTCGTCACGGTCACCGCCTCTGAGCTTCTTGTCATTGTTCGTGGAGATATAACCCGGCACCGGTACTTGCCCGTGGTAGTGCCGTGCAGCAACTAGTTGGCTCCGATCTAGAGGTCACAGGCCTCCGGAGGTACTCTCCTTCCGAACCTTCGCACAACGCCGTTTTTCGAGCTCCGTGGCTAATTTCTGCTTTCATGCGTCACTTCTGAGGTCTGCTATAATGTATCTTCAACTTTTTTGATTTGAACCTTCCTAGACTTCACAATTGGGAAGGATTCCGTGGGGACACTCCTTGAACAGTGGTCCCGTCCATGACTTTGCCGTCCATCAAATGCTATAATCATCCAATCGTGCCATCCAATTTTGGATCGCACTTACTGGACACCTTCAGCTTTGTGTCAGGCATGCCCCCGAACGGTGGATTATTGTTGTTCCACGCATTTTTCCCGCAGGGACTGATTCTCTAGAAGTGGTCCAGGTTTCGTGTCACTCACGCAAACAGGGCTTGGGCGGTCCAGGGTTAATTGGGCCCATTACGGGCCCACTATGTAAGAGCTGAAATTAGCAAGTCTTGACCTTGTAACAACAAAAATATGGAAACTATTCAACAACTACTTCTCATAGATTTGAAGGTCACTTTTATTGTAAGTGTTTCAAAATGTTCAAACAATATGTTCATACAAATGGGGTAATAGTAGGTAGTAGGTAAAACAACTCATGTGGGATATGTAAATTAGGATTAGTAGAAGCTCAACTGCTTATACCTGGTTAAGTTAAAAGTAATAATTGTGTTCAATGTAGACCTTCAAACCTCATTTTGGCAAAGGAAAATAACTTTTTTCAAGAAACTTTGAACTAAGAAAAGTTAATAAATCAAGCTAAATTTCATCTTCAAAAATCCAGTTGAGCTTTAGAGCTTCAAATCAAAAGTTAGGGACAAAATTCAGAGAAGGGTTGGGAGGGACATTTTTTATGACATTTTTTTGACATTTTCAAACATCCTCTTTGAATCTTGTCCCTAACTTTCACTTGATTTACCAACTTTTATTACTTTAAAATTTTAAAAAAGAGATTATTCTACTATGCTAAAATGAGTTCTGAAGCTCTACACTACAAACAATTCCTGCGTTTTGACAATGAGCAGTCAAGCTCTCCTTTGCAAATTGTCCCATATCCTTTAACCCCTAAAAGACCATTGTCCCTTCGGGGGACAAATGGGATTTCGGGCAGGTACCTACGGACTGGATTTTTGAAACTTTTTTTGAAGATAGAAAAATTGATAAGCTTTGTGGAAATATAATTTTTTTCACAATTGGTGCCTAGGAACAATAGTTATGACCAAATAAGCTCAAAAGAGGGGACGGGGGGCAACCTGGGCAGCAAAAAAAAATTCAAAAACTTGAATTTTCTTTTAATATTTTTTTTCTCATAGAATATATTTTTGTCTATCCAGAAAGCTTTAATTCATTTCATTTGGATTTGTTATGAGGAAGTTATGGACATTCTTGTTTTTCAGGCAGTTAGAGCATCTTTTTGAAAAAATTAACTTCTAGGATTCATTTTTGAATGAAATTTTTCAAATTTTTTTGTTTTGCATGGTTCAGTTTACTTGTTAGAACAATCTCACCATTGGAATTAGTGCATTTAAATTCCATCTAAAATATATGGATATTTTAGATTTTCCTTCTATCTTGTACCTACTTCTACTTTACAGTTTTTTTAAGAATGATGATTAAGTTTTTTTGAACTTTTTCTTTCTTTCATAGACTCTCAACTCAATTCTCTACTATAAAGATTTAAAGCTTAAAATGCTGTAGTGCCAAAATTTTAAGTTAAAAAATGTTTGAAGTCAAAAAATCTAGTCCCGTAATGTGCTGAAAAATTTGTTTTTTTCACTTTAAATGCAGATATCTTGCAATCTGTGCGGTCAAAAATTCTTAAAAAATTTCCATACATTCTTATACTAGTTAGGTGTAAGATCCTACAGTTAGATGTGCAAAAAAAATAATTTTTCAAATTTTTTTACTCTTTGCTATAGAAATGGCAGTTTTGAGTGTTTTTTGGCAGAAAAAAGACCTTGGGCCTTTAGGGGTTAAGGATTCATAATGGACAATGGATGTCATTACAAAAATGACCTCTCCATCCAGTATTTAGTACTTATGTATTGGCATTAAGTTGTATTGGCTTCTTTTTTAGTAGTTTGGACTCTCTTTATAATTAATTTTCTTTGGATTTGGCAAGGTGACTTATTAATTTTGAAATCATTTAGACCTCGAAATTTTGATTATTTTTTGCCGAGGGTGACCTCTAGTTGGAGGAGACATGTTCCTCAAGACGGTTGAAAAAAGTACAAGCTATGTGAAAATTGCCCCTTATCAAGAAATAATTATAGTAGTTCTAAACTTGAACTTCCATTAAGAAAAAATGATTATTTGTTCTTATGCAAAGGTTTTATTTTTTAACACATGGACTTTGCAAACGCTAGGTGGGAATGTATCCTAAATTCATATCCAAAGATCTAAAGAGGGATTGTTCCAATCTCCAAGGGAGAATGGTTCAGATTGGTTAACAATGTTATGTATGTCTTTTCTTTGGGGGTAAATGAGTAGATTTTGTTATAAAATTACCACCCAAGTTGCTTAAAAAAATGATTTTCATACTTGAAAAGTCAGAAGAAAGGCCTTTATAAAACCTTCTTTGAACACTTAGCCTCTAAAGGATGGGGCCTATAATTGTGTAATAAAACTTGAAAGTCCCTCATTCTATATCCTAAATAGAAATACACGTAAATTTTGTTTATACCATTTTTTTCTAATTTTGAGTGAATTTTTTTGGTTTTATTTTTTTAGAGATGAAATCACATATACATCATAAAAATTTCAAGATTACTTGTTAGAACTTATTACTATGAATTTTTGAAGAAAAAAAATGAAGAAAATTCATTTTCAACACATATCATGCTCAAAAATGTGAAATTTTGGGTTAGAAGTACATTATAGTGTTGAATATTTGGGTATAAATAAAATTTATGTGTATTTCTATTTTTAGAAAATAATTGTAGATGAAACTTTAATGAAATGTTTATTATAAAGAATTTTTCAAAATTTTCAAGTGGAGTAGAAATTTCACTTTAGACTCTTCATTTTTTTAGCTAAGAAAAATCCAAACATCTTGAATGTCAAAATCAAGTTTTAAGGGAGAAAAAAGTTCAAATGATTGAAATATATTGTATTGTGTACCATTTTTTTTGATAAACTATCCCAAATAAAGTTTAAAAAACAACTAAATGGCTGGAATTTAAGTCAATGATGTGGATATAGCATCAAAAAAGTTGCACAAGATCGATTGGATGAAAATTACCCATCCTTCTATATGCACAAAGCCTATTTGACCATCCAAAAGTCAAAACATTCCCAATGTCCAAACAAATTTCAACCCCTAAAGGATCAACATGCATTTTTTGGTAACATAGAAATTTTGAGCAAGTATGTGTGATTGGAGATTTGCATATTTTAGGCTGAAATTTTAACTAAAGGTGGGGACAAGGAATATCTTTTATATGCACTAAATTTCATGACATTTGGATATATGAGTCAAAAGTTATGGCTTAATATGTTATTTTTTTATTTATAAATGGGCAGTTTGGGCAAATAAAATAAAACCACTTTTTTTAAAAACATAAATTTCAAATTGGTTTTCTAGAGTTATATATACTTGGAAAGCTTTTATTCATTCCATTTTGATCAATGAATCAAAAGCTACGAGGAGTTTCAGTTTGCGGGCGATTGTAGATTCTCTACTCTAAAGTAAATTTTAAAGTCCTTTATTTTACTTAATTTTCAATATTTTTGGAAAAAAAATAAAACTGTAGGATATAGATTATTTATTACAACATTTCAACCATTGGGATTGGCATTTTTCAATTCCATACCTAAATTCTTAACAAATTTTCATTTTGATTCATTATCTATTTTTTTCTACTTACTATTATTGTCCTATATGTTGTACAATTCCAAATGGTCTGAAAATTTTCAAACATGTAGCCAACTCTCCTTGAAGAATTAATCCAAAGAACCGTCACCATTTTGGACATTTTTTCATACAAGTGTGATCTTGTGAAGTGCAATTATCCCAGTTTTTGTAGGGCCCCCAAAAGGGTTATTTGTCACTTCAAACACTAATATCTTGCAATCTACATGGTGGAAATTTCTTAAATTTTTCCACATCTTCTCAAACTAGCATACTACAAGATCGTATGGTTATATTTGTCCAAATTTATTTTTTCTAGAACTTGGTGTTTGTCTTAGAAATGGCAATTTTGGAACTTTTTTCGTGAAAACATAGTCATGATCCTTTAGGAAGTAACACCTAATGCCACAATATTGGTCAAAATTTTTCCATATTTGTTGGAAAAATAAATTTCAATTTAGGAAAAAACACAAGAGCTTATTATATACCACAATTATTGAATTTGAAAATTTTGAATTCATATTTGGAAGCAAAGTCCCCCCCCCCCCTTTTCAAAGAACAAAGACATACTCAAATCAACTATCACCAAAAACAGGGGTTAGGTTTTAACAATTGTTCCTTCTGCACCAACTTAAATAACTCCTCGTAGAGCTTGCTACCGACATTTAGTTGGTGAGGAACTATTGCATGTGACATGTCCCTATTGGACCAAGTCTGAAAATTTGGTGACTATTTTGCAATTGGTTGATTTTTCAATTCTTTATTTCTCACAGCTAAGTAGGAGTCTTTGATTCTGAATCTAAATTAAAAAATTTCAAATTTTATCATTGATGATAAATCTTAAGTTCTCGTGTTTTTTCAAAGAGCCTCGTCACAATTAAGTATTCAGGCCCATAGCATTGTTTACCAATGAGGGTTATGAGGCAAGGGTTCCCATTAAATGAAATTCATCTAGTCTAGAGGGTTGTGAGTCCCTCCAAGTTTCCGGATTGTGAAAACTCAACCACAATAGCAATCTGACATGGCAAAGTGACTACCACATTAGATAATAAATTTAAATAAATTTATTTATAAAATAAAATAATTAATTTTTTAATAATTATTTATTCTGACTTGCATTGGTTGGTTCACAACATTGGGAACGGGCTTGAAATGGCCCCCCAATGCCACTGAAAAACATGTAATGTTTTGCATCCTTGAAAAAGAGACCCTTACAATGAACAAAATTGTCTTATATGGTTGTTCAACTAACCCCAATCCTTGAATAATTAAGAAGTTCTTATTATGTATCTAATAAAGCAATAAAGCATTATCTTCCCAATGTAGGGAGGAGGTTAGGATGAACCGACCCCCTTACTCATCCTCCCAAAGTCCTCGATTTCTTTCCTAGGGCCAAGGTGCATGTTAAAAAAGAGCCTCTATTTTGTACTTGATTAACCCCTAAGTGCCTAAGTCTTTCTAAGGCAACAACGCTAGTATGTGAGCCTAGAAATGCAAGCCTATAAGCCTTGAGCCTAGGAATAAGTAGTTACACTACAACTACGGAAGGTGTCATAACATACATATTTATAGTATAAATACTCTATAACCATGGAAGGCGCTTATAGCATAGGTACTTATAACATACACAAATAAAATATAATTAGGCACCTACAATATAAACATCCTATAACCATGAAAGGTGCTTATAATATAGGTATTTGCATTATAGACACCTATAATATAGGCACTTATAATATAAATATACTATAACTGTGGAAGGTGTCTATAATATAGGTACCTATAATATAAGAGCCTAGGCTCATGGGCTTAAGATCCTAGGCTCACATATTAGTAACTGTGCTTTCTAAGGATGCTTTTTCTATCCTAAAGAGCATGGACTTTTAGTTATCCCCATTGAAGCAATTTCTTTTCTTCAAAATTTGACCATATAGATGTTAAAAAAGTTTGCTTATTAGTATGCACTCTAATTTTGAGTGTGAAATTGCATAGGAGTTATTAGATTATAACATGAGAAATGTATGCAATCTATTTTTAGTATATTGTCCTTCCCTACAATGTTTCAAAAATCTGCATATAATAGTTTTTTGGAATGGGAGGTGACACAAACAACTACAAGTAGAGTCAATATACTAAAATGCACTTTCAAAAAACTTAATTTCACATGTAGAGCTATCAAACTCATTATACCTTCCACCTTGCAATTGTTGAAATGCAATTCTTTTTTACAAGTAGAAATTGCAAATAACTTCAAATCAACACTTGCACGTTAAATTTTCAATGATGAATATCATGAAAATACTTTACTCTTTCCATTGGGACCAATTTCGAAGCAAATGGGTAAATACAATTTTTTTAGTTCTCAAATCAAGTAAAATTGGCAAGCTTCATAACATTCATTAGCCTTCAGAGAGGCTGCCTTTTCCTCTCTGGAGTCCTCATCCACAGAATTCATCCTCTCAGCATTAATGCAAGCTTCGGTACCGAGATAGTGACAGTAAATTATGATATTCTCCACTTTCTTTTGTTAATTTTAGGACCAAACATACAAATCTAGTTTGCCAAAAACACTAAAAATCCAATCATTAATACACTATTGTAATCTTACCATCTGCCATCAATAATTCATTTTGAGATTTCTAGTGAGAAGACACTCTTTATATACACATGGGTTGGTAGGAGGTAGAACAAATCATGTGAGATAAACAAGTTAGAATTTGTTGTTTGTGAAGCACTCATAATTAAGTCAAAAACAAATAATTTTGTTAAAAGTGAAATTTCAGACCTCATTTAGGCATAGTAGGATGATTCTTCTCAAAAAACTTTGAACTAAAAGAAGTTGGTAAGTGAAAATAAGTTTCACCTCCAAAAATCCGTTTGGCATTTTGAATATCCAATCAAAAGTTATGGACAAATTTAAGAGAGGGGTTGGAATGGACAATTTCTTTAACATTTTTCCAACCCCTCTCTCAAATTTGTCCATAACTTTGGATTGGATATTCAAAATGCCAAACGGATTTTTGGAGGTGAAATTTATTTTCACTTACCAACTTCTTTTAGTTCAAAGTTTTTTGAGAAGAATAATTCTACTATGCCTAAATGAGGTCTGAAATTTCACTTTTAACAAAATTATTTGTTTTTGACTTAACTATGAGTGCTTCACAAACAACAAATTCTAACTTGTTTATCCCACATGGGCTGTTCTACCTCCTACCACTCCAAGTGTATATATATAGCTTTCTTTAACATTAGAAACCCAAAAGAATAATAGTTTCATATAAGTGCAAGCCAAAAGTTAGAAAATTAATAAATCATGTTTTTGGCTTGCATTTATACAAAACCAATAATGTTTTACGTTTTCAAAACATACAATGTATAGGTGTAGAATGCTGATTATTGTGTGTTTGATTTAATCGGTGTCTGGACATTGGTTTTGTTTTAATTTTTAATGTATGTTGTACAGTTGCAGCCAACTGACTTACCCTCTGACAAATTTAGACACGTATCCCCATAGCTACTGATGGTGTGGAATATTCCACACCATTCTGTCAAGGGGAAGGCAGACCTTCCCTCTGCTACTGAATGTTATGTTTGCTCAAGGCCAAGAAATTGAGTAAAATTTGCAAACTTTACTGGCTTTCACTGATGGTATATATATGCCTTTGAAGACCTCTCAAAAACAAAAATATTTACATTTTTCAGTGAAAAATAAAAGCTTCCAACAATTAACCCCTAAGCGCTCAAACGACCATTTTATGGTCGCTGCCCGACTTTGGGCAGATTTTTCGGGCAGAAAAAAACTTTTTTTTATTTTTTTTATTTTTTTATTTTTTAAAATATTGGATCGTCTTTCAATATTTATATTCAAAACTAAGATCGCTACGGTCAAACAAAAACTATAAGAGAAATAGCACAAAGAGTCTAGTATTGCCTAGTGTTGAAAAACTTACTAATTGGGGAAAGTGTTGGTGTTTTCATTACTGGATCTTATGCATTTTTTCACAAATCAATAGAAACCACAATTTTGACCAATCAAAAAAAAATTCAATTGCTAAAGATAGAAATTGTATTTTTGGTGAATTTTTGAAGTTATATCTTCAAAATTCATTTGCAGAGAATCCAAGAATAATTTTATAATTTTGACCATACGGATATTTTCTTCTTTTTGTGCTTCACATTGTCTATTTTAATGCAAACTTCAAAAAAGTTGTAGAACTTATATTTTATAATACATTTGTGTTTTGTCCAAACCCCTTGGGCTTTTAGGGGTTAACCTTCAATACTTCCGAAGTTAAAAAGTTTAAACCAATTAAAGGAATTTAGCTACCCAAAATTTTAGAGCGACCATGTATGGTTGCTCAGGGCATTTGCAATGTAGCCCCTGTATATGGCCCGATATCAGTATAACTAACTTTTGAACGGTAAATAATTAGAACTTGAAAATTGTCTCATTGGAAGTGCATCTGAAAAAACTTGGTGAAGGTTCAAGAAAATTCAAAATTAAACATTGGACAAGTACTTCAAAAGCAAGGTAAAAATCTAAAATTATAGAGGTCTTAGCAAATCACGGTTACCAAAGCAACATTTGGGCATTGACCCCCCACATTTGGCCATATTTAGAGGGTCAATGGCCAAATGTTGCTTTGGTAACCGTGATTTGTTAAAACCTCTATAATTTCAGATTTTTACCTTGCTTTTGAAGTACTTGTCCAATGTTTAATTTTGAATTTTCTTGAACCTTCACCAAGTTTTTTCAGATGCGCTTCCAATGAGACAATTTTCAAGTTCTAATTATTTACCGTTCAAAAGTTAGTTACACCGATATCGGGCCATATACAGGGGCTGCATTGCAAATGCCCTCAGGCATTTAGGGGTCAATCTACTTACTACCCTGGTCCTTGATGACCTTGGGCCTTTGAATGCAAATATGAATTCAAAATTTCAAATTTTTTTTATGCATGGCAAATAAAAAAGGGGTAAATGGTCTCCGTGGCCCATTTAGCTCCACCCGTGCAAATGTAAACCGGCCACCCGCAATAGAATATCGAATGAGCCATGTCGGTAAAGTGATGAGCTCGGGGACCTCACAGGCAAGCAGGCCCGAAGGTAGTCGGAAGCTCTTCAACAAAGTGCCGTGCCGGCCAAGTTCCAAACCCGGGGCATCTGCAACGGAATCCCACGCTCCAAAGCTAATAATCCTGTAAATCAAAGACATCAATTCTGTGGGATTGGATTGGGGCCAAGGAGAATTGACCTCCCTCATTGCCCCAACCAAGGATAAATTAAAAAAATTGCCCCCTATTTTCTGTCGTGTTTATTGCTAATTCTTCACCTTTCCTGTCTAATTTGAGGTCTTTGATTGCAAATATGAATTCAAAATTTCAAAATGTTCTTGAATGTTGAAAATAAAAATTCAAATGTTTGCCCATGTGGAGCAATTAGGGGGTCAATTCACCCTGGACGTGAGATTGGCAATAGAAGCGCCATGCAAACATTACATTACATTAGTTGATATATGTCAATGCAAATTAATTTTCAGATTGTATTTTCCCCCTCCACATTGTGCATCACTTGGTAAGTGTATTGTCTCCCACCCCACCTAGCTCTCCTTAACCCCTAAACGACCAAGTGACCATTCAAAGTATGCAAAAAAATCTTGGGTAGGTTCACATGAGGTCAATTCTAAAGGTTTGTTCAAGGATTCTTGACACAAGGTATGAATATTTATCCCCTTGGTGAGAAATATAATTGTTCTTCAATTAGGTGCATGGATAAAAAGTTATATTGTCATCAACTTTGGGGGCAAGAAAAGCAAATGTGCAAAAGTCCCTTGGCTACTTTTGAAATTTGGCATGTATGAAAAGTAACATCATATTAGGTGCAACTATCAAGGAAAATAAGCATGTGTAGTGCAAAAATGGCTCACTCTAGGACAAGCTCAAGTTTATTAATATTGTTAGACAAAATTAAAATAAAATATTTTCTACTAACGTCAAATGCTACAGTACAAACTCTCTAAGGTAATATTGATTGCTTGATCCTACCCTAGGCTGCATACAAAATGAATTCAAATATCATTAATGCAATGACCCTCCATAATGTAATAACCTTTCTAGTGTAAAATAGTCAGTCTAGTGACTCTAGTTCTAGCCATATTACTTTAACCCCTAAAAGCCCATTGTCCCTTCGGGGGACAAATGCGTTTTTGGGCAGGTACCTACGGGCTGCAATTTTCTCCTGATTTTTTGAAACTTTTTTTGGAGGTAGAAAAGCTGATTAGCTACGTGGGAATATAATTTTTTTCACAACCGGTGCCCGGTAACAAAAGTTATGACCAAATAAGCTCAAAACAGGGGACGGGGGGCAGCATGGGCAGCAAAAAAAATTTGCACTTTTTTATTTTTTATTATTTTTTATTATTTTTTTCTCATAGATTATATTTTTGTCTATCTGGAAAGCTTTGATTCATTTCATTTGGATTTGTTATGAGAAAGTTATGGACATTCTTGTTTTCCGGGCAGTTAGAGCATCTTTTTGAAAAAAATAACTTGTAGGATTCATTTCTAAATGCAATTTTTCAAATTTTTCAATTTTTTTATTTTGCATGGTTTAGTTTACTTGCTAGAACAATCTCACCATAGGGATTAGTGCATTTTAATTCCATCTAAAATATATGAATACTTTAGATTTTCCTTCTATCTTGTACCTACTTCTCCTTAACAATTTTTTTAATAATGAAAATTATGTTTTTTTGATTTAATTTTTTTTTAATTAGACTCTCAACTCAATTCTCCACTATAAAGATTTAAAGCTCAAAACTCTGTAGTGCAAAAATTTTAAGTTAAAAATGTTCAAAGTCAAAAAATCCAGTCCCACAATGTGCTGAAATTTTTTTTTTTTCACTTTAAACGTAGATATCTTGCAATCTGTGCGGTCAAGAATTCTGAAATTTTTTCCACACATTCTCACACTAGTTAGGTGTAAGATCCTACGGTTAGATGTGCAAAAAGAACAATTTTAATTTTTTTTTCACTCTTTGCTAAAAAAGTGGCAGTTTTGGGTGTTTTTTGGCAGAAAAAAAGCCTTGGGCCTTTAGGGGTTAAAGAGGTTCTTATTATATAAGTTTTCAATTTGCATGGTCAAAATTTCTGAAATTTTTACTTTACATTCTTGCAGTAGTTAGTACAAATTTGTACAATTGATTTTTTAATTTTTTTTAAATTCATATTTTTTCTCACTATCCTAAAAAGTAGCAATTTTTAATATTTTTTGTTGAAAATATGCCCAAGTCCTTTATAGGCTAAATCTTTCATTTTTTCCTTCATTTGAAAGACCAGAACTCTATTTAAATTAAATTGTGCCAATCTAATTTAATTGATGCTATAACATAAACATAATTTTAGATATTGATAGGGTATCCAAAACTTAATTTTGAACTTTTTTCTTGTGTTGACATTGTGACAAGTAACCAATCAACCCTTGATCTTAAATTGTAAACCAACCTCCTCAAGGCAATACCTCAAAGGTATCTTTTGTACAAAAATTCTAACAAACTTTCCAATGCAAAAATTCACTATCAAATTGTAATTCAAAATACAAACTTAGCTTGATAGATGCATCTAGTAATATCAAAAAGTTCTACTAAATTTAATATTGGATTATCCTCAAGAAAATTGTCTTTTGTAGACGCATACATAGCAAGTGTATGTAGGTGTATGTGGGTTGTGATTGACCTTGGAATTCCAATGCCTACTCACTATTCCAAATAGGGGCGCCTTTTGCACTTGCAATTGCATTTTGGTCAAGATTCCGTATATCAAATCCAAAGCTTCCAGCATCTCCAGCAATATCGGAAATCACGATCTCATAAAAATACAAAGATGTTGTTTTATCCCACCGCTCCAACTTGTTTTATTGTCTTTCAACCAAGAGAACTACAAGGCTCCTAATGGTCTTAAGCAAAAAAAATATCCATCATTGCTAATCCAACAAACTATTTGAAGAAAAATAAGTAGATTTGACAAAGTTCTTGTCCCCTCCAAAATTTCAATTTTTGGCGTACCAAAGAGATTATTTTGGTCAATTCGGTGGGATCAAGCATTTAATCTTCAATTTTCATCCTATAAACAACAAATTGGGCTTATTTGGTGTATTCTTGGGATACTCTTAGTTTGACAGTTAACTCCTTAGTGCTCTGACATAGAAATTCCAGGGACTTTTGTGACCATAAAATTTCTCATTTGTCCAAACCACTCTAAAACCATACTTTCTATACAATTAAATTAAGGTAAATAATAGATTTTATAAAGATATAAGCAAAAATATGCAAAAATTCTAGAAATGATTTAACCCCTAAAGGTTTTTGACTATGTTTTCACCAAAACTGCTCCAAAACTGTCATTTCTAGTACAAGTACCAAATTATTGAAAAAAAACATTTTTGGACACATGTAACCGTAGGATCTTTTAGTGCACTGGTTTGAGAAGATGTGGAAAAAATTTCAGAATTTTTCACCATGTACATTGCAAGATAATAGCGTTTGAATTGACAAAAATGCTTTTTTTGTCCCTGCGAAAAAACGGGCAGCTGCACTTCATAAGATCACATTTATATGAAGAAATGTCCAAAATGGTGGTAACTCTTTGGATTCATTCTTCAAAACAAGTTGGCTACATGCTTGAATAATTTCAAATTATTTGGAATTGTACATCATATAGGAAAAAAATAGTAAGTAGAATGAAGTAGAAAATGATTCAAAACACTAAACTGTTAAGAAATTAATTATGGAATTATAAAATGCCAATCCCAATGGTTGTAATGTTATAATAAACAACATACATCCTATGGTTTTATTCTTTTTGAAAAATATTTAAAAATGAGTTACATAAAGAACTCCAAAGTTTATTTTAGAGTAGCGAATCTATAACTACCCGCAAACTAGAACACCTCATAATTTTCATCTCATAAATCTAAATGGAATGATTCAAAGCTTTCCATGTATATGTAAATCTTGAGGGCCAATTTCAAATTTTTATTTTTTTAAAAAGTGATTTTTCAGACTTTTTTTGAGCTGCCCGCCGAATGTTGAAAATGACATATCATCCAATAACTTTTTAACCATATATTCAAAAGTTCTGAAAATTGTTGGGCCTTGAAGCTACTCCTCGGGCACATGTTGTGTGAAAATTTCAAAGAAAAAAAAGAAAATTTCCGTTCGTAGTGAGCTGCCCAAAATCGCTATGTTGCCAAAAAACGCCGTTTGGTCCTTTAGGGGTTAAGCGCTACAGGGTTAAGTGTTGAAAGCTCAACTTCAAAAGTAGTAATTAACCATTAAACAATGTTGAGGCCAAAAAGTGACCCGAATGGATGACTTGATTGTTTACTACAAAAACAAAGAGTGCACCTATTGGTCCAATAATCCAAGCATTTTGGTGCCTACCTTGGTCATGGGGCCGCATCTTTTAACCCTCCAACGACGGGGCTGGTCACCGTCAAAATCATCTATTTGGGTACCACGTAAATTGGTTGCTTAAAAAAAATGAAAGAGCACTCCTGATTGGAAGTCAAGCTACTGTAGAAGACCTTCCCTTTTCACACCAAATTTTGGAGGATGAATAGTTGCACTTCTGTCCTGCATGGAGAGATTCTTTTGTCATTCATCGGCCGAAAAAAAGTCCTCCGCGGCCTTTTTGGGGTTCAGGGTGAAAACAGATGCTCCCCCCAATTCCGTGTCAAACTTGCAGGCCCACATGCGAGGGACACTTTCCGGTACAGTCCCAAGTCCACCTGCACGGCATCTTCGGTTCTGCCTTCCCTGCACATTCATTGCACACTTTCACTCTTACACGGGGCCCCTGGAAGTTGAACCCTGCTCTCCGCATCCAGTATATCTCTACCAATCTAGCTGCTTTCGACCTCACCCATCACTTGAAATCAGCTTCTTGAGTTCAGTGGAATTCTTTTAGTTCAGAAACTGAGAGCTCGCCCACTGACAGCAGTGTTTCGAATTGGATTTAACGCCCGCATTCATTCGCATTGGTTCGCATTGGATTGCCTTGATCTGTTTTCGATTGATTTGAGCTGGGTTTTAGACAATTGATCAAGAATTCTCAGGTTGCTAGCTGGGTTATCGTATCATTAGACAGGCTAGGTACGGGTTTTTTATTGACGTCGCGTTAGACTAGCTGTTGTTGCATATTTGCATGATCGATGTCTTCAAATTAGCTAGCTAGACGAGTAAATCGATTTATGAATGATAATCCTGCTCAATCGTCTTGGGTATTCTGAATATATTTTGAGAATCCTGTATGAAAGGGCAGACAAGTCTTAATTAAAAATAGTGTCAGTCGTCTTGGGAGCCAGCCCAACCGTTAGCGGCCTTGAAAATTGATTGTGAGGTTTGTGAGATTGTTACGTGAGCGATGGCGAATTCGAAGCTGCAGGCGTCGACGACGAAAACCTGGATGCGCGTCTGGGGCACCACGGCCTGGTGGATAGTCGTGCTCTACTCGATACCCTTCGCGCTCTACACACTCCCCTTTATCTACGGCGACTACGAGATTTACAAGTGGTTCACAATCGCCGCGGGACGTGGCGTAATGGAGGGCGCGGGGGAGTACATCCGCAACAACCTGCGAACCTGGCAGCTGCACGCCTTCGCCGCGCTCCTCTTTGTAGCGATAGGTCCGTTCCAGTTCAGCACTGGGTTCCGGAACAAGCACCCGGTGCTGCACAAGCGGATGGGCTACACGTTCGCGCTCTGCACCGTCGTCACGTCCGTGTCGGGGGGGATATTCATGCCGAAAGCCTCGGAGTTGGGACCCATTGCGAAAGGGCTCTCACCCATCATGGCCGTCGGGTCGTTGCTGGCGCTTGGGATTGCGATAGTGGACGCAAGGAACAAGAGGTTCCAGAGTCATCGACGCTGGATGATGCGATCGGCTGCTATCGGGTACGTAACGCATGCTCTGACCGATTGCTCCGCGATCAGTCCTGAATGAATTCAATGGCGCAATTCCATCTGCTTTCTGCCCTAAAATGCAACCTGGCCGGCCATAGCGCTCACTTTTGCTAGTTTCGACAAATTGCTAATCTGCATAGCAACCTGATATGGCCGGGGTATGCCTTTGGGCATAGAGACAGTCAAGGAGGTGCCAATCACGGCGTCGTGAAGTGATGGTGAATTAGACTAGAAACCGTGAGAGTATCAGAATCACGTTCGGGTGGTGAGAAAGTGGCAATCTCTTGAAATTGGGTCACTGTAACGAATATAGGGCGTATTTGACGTTACAGGGCGAGCTCTCTGATGGAAATATGGGCCCTTTAGCTTCTCTTGCAACTCACTTGACCAATCAATGAATGCTAGATATTGAATGCAAGAGATTTAATTTCCAGTATGTGGAGAGAACGTTCATGTGCAGTGAGAGAGCAAAGTCACGATTCAAGAATAGGTAGGATGCATTATACCGCATGCAACACAATACTGGTTCATTACGTGCTCTACCAGTATCATTTTTTTTCTTTTCTTTAAAAATTTGATGCCCCTAGCTAGCTACTGAGAATTTTGGAAGTGCTTGGTGATTGGGCTCAGCTAATGAATGAAAAATGACCACGGCGTTTTGCAGATACTCGGTCATGTACACACGCGCGCTGCCCATTCTGATCGGACCGTTGTTGGGAGTGTCTGCGGAAGATGCGCTGGACTACAGCTTCCCGATTAGCATTGCTCTCAACAGTGGTCTTGGTGAGATTTACATTCAAGTGTATTTGTCTCAGTCGGATATGCGGAAGAAAGCTGCAACGGAGAAGGCCTCGTGAAGGATTGTAGTGAAGTAGAACTAGAAACCGAGTGAGATCCTGGTGTTCTGAGCACCTATTCTTTTGATTATAATGTTAGATATGATTTAAATTGTGAGGCTGAATTGAATGGAGAACAAGAGGGAAGCAAGTTTGGATTAGCGGAGTGAGGCCTCTGTGCTCATCGTACTCGAATGATGTCGGTAGTTATATGTACAGAGCATATTAAATGCAAACTGTGGCGTGGTTTCATCTCACTGTCGCGTTTTCATCCTTGTAATTTTTCATGCATAGAAAGTTGTTCCTGCTAAACCTTAACTTTTAATCCTTAACCCTGGAGCGCCGCGGACGCCATTCCGTGGCGTTCCAATGACAATACTGTTAACTCGAAAGAATTCAAAAGCAGTTTTTCATCCTCCTTTTCCCTATTGACCTTTCATGTTGGGTTATGAAGAGTATCCAATTGAGTTTGTAGTCTATCCAATGTTTGTCTTCATTTAAATGAGAAGTTATTAAAAAAAACGGATCATAAAATATGTTATTTTAGTGTATTTTGGAAAGTTGTTGCTCCTTGCTCTAAATCTGAAATTTCTCCACAAAAAATGATATTTTTTGAATTTGAGACCAACTAACAAAATGAAGGTCATCTATTCTAATTTCTACTCCAATTTGAATTTTGAAAAAAATCCTAATATTGAATATTTTATTGCATTTTGAACTTTGGGTGTAATTTCAATGTCTATTATTTTCTAATTATAGAATGACTCGGAAATTGAATTTACACCATGATGTTTGTCATTGTAATATACACACATGGTGAAATTTTCAGATTTTTTGAAATAATTTTCTATTTAATATGATTTTTCTTCACTTTCTCTTCAAAAATTCTCAAAAAAATCAGTTTTCCACAAAAAAAATCTAAAATTTTTGTGAAGTAAAGAGGACATGTAATTTCATCTCTGAAAAATAAATATAAAATTTTTCATACATATCTAGTTGCAAAATGGCAACAAATTGAGTGATGAACAGTGAGGTTTGAAATCAATGGTCATGGGTCCATCATTTAGGGGTTAAACGTCGAGGCAGATGTTTTGCGGCCGATGAATGACAAGAGAATCTCTTGTGTAGGATAGAAGTGCAACTATTCATCCTCCAAATTTTGTGCAAAAAGGGAAGATCATCTACAATAGTTTGACTTCCAATGAGTGCTTTTACATTAATTTAATCCAACAATTCATATGGTGTCAAAACAAATGATTTTTATGGTGATGAGCCCATCGTTGAAGGGTTAAAGGATGGACTGGTGACTGTGGAAATCATTTGATTACTGTGTGAATCATTCGCACAATAAATTGCAAAAGCAATAATTGGAAGACAAACTATTGTAAAATACCTCACCCCCACCCCGTTTCACAACAAAGTTCTGAGGATGAATAGTTACACTTTTGTCCTACTAGAAGGATTATGTGTCATCCATCAAACAAAAAAACGTCCTCCTCCAGACATTTAAGGGTTAATGACATCCAAACATCTTCTTTTATTGAAAGGAATAGTGATATCTTGTGGCCCATTATTCAAAAAATACACTTGTTGTATGCTCGTATAGAATAATTGTAATTATATGGTTAAGGAATAGGGACATGAAAATTCCAAAAATTGCATTGAGGTCAAATGAAAATGAGACATGTGATCAAATTATTGGTAGCATATTGGTTTGCATGAGGGGTTAAACATGTAGAAATTAGTAAAGACTACATAAGATTGTTCTATGGATTATACAAGAGTGACGAATATGTATTAATAAATATGCATTTTATTTAAGTAGAGATACTTACAATTAATTGCTTCTCTAGCTTCTATGCAATCATATATTTTTTTCGTTTGCACTTAACTATTTTTGTTGATAGTGTAGTGTATGCAAAAAGACTACAAATCTACAACATTGTTGCACTTATTTTTCAATCTTGTTGCTCACTATTTAGTTCTTTTAAATTCTTTTTTTCTATTTTTCTAAGTTCAAAGTTTATAAAACCGCAAGTGCAGATGCACATCCATTCATTGAATTTTTTTTGCAACGATATCAATAACATCCCATCTACTTCAATACAGCCTTACCTAGTATGCAAATTGGTGTTCAATTTGTGTTCCTAAAATCAAACATAGGGATCAGAACAATCAATGTGGTTGGAGATGGAGTATGTCGATCAAGCAATGGGAACATCAATGGGAACAGTAATGGGAACAGTAATGGGAACAGTGATGGGAACAATGAAGGGAACACTTTATCCTAAGGGTTTTTCGTTTATCCACTTTGCGACGTCGACATGGCTATGGCGTTGGCCATGGCTGAGTGAGCTTCCCTCTTGAAGCAGGTGTCGATAACCGCGCTAGCAAGAGCTTGTTGTCGGCGACAACTGGCGAGTGTGATTCCAGGGACTTCCCTTTCACAGAATTTTATCATCGACTGTCTTTTTTTTTTTTTTCCCTTTTCCAATTATCATCAGATTCCAGGGTTAAACCGCTGGCAGGATTTTGAGAACAAGAGAAACAGAATCAAGGTCGATGTCTTCGTAGAATAATCTCGGACGGAGAATTTTGCTGTTGGATTTGGCCATGGCGACTATGCTGAGCTTGCCTGCATCATCGCCTGGGGTGGCCTTGGCCAGCTGCAAGCAGGAATGGCGCTCATGCCCAGGCAATGCGGTTCGCTTCGCTTGTAGCAAGGCATGGTCATCGTCGTCAACGACATCTTCACGGCAGAGGACGTTGGGCGTGCGTTGTGAAGGCGCTGCGCAGAAAGTAGGGTTTCTAGGCCGATTGGGACGAGTTTTCAAGGAGAAAGCGAAGAGTGATATTCAGCTCCTGTTTTCCGGCTTCTCGAAGACGAGGGAGAATCTGGCAGTGGTGGACGAGCTTCTGACCTACTGGAATTTGGATGAGTCGGAGAATATCCTCGATGAGCTAGAAGAGGTTCTCCGAATTGGCATCCTTTCATAACTCTGTTTTTCTTTGTTATCAATTCGAATTTTGGACGCTCTCGGGAATTCTATCATGTGAGTTTTAGAATCTTTACTGAGGGTACGCACTCAGATATTTTGGATTCTTTGGAACGTGAGTGAGAGAATGAAAGAGGAGGAATTCTAATTGTCTGCTTACATTGGGCAGGTGTTGCTTGTATCCGATTTTGGTCCTAAAACTGCTTTGAAGATCGTTGACAACCTTCGGGAGGATATTCTTGCAGGCAGGTTGAAGTCTGGACCACAAATCAAGGTATGTCAGTTTTTCCATTCCGTGTAAGAACATTATACTTAAGGTTTCAAAGTTCTACGGTAGTCTATCTTAAAATTGACACAGTCTCTGATCCCACCATTTGACGGAGGGTATGGGCAAGGCATTTAGATCAGCGCATTAGCCAATGCATGAGAACCACAAGGCAATTCATTTCGAATTGAGTCTCATACTTCAGTAATATTCTAATGATTTTCAAAGTTGAAATCATATGGAGCTCAATGTTGACATTAGACTACCTCTTAATGAGACATCCGTGAACACTAAAATGTTTAAGTCCTATTGGTAGATTCAAAGAACCCTTAAACTTCCACTGCTTAATTTTAAAAGCTTGAGTTTTGAAGACTGTGCTTTCCTTTTAGTGCTTATCTAGGTGTTGCATTTTGCATGGTGTTTCTTTTAGGTGCATCTACCTTACTGTCTCTTGCTTTCATGGAAGATACTTGTTTTATAAGTATGAAATCGTTAGGGTTAGGGTTGGGAGCCAATTGAGTTGTGCTCTTCAGGGTCGGTTTGTTTGTCAATGTGTATTTTAGTCCACCATGTAGACGAGGCTGACTTTGCTGATGTGCCGTTGTGAAGGATGCTTTGAAGAAGAATATCGTGAGATTGCTAACTGAAAAAGTGAGTTCCACAGAGCTTCAACTGGGTACTAGGTACGTCGAGCATTTGTGACCTCGAATGCCGTAGTATTTTCCTATGAGAATCCTTACGAATTCTGATTTTTTTTCTTCGTGTATGCTTATTTTTTTCAGCTTCGAAGACTTTTACTGATCAGTGGTTTTGGTGCTTCACAATTGTTTGCAGTCGCCCTGCAGTTTTAATGATTGTCGGCGTGAATGGAGGAGGCAAAACCACCACTATCGGTAAGTTCAAATTTAAACATGATTAGAGGCATATTCTTTGTTCAAATATTATGGCCGGGGATTTTATCAGCAAGTCTGATTTTCGTATTTTTCGTTCTACTGAAGCAAATTCGATATGCGCTGGCAGGGAAATTAGCGCACAGATTTAATAAGGAGGGCGTAAAGGTGAGTTCTGCAAACCAGCTAAGGGCAATGAGATGTGTTCTGAGTTGAAATCGAGTTAATTGTAGGTTTAATTGCCTCTCGTCTAAACCGCCGGCCAAATGCACTTCAAAGAGAATTCCCTGTGAGGAGCAGATCCACAGTGAGTTTCATCGCGTGAGGGGTGACTCCAGCTCTGTTGATTCAGCGAGCCCAGGACGTTACGCGGGAGGTTTAAGAGAACTCCGGATTCCGATGGCTTGTTGGTCAAGTTGAAAATTATTAAACATCTGCACTGAGATAATTTCTTCTTTTAACCCTAAAGGTCCTTGATTTAGTCTAATCTCCCGAGATTTGAACATGTAATTTCGATCAATGTCATGATACTGAGTCCTTTAAACAAAGATAGTGATTACTTGGCCATAGTGGTCCGTGAGTGATGTGGGATTTGCTAATGGCTGCACAACTATGCCTGGCATGTTAAAGGTGCTGATGGCGGCAGGTGACACCTTTCGAGCCGCAGCTGGGGAGCAGCTAGAAGTCTGGGCCCAGCGGACAGGTTCAGAGATCGTGATGTCAGAGGGGCCGAAATGTAGGCCTGCTTTAGGTACGACGTTTGGCAAACTGCTTTTTGACCGGATACTTTACTGATTAAGGGAGAGAATATCATTTGCCCCACTTTAAGCATTTTAACATATTTAGGAGAGCGATTTTTGGGAAACGTGTAGAGTTGTAGAGAGATCTTTGGGTACAAGAGCAAATTTCTTGAGATAAAATTAGCAATATGTTTGAGTTTTTCTATGGAGGTTGTAGGTCATTTTAAGTGACAGAAGACCTCCCCATTTTCACTTAAACATCAGTTGCCAGACATAAAGCCAAGTCATGCTTACACCACTTGCTTATAAGTTCAATCAGGAGTATGGTTATGAGTAGATGAGTTGCTGTTGGTAACAGGGGTCAGTACTGGAGACGAACTGATGTTGCTAACGGTCTTATTATCCTCTACCAAATTACGAGGTTTGTTTGAGGTTGCATGACGTAGGTAGTGTCTCTGTTTTGAGTGATTGTAGACTTATCATGTATTGACCGCCTTGTGCAGTGTTGTCCCAGGCTATCCGCCGAGGAGTTGAAGAAGAGTTTGACGTTGTTCTATGTGATACCTCCGGCAGTAAGCTTTCTTTCACGAAACACGTTGCAAAGTTTCACTGGTGCTTCGTGCTTTATTCATTACTCTGGTGGCCCTTATTTGGAAAATTAATTTTTGAAATCGGGGATTTGTAGGACTACATACAAACTACAACCTGATGGAGGAATTGCGTGGATGCAAACGAGCCGTTGGCAAAGCTCTGGCGAACGCACCCAATGTAAGTACCCTCGCGTTCGTTACAAGTATTGTTGATGGAAATTTTGAGTTGGTCAATGTCATCATTCTAACTAGATTTCAACAAGGAGTTATTCTTATTGCACAACCATACTAAAAGAGCGCGCTATAATTATTTGTTATCTTCAGTTAGCAGGCAAAGTTCACCCGTTTTTTAGGTTAAAATGAGAACCTCTCTTGTACTTGATAATGATAAAGCAATTGCATTCAAGGATCGCCAACCTGCTCTAGTTTCAGTACGTTCGCCATTTCTATCTGAAGCTCTTGTGCAATTGTTCTAGAGGCACATAGTGATTGGTGTTGCCAATCATGTCTTTGCGAATTTGTGTTAATTTTGTTCTAAATTTTGGCTTACCCAGGAGGTGCTGCTAGTTCTTGATGGGACCACGGGCTTGAATATGCTCCCACAAGCAAGAGAATTCAATCAGGTGCCTTTTCACTTTTATCTCTTCTGCAACTTTCTATTTGATTTTCTCAATTTTGAATGGACCCGTGCTGGTAAGCTGAAGATCGTCATTTCGAATGAGAGCTAGAGTCCCCGGGGTAATCAATCTGGAACAGTTTATTTGGCATCGTCATTTTGAACTTACCCGTAAATGCGCAAATGCAAAAGGTGTCCTCTTCCACATTTACAGAAGTTGAAGTTAATCTATAAGGAAGCTTTAAGAAAGGTAACAAATTGTACTGGCAGTAAGAACTAATCATACGCTACATTATCAGTTTTCTAAGTGATTCTCATTTACAAATAGCGTTAGGCTTCGAAAGTTCCAGTGTATCTACTAATGAATTTAGAGCTGCGGTCGTAAAACAGGTGGTTGGTGTTACGGGATTCATCCTCACGAAGCTGGACGGAACTGCACGAGGTGGTTGTGTGGTATGGTCTCCTTCTATCTCCTTGAGCGTCCCAAATCTAAGTTTCACTATGAAAATTCCCCCTTATCACTGAATTATCGTCAGAAAGATATCACTTGGGTTCCTAATCATTCATTTTACGCTTGTGAACAGGTTAGTGTTGTGGATGAGCTCTCCATTCCAGTGAAGTTCGTGGGTATCGGAGAAGGACTGAACGACTTGCAACCGTTTGATGCTGAATCGTTTGTGAATGCTCTATTTCCTTGACCATTTGCATCTGACTAGAGAACCCCAATCACACAAATTTTGACCCTAGTATAGTATGGCAATTCCCGTCTAGGTTCTGAGCTGTTTTTCATTAGTATCAGTCAGTCACTGAAGTGAATTCAGAGTATCGGTTGGTGGAGGCGAACTGACCCTTCCAACGTGCAGATTTGTGCTCAAGCTAGTAGTGCAAGGTAGGAAATCTCAAGAATTCTTTTCGGGTTCTGGGCTTGAAAGGTATGGAACCTATTCCGGTGTCTTTCAGCTGTTTTGAGTGGGGTTTTATTGTTAGAAAGATTTTTCTGTGTGTTATCTCCATTTCTGAAGATTCGAACGCTCTAAATCAGGAATGGTTCCCTTTTGAACGAGGAGCTGTGCAACGAGGCTCTATCCCTGTAAGCTTAGCACTGCCTTATAGAGCAAGGTCCTAACCAAAATTCCGCTCACATGTAACTTCCGCTCAACGCAAAGCCTCCCCCCTTTTTGGCCAGGGCCAATAAACTATGAATTGTTGAAAGTGTAAGAGCATCCCCAATCCAGCACGGTAAACAGTCGGACTTCCAGTAAATTGAATGGAAATATTTTAGAATTAGCCTCTTTTAGAGTGAGCTTCCTGTATACAGGTCACATTTGGAGAGTGACTAGAGCCCCTCTAAGACTAAGTTTAGATGAATTCTTGTTTTTGGTTGCAACTTGTGATGGAATCTTCTCTTACATTTAAATAAGGTAATTTGTGATTGGTCACTAACCCCTAAAGGATTGTGACTATGTTTTCATCAAAAACACTCCAAAAAAATACCATTTCTAGTGCAAGCACCAAATTTTAGAATTTTTTTTTTTTGGAGACATGTAACTGTAGGATCTTGTGGTATGATTACTTGAGAACACGTGGAAAAAATCTAAGAAATTTTCACCTTGTAGACTGCAAGATATTCACGTTTGAAGTGACAACCCCCTTTTTTTTGGCCGTGCGAAAAACCGGGCAGCTGCACTTCACAAGGTCACATTTGTATTAAAAAAATGTCCCAAATGGTGGTGCTTCTTTGGGTTCATTCTTCAAGTCAAGTTGGCTACATGCTCAAAAAATTTCAGATCGTTTGGAACTGTACAACATATAGGAAAAAAATAGTAAGTAGAAAGAAGTAGGAAATGATTCAAAATACAAAATTGTTAACAATTTATTTATGGAATTGAAAAATGCCAATCCCAATGGTTGAGATGTTGTAATAAACAATCTAGATCCTATGGTTTTATTTTATTTTTAAAATATTGAAAATTGAGTAAAATAAAATACTTACAAAGTTTATTTTAGAGTAGTAAGAGAATCCATAACTACCCGCAAACTAAAACTCCTCATCACTTTTGATTTATTTGATCAAAATGGAATGATTCAAAGCTTTCTACATATATATAACTCCAGAAAACCAATTTCAAACTTTTGTTTTTGAAATAAATGATATTTTCAATGGTTTTGGACATGTACTATAAATTAAACCCTACTCAATTGTTAGATGGACCTATATTATAAATTGAACTCCATTCAATTATTTGGATTGACTCTAAGTAGTTCAAAGTCAATAGTAAGAGTCTAGTGTGGACATTGTGCCCAAATTAGAAATTCATTTGAATGGTTTTTTTTACCAAGGGTTTAAAAGTCATCCATTTACAATGTTAATGCCATCCAATCATCCAATGAGATGTTTATATTCACTCATGGTTGATGATTCTATGTGAGACATCTTAGATGTAGTATTTGTGTTTCATAGATATCCTTGTCTCATGATTCATAATATTATTAACCAATGCTAGGGGATTCCTTTTGATCCCCTTAGTGTTGAAACTTGCAAAGTTCTGGTTGAATGACAAAACACTTGAGTCTATAGCCACTTACAACCCTCGCGTATTGTAGTCATTTTTTTCAAAACCAATGCTTGGCTATTAACTCACACGAACCCTTTCAAAAGATCAACACAACCCAACAAAAAATAACAACCAAACAACCAATAGTTTCATTCAGCTTATAACTGAATTCCCTCCTAGGAATCTTGGGAGGCATTATCCCTCTTGGAAGGGAGAAAGGATCAAGCCCATTAAAAATGTTATATTGAGATTTAACTATTTCAATTGAGATTTATATTATAAAGATATGATTTTCAAATATATTTAGTATTAGAATGTACAAAGAGCCATACTCAAAGAATTTGTATACACTCTTCTTTTTAGGTTGATTTTCTTGGATCTTATTAGCAAATGAAAGAGATTTTATATTCACCTATACATATAGTTTGTAGATAGAATCAAGGACAGAAAGCCAATACATTCCTCCTAATTGCCTCACCACTTTATTCGTAGATAATATCCTAATCCTTGAGCGTTATCTCTTTAAAACACTTGCGTTTGAAAGCTTTGGTTGTCAACTTTCTATCAAGCTCTGTTTCACCTCCACATGATGACTATGCTTGCACCTAAACGCACATCTACATCTACTACTCTGAATGAATTCCACATTCTTATCAACATTCACCAACCCCTTCTTGAAATTAGACTGTTGGCCACTAAACAAAGGAAGTTCAATTCCCGCAAGCGTCTTGTTGTAGTTACAAGAGTAGGTGCAAATGTGGCACATGAAGCAATTTGGTGCTTAATAATAATGAAAGATAGTACAAAAAGTCTTTGGATGCCCAAAGTTAAAAATGGACCTTAAACTAGTATAAGACGTTCATGAATTGGTCATCAATGGAAACAAGTCCACTTGCCCTGTCCACGCCAAACTTCTCGTGATTGAGTTGAGAAAGGAAGACATTGATCTCAATGTTCAAACCTTGCGGTGATACTTGAAGATGATGGGTTTCCACTACAACAAAGGCAATTGAAGGAACATTATGCATTACTCACAAATTGTCAGTGACTACTATACCACCCATAATGAGCAAAAATTGAGCAAACTAAATGTCAATAGGTTGCCTAAATTCTCAAAAGTGTTTATTGACGAGTTTTACTACCACTTGGATCATGACAATCATCAAACGTAGATTCCAGCAAAAGGAGTCGTCAATGAGCAATATCAGAAGCCCATGCTAGTGTCTTTTGTGCTTTTGTAGTCTATGCTCAAGACAACAAGATTGAGGCTCACCTAATTTAGAACAACGCATTGATCTAGCCAATAAGATCAAGGGAATATTTGAGGGATGACTATACATGGCAAACTAGTTGACAACATCAATCTTTGAAAAACAGTCCCTTAGTTTATTTGGACTACTAATATCACCCCAGACTTACACGATTATTACACGAACTTCATTGCTGAGCTCTTTGAGAAGCTTTTTGACAAGATCTAAATGACACGTACTCTTGGAGGACTATGGACCATGCCATGTTTATATGGATGGCGCAAAGTATCACATTAGAAAGGTGGATCTGCAACCAAATTCATCAACCAAAGCTGCTGATGTTTAGGCTTGGCTAAATCGCAACAGCATCGAGGTGTCCATTAGAGCAAAATTGGGGTCTTTATATGCCTCATACTTTTGGCCTCAAAATCAACTTTTTGGTAATTATTTATAAATGCAAGCAAAACCATTTCTATTGTCATTGTCAAGGTTGCTATCAGTATTATTGACCAATTGGAAACAAGAGAAAGATGTGCAATAGAGGTTGAGTTGGCATCGAGTGCATTCATGCCAATTTGATGTGGAAACATCCATGTGCCCCATTGTTGTATTAACAATGGCCATATTGGCAACAAAGTACTCCAAGTAATGAGGATGGGTTATAAAAAAGAATATTTTGACATGCAAGACAATCCTACTACAATACAACAATGTTTTTTTAGTTTGACGTAGGAGATATGCAATGATACTACAATAGTATATTATTTTCAAAATTTGATGTCATCACCTAAGGCTCCACATTGGCAATGGCCACTTGGCATTTCCTCCTAATTTATGTTGCCATAATTGCACCTTCCAATTTGGACATTTCTTGACCCTAATTTTGCTCTAATGCACCAAATAAGAACAAATAAGCATAAATAAAATTGGAGTTGTTAAACTTCATCAAAGATTGCACTTGTCTTCGACATTTGCAAGCTACACCATCAACATATGATCATGAAGACCCCTCCATACCATTACAAATTCTAGCCAATTGAAAAATGTGGGGGATAGTTAAAAACTTGGTTGTTGCAACTCCAAACATTGATAAAACCAAGTTGTCATTGCAAAACCATCTACTTATCATGTTTGCTAACATCAAGCTCTATCAACTGATCTCATTGTGGAAGAAACAATGAAAAATAATGAAGACTATTGTTCCATTTATGAGCAAGAGCTTGAAGAAGATGCTGACAACAATAATGAAGATAGTGGGTCCAAGAGTGGTAGTACCAATGAATGAATCCAACACTTTTCAGAATTGAAATTGGTTGAAATTTGACGGTGTTGGAAGTCGTTGAGTGAGGAATGCATCTTTCTGGCCATGATTCTATTACAATTGTAAACTATCAATTTTCTTGACACAATACTTACTCATGGCTACCACTCATGCCCAACCAAGTGCTGTGACATATTTCCCATGTTGTGACAAGTGAGAACAAGTGGTAGCCATCTTAGTTTGAGCAATTTCACGTCAGTCCAACATTTACTATCAACACTATACCAAAGTCCACACTATTTGAAATAAAAGGTGTGGTTCACAAAAGAGTACTTGCAAATATCGACAGCCACTCATGTGTATCTCAGCAATGATCCACATGGATCACTTAAGGAAAAGAAAGGCAATTAGCTGTAGTTACCTTTCGAGTTATTCCTATCAGTCTCGAGGCAACACAGTAAAATAATCAAGTTGCCATGACCTAGGCACTTATTCACAACAGCTCCCCTCGGGAATCCAGCTCTACATAATGGCTCCAAGGGTATACCAACACAATCGCAACGATTGTCTAGCTTCAGCCCTAGTTTAAATGTGCACATTCCCTCTCATATAAAACCGGTCAATCTGTCTCACACGAGACCATTATTAACCACAAGTACTTACAGCTGCTTGAAGAATAAATGGTTGAAACTACCGAAGCGAATGGCAGAGCCCCGAGGACACCAAACTGCCAACAGAAGATGCCATCCAACCAGCGCTACATTATCATACGTCAGGTTCGCACTCACTGCTCGTCCGCTTCTCCGTCGTCCGAAAAGCCAGAGCCCTGAGCGAGCCGGTAGTAGAGTAGCAGGGCAGTGGCCATGCATGACCTGGTAAGCAAAAACATACTATTCATTAAAGAGGGCAACTTGAGATTCGCGTTACACATTATTAAACGAAGCGTCAAAACAAAGAGACCATATCACCAAAAATTGCATCCCAATCAGCACCAAAAACAACGTCCTCTTCTGTTCAAAAAGAATCTCTAAGTCTTCCTCAAGGACCAAATAATAACATCCATCCCCTTGCCGAACAGTAAAGCACCATATCCGATGTATGGCAATCAACGATCAACGAGCTCTACTGTACCACAAAGGAGAAGACTCCACTACTACTTACATGATGGCAAACAAAAGAATCAGCTTCCTGACATCCATTGACGATGACCGATAACGACGACGCCGTCGATCGTCGATCGCTTCGTCTCCATCATACCCATCCTGCCGACTTACAGGCAATGTCGGCAGTCCGCTCGAAACGAACGGCACATATTTCAAAATTTGTCGATAAGAAGGACCTGTGTACACCCAAGAAGGCAGGGTCAAACAAAAATTGCGCAACTCCACAATCTGCTGATGCTCAACAAACGATCAAAATTACCCGTTCCCAGCAATTCAACACATGTAAGACACCAGTTTGTAATATCCGAAACCCACGGACTCATGCAGGAGTACGTGAATTACAACATCACTTACCTCTTCTCGAGTATTTGCGGCTGGTGCCATCTTCGTCGTTGCTGTCGTCCTGCTCCACATGATTTCCAGAATGCGATCTATCTACACGAATGGCATGCTTGCGCGTGGTGGCTCCCGCTTGAGGTGGCTGCACCCACAAAACACCTGATCAAAAACCCGACCCCTCAACCTGGGCGACTAAATCGCCAACTACACAAAATAGTGATATTTGGAACTTCCTCTTCTCCAAGTACATCAAACAGCTGAACATAAAAGCTTTTAACAAAATCCATGACACAAAATCAGAGAAATCTCTGCCGAGCTTACAGGCGTCAACGTTGGCTTCGAAAAACGGGAATCAGGAGATATTATGTTGATATGTGTTGATCCTAAACTTGGCCCCCCGGCGCTCTTGCTCTTGGCCGCGCTCTCTTGCGCCATACCACTCCCGGTTGCCAGAGCACCTTCACCGCCGTTACCATTATAGCTCTCCATCGCACCACCACCACCACCGGTAGAAGAGTCTGTATCCACAACCGCAGCGGTGCCAACTCCCTCACCCTCAGCTACCCCAACAGTTGATCCCGGCATTTCAGCTAGTGGGACAGACGAGAACGCCGGAGGAGCTTCTCTCGACTGAACAGCTGAATCGGCTCCAAGAAGCACTTTCGCTGCACTTACCTGCACCAATCCACCACTTTCAGCTCAACGCTCACCTTCATCAAGTATGTCATTTTCTATCATATGTCGCGCACCCTATTCACGCACACACTGCACACCACTGCCTCAACGGCTGACAGTGGTAAACGAGAAATGGAAGAAGCCCGACCAGAATTAGCTTGGAAAATGCTCATAATGATTCACTAGGCAGAGGACTCCACCCGAAAAGCGTACACAAATAATAACACCGGCGATGCGCACCTGAGTCACCACTTCCTTGATACTGCTGTACAGGGCTGATCCAGATTCCTTGAAGTACTTGTTTGGAGGCCATACCTACAACAACAGAAACACTTGTAAAATTCAGGTCACGCTTCCAAGTTTCACATTCGAAAGGCAGGTCGCCGAAACCAAATTCCATGCACAAACGCCAGTTGCAAAGTCAACTCAAGTGCCATGCAGGCGGAAGAGAAACCCCGCTCTTCAAAAGTCGCTCTAACAAGGCAACATCTGCGAGGAAAGTTACTTCCCATCGCCATAAATCCCATCGGGCCTTTCACATGAAAGCACAATCGTAACAAAGAATGGGATTTTCCTCTCCTCAGAGTCACCGAAATCGCGAAATTAATATCAGAGTCACTTACAGCTGTAGAGCATGTTGGACACACATAGCCAGCAGGGGCTGTGTGCGGTGGAAAATTCTCCAAATGTGACTGCAGGCAGCTGCTATGAAAATTATCTACACCCCCGCAACATCTTCTGTCAGCCCCAAACAGCTCGTCCCAGAAAGAAACACCCGTCCGACAAGTCCATCTTCCCATGATAGTTTGCAGCTAATAATAGGCATCAACCGAAAGACTGGATTTATAAGCACGGAATGTCAAAAAGTTCACTAGATGATGCAGACAAGATGAGCTGAAATGGATGCAATACGAATAACTCACGTAAGCACCCAAGCCGCGTTGTACTGGTATCTTCGTCCTCTATAACAGCCTGGCATGCAGCACACTTGGGCGGCCAGTCATAGTCCCCATCGATCACCCAGTCTGAATATGTTCTCACCTGCACCGTGCACAATCCATATAGGTCAAATACTCACAGCTCCGATCAAATCCTAAGGTGGCCACCCGGAAGCCCAGAACGATCAGCTTGCACAAACATAAAAGGTCCCATATGCCTCTCAGACGATCATCCTGAAAGACCGTAGAATAATAGTTCGTAATAGAAAAACATCATGTCAAATGTGAGTCCAACTGCAACAGGATGGATGACTTGCAGACATCACACTGCACAGGACATTCCATTTTAGAACGGCAATACGAATTCACATACCACGCAGAGCCGGTGCTCGGGGAAGCATACGCAATCTGCACATACTGGTGCCTTGTGCACAAAGCAGTATACCTTCGTAGCCTGCGTCATTCACAAATTGATCGACAGCTTAGCTTTGATTTTGCAACTTTACCCACGCTGTCTAGTGGCGAAGAAAGCGAGATATTATGAATGGAAAGAAATGATCAAGCTTCCTACGACGATCAGAAGCTGTGGAAGGCAATAAATCCCTACATCGTTGCCCTAATTCGGGTATCCTTGATAGAGTTTAAGTACGAGATAACTGCGCCTAGAAATTAAAAGCATTTGAGATTTCTTGTCCATCAATACACAGTGAAGTCCAAATTAAGTCGCCACAATTAAATGCAACGAGGAACCACTGCGAGGGCCGGGATAAAAAATGGGCGACCATCGTGCTCCTGATGGCACTTTGACAACTATATCCGTAGCACTGACACAGCCAGAACGTAGAAGCAAAAACAAGGCTGTTCTCTGCGGCAGGAGATTGCTTACGAACACCACGATAACTTGTGCCACGCATCCAGTAGTATAACTACGACTTTCCTTCAAATAAATCTGCTCATTGCATCACACGAAGGAAAAACAGAGGTTTCCCAACTAGGGATGCGGACGCACTCACCTTGCGGCATCTGCACACCACCATATCCTCGGCTGTGCTCCAGATCAGAAGCGCTTACGCACTACGCACAATCACCTCCGCTACCTCTACCGCGCAAGATCGTTTCGAACCCGCTACAAACGTCCTTCAAACCTCCGTCACGAATGAAACTCCTTCCCAAGCACAATCTAAACCATCCAAGCCCTTACTTCCCAGCACGCATCGTATACCGTGCCGATCAAGTTCTCCAATCCCGCTACCTAGAAATTTCTTATTGCAATCACCAATGCGTTCGTTTCTCCAAATGTCATACGCCCAAATGTCCAAAGCAAATTTCCCGGAAAACCCTAATTTCTCAACCACCGATGATTCCCAAGTCCCGCAATCTGTTCCACTTCCTGTTCCACTAATCAAACATGCAAAATGTAAACCAAAATCTGTTTAACTTCCGGACGAAATTCGAGGACTCTATGTTGCGACCTTGACGACTCTCTGCATGGTGGTGAGACTTCAGGCGATACCAGGGAAACGGACCGATTGAGAAGCACTCCCAGCAATATTTTGGTGTTCACAGGGCTCCCGAAGTTTTAGAAATTGAGTCAAAGCTGCGAGCACGGCGGGGGATTGATGGGTTCCAGATCCCAGGCTGTCGCTGGGAGAGAGAGAGGGGAGCGGTTCCACGCCGGAACGTTCCCTTTGGTTTCCTTGATTCTGGGTTGGAATCTACCCTATGTCCGGGTCAGTGTGACTCCAGCCAATTCCTAACCACGTTGTGCAGTGTGAATGCGATTGTAGATAGGGCTTGGAAACTTGGATTGAGAAATCATAGTTGATGCAAGAGCTGATGTCATAATCTCTGTCCAAAGGAAGAAGACAATAAAGAAAAATTTGATACATGTCTAGAATTTCATAAATTTTACAGATCAATATCTCGAAAACAATGAAGAAATTTTCATTTGAAGTTATTTGTTTCATTTTGAAATCTGAAACACTATAATTTTTTTTTTTAATTCGAAGAATTTGAAAACTAAAAAAACCATATGTCAAACAATAAAAATTCCTAAACTAAACCATATCAACACATAAGTGTGAGAAACTGACCTAGGAGTACCATATTCAAACTCTATATAGTATTTTTACATATCACTATTATATCATGGATATATATAGATATAGAGAGAGATAAAAATTTAGTAAGTTTTTACTACTTATCAAAAGAAGCAATTTGTAAAAACAAAAAAAATTTCATAAAAATTCAAGAATAAGAATATATAGCATTTTAAAATCAATTGATATTAGTAATACTAATTATCATTATTAGTATAATGTAGCAATCAAGTGCAATCAAGTACAAGATAACAATTCATGTTTATATTACTTTAAAATATATTAGTAGCATATTTCTTGTAGCATTTGCAACAACATATCATTGCATGAGAATCATATAGTATTTTCTTTAGTTTACGTGAATTGGATTTTAAACTTATAAGTGCTTCTAACTTTTGGACGAAATCGGTAAAAATAAAAATGTGACTATCCAAATAGATGAAATTGTGACAATGGTCATGACACAATTTACTAACTATTTTAGATTTATCTATTTGGATTACATATTTATTTTAATAGGAAAGACTTAGCAAATATACAACCTTGATTCAAATGGAGTTGATAAAAATAGTGCCCAAAAAATCTTAAATTCTTTTATTCCTTGTACTGACATTTGAGCAAATTTACTTTGGGATAATAAATCGCCAAAAAATGTAAGCCAATTCAAATAAACAAATTATGAATGATAATAATAATGATTACAACTTTGGCCTCAAAAAATCATCTTAGATGAAGAGCCTCTTAAAAGTAGTTCAACTAACCATGCTTCAAGAATTATGGAAACCACATTTGATGATTTATGCTATTAGTATGTACAGCTCTAATCAACCAAAGTTGCAATATTGTAAATTAAAGTGATTTGAAATATTTTAGTATAGTACCAATTTCTATCAAAAATAAATAAATGTATAGTGACAGTATTTTTTTGTAAAGTGAATTATGCCCACTTACTAATAGGATAAATCAATTTAGAATTTTCATATAATATTAATAAAGAAGGGCCAAAAATTCCATATAAGATAACACAATTCAAGGTTGTTTTTTGGGCACTAACTCCTTAAAAAATAAAGGAGGAGGCTGAATTTCCAAAATTATAGAGATATATTATAAAATATAATTCAAAATAATAATTTGATATTGATTTTTAAAAAGTAGTTGTAAGAAACGATTCATAAATTATATCCATAAGATTAGACTAATTGCTTTGTTAACCAATGTTTCTTAATAAATTTGAAATTTGAAATTAAAAATTCTTTCCAAAATTGACTACCAATTGTCTATTTGAAATTTTCGCAAGATTTTTTTTCTCTGAATTTAGAATATTAAGCTCTAAGTATAATAATTTTTTGAGATTTTTATTTTATTTATTCATTCGAGTCTTTTTTGAAGGGTCATTTCTTAAACTGATAAAAATAATTTTTGAAGTCAAACATATCTATATCCTTTAAATTATAGAATATTTGTAAAGATAAGTTCAAAGAATTTATATTGTACAAATGTAAGATAATTAACACAGGAATCCTCAAACATTTGTACAAATGATATAACTAAGATTCATCTCATGTTTGAAACTTGAATGCTTGGGTCTTTGGGGGTTAATCAATTTTGAATCTCAATTTTTTAATCCTATGGTTGAAATTTGGCATATAGGTGCATGCAAGGATTGTCTTTAATGAAAGGCAAACTCCATAGACTTTAGATTAGTAGATACAAAGTTACTTTCACTTTAATGTAATTACACCAAAATGCTTGAATTTCTTTTGTGTCTTGTTAGTAGTTAAAAGAGGATTTTTAGATTCTCTTAGAATGATATTTTTAGACAGTGTATGAGTAAACTATGAATTTTCAAAGTGGTCAAAAGAGGTGTATTGAATTGTCACCCTAGGCTCTTATAAACAGAAGATGAACATTTTAGGCAAGAATATGCATGGGGCGGTTTTTTGAGACGGGTCACAAATAGTTGTTGTTACTTTAGTATTTTGATTTTACCTTATAATAAGTCAGTGAGACAACAAAAATCTTTTTTATATTTATATTTGTTTTTATTTAATTTTTAATGATTTTTAAATGGATTTAAAAATCAATTTATTAGCTTATAAACATTGTTAGGAACATACAATTTTCTAGAAAAATAATTCAAAATTGACTATGCATATGCAAATAGTGATTTAAAGTAATTTTTCTTGAATTTTCATCATAAATATTTTACTATCAATGAAGTTTTACACTTTGAAAATTTAATACAATATCCTTCAACGAGTTAGCTATATCATAATGTTCTAGTTGCTTCAAAAATATAATGAAAATTAAATATTTTTTAGTTGCCCAAGTTGACATTAAAAACAAAATTTACCTTATAATTCTACAACTCCTTACAATGTTCAAACTAGGCACAAATTTTTTGTGATAGAAAGTTAATAATATCTAGATGTTCACCTAAGAAAATTTTTTATTTAAACTTTCAAGTGCCCTGCCAAAAAATATAAAAGCCCAATATGAAATTTCCAACCATTTAGGATTTAAATTCAACAATTTGTTCTAATAAATTTAGATAATAAATAGATCATCATTGCCATTGCTCAATACTAAGACATTGAAATTAAGATACAAACTTGGAAAATCTACCAATTACACTTTGTCCTTTTATAAGTTTTGCAAACAATGTCTAAATTATAAACAATGCAACACATTTGAGCTTCACTTAATTTGTAAATGACATTGCCTAGTCTAATTGGTAGCCTAAAAGAGAATAAAAAGTATCCTCTGAAGTGGGGTATAGGGTTTACTCTTTGCCCAAGGATAGTGTGGTTAGGGCATGTAGAATTGATCAATGAACAATGCTTTGATTTTGTACTGTAAATGTAATACTTGACAATCCTTATTCTCCATAAAAGTAGGCCCAATAGGTTTTAAAAAGTTATTTTGAATTTTTTTGCCTTGTTTATTTTTGCCCAAAATCAAGTATAACTTTTACTACTAAATATTTATTGAAATAAGAGATTTATTTCTAATTGCTAATCTATTGTTCTATCTTCAGAATAAATAAGAAAATCACGTTGAAAATTGAGATAATAGGAATTTGCCCGCACTTCCATTTATATTCATGAAGAGACAATTATAGGACTTCAGAGGCTAAAGTACTATTGTACGTCAAACTTCAATAAAAATCCATCTAGTGCAAGCATAAACTTTTCATGTCATTGCAAATTAAACTTGCAAATTACAAACAATGTTTGTTAGGGCTTGTCAATGTGTTTAACTTCAATTGTAAGATTTTCTTTACTATTTCTATTTTCAACCCTATGCAATTTTGAGCCCATAATTTTTGTCAAAGATACTAATTTTCATAAAGAAATTTCATATTTCATTTGATCACTGCTTCTCATTCAAGACAAAAAAGTCTTGCACTTTAACCTTGAGTGGACAAAGCCTATGATTGAGGTATAGAAGATAGAAAAATGATCCAATTTTGAATGATAAAATAAATGATTTGTTTCTATAGTTTCCTTGAAAATCATTCACCAATCACTTTAAGTCCTTGGTGTCTTTAGTAGGGTTTAACCCTAGAACGGCCCTTGGGATCCCTCTAAACGATCTATATTTAGCTTTATAACTCTTCAATTATGGTTTTCTATATGTATTGTAATACATTGTTATTTACATACTACCATTATCATTAATTTACATTGTATTAAATAGTATTTGGTCAATGTTTTTTTGATCAAATACCATTGTATTCACAATATACTATATGGCCACAAAGGGCTCTCAGGCCATTCTAGAGTTAAGTCTCTCTGTTGAAAAACCATAGGGGTCTCAAAAAAATTTGCAATACAATTTGTATGATTTTCCATTCATAGGCATGAATTGCCAAGACTTCTTAAATTTTATCTCTTAGCTTGCTTCTAATGTGGTGTATTTTGGTCGTTGGAAGTTTAATATATACCTAATACTACCTCTGCTTTTGAATAATCCTTGTGTTTCTTTTGTAAAATACAAAAGAAACACAAAGGAAACAGGAGTCTTTTTCAAAAACAAAAGGGAAAAGAAAGGGAATTAAAGTGCACTTGCCGTGGAATATACTGGTAGAATTCACGGAGACTGGGCCGGGACAAGCGGTGATTGACGCCCACCTGCGCTTCCCAGTCGCCGTGCGAGCACGGAAACCGCCATCGCCACCGGAACACGCATCCACAGTGCAAAAATCATAAAGAAACATGAAAAAAACGAAAAAAACACAAAGTTACGCAGGAACTTCTGAAGTTATCATGTCGCTGTCACTACAATTGGCTCCTTCCAGTTCCTCCATTCATTTACATTCGTTATTTCATTGCGCAATCCTCGTCGAACCTTTCTCTCCTTTTTTCTCTTTTTTTGGAAGCTTTTGAATTAATTTATCTGGTGCACATTTACTACATGTCCCGTTCAATAGCCTTTTCATATTCAATTCATTTATTCCGACTTTGCAGCTCGCAGCTGCAGCGCTGGTGATTTTTTTGCATCAGTGCGTTAATGTACTGCGTTTGTTGCAGTGGTGAAAAGTCTTTGGAGATTCTGTAATTCGACACAGGATTGGACATGTTTCGTGAATTTGGTTGAAGTGTTTCGGAATCTTTTGGTTGAGGAGGAGGATCGGAATTTCGGAGCATTGCTTTTACAACAAGGAGGATAATCGTCGGACTGCGATGGATTGCTGCTGTCGGGGCGAGGGTTTTTGACGTCATTCTGGAAGCTTTATATTACATGATTTGAAATATGCAAATCAGAGAGGCTATGGCAGGGGCCCGGACGAGGCATCTTGTGTGCGCTGCCTCCGCGTTCGAGCCGCGCAAGGCGCACTTGCTTTATGTCTGCTCTTCATTCAGGTCGTCTGATGAAAAACTTTTGCAGCGATTGGAAACAATTTTTAAATTTTTATTATCGTTGTATGCATCGTCCAGTTTTTTGCTATGCGTTCTGAAAATTATTGCTCCTGGTTTACAAGAAATATGTACGCCAATTTAAGAATCCCATTTCTATGTTTGGATTGAATTTTCGTCCATAGTCCGGATTTCCCCTTCCAAATCTCTCGAGTTTCAAAGCAAGTGACGAGATTTGGTGATTTGTTCTGAGACAGCCAATGACGGGCCGGGATTTTGCAAGCTTCCTCCTATTTCTTGTGGTTAAGCAGTTCCTGTAGCGTTCGAGATGAGTGACATGAACTGTGCAAGTACTTGCTCATCATTTAGGTCAAATGACGAGGGATATTTCGCAGCCCTTGGAACTAAATTTTTTAATTGTTTGTGTCCTTGCGTGCGTCGTCAAGGTTTTGATATGCTTTTTGAGAATGATTTTCCTGGTTTTACAAAGTACGTACGCATCCAGAGTAGTTCTGAGATTTTAGTTTTCACTAAGAAGAATCTTTCTTACTTGTCGTAGCAGGCCTCTTTCTCTTTGGCAATCAAGTACAGTTCCTGGTTGTCGCAAATCTTGTTCGATGATTACAGCTGCAATGTCCACTGAAAATCGAGGTCAGTTTTGCTTCTTACTGCATGTTTTTACGTAGTAGTAGGTGACGATTTTGAATTTTGGATTGGATCTTAAATCAGAACTTGATGTTTTTATTGTACTCTTGAATTTAGATTAATGAAGGCTAACTTATTGCTGACCCTTGTCAGCCACAGGAGATTTGTGAACCCGACAATATGTAATGCAATTGTATTTTGAAATGTTGTTTGTAGGAGATCAAAACGAGCCGGAAGCACTGGTTGCCTCGCTGGAGTCTTCTAGTTACCAATTAGGGTGGCGAAAGCTACGACGAGCTTCTGTAAAGTACATAGAGTCACAAGTGCATGGTGATCCTAAGGATCATATTAACCTGGATCATAGTGCTAGGATACATTCGGCGGCTGGAAATGGTTCTTTAATACTACCTTTAAATTTGCACGTTGATACAGCAAGTAAAGGGGATAGTAGCGATTTGTTTCAGCTGTGTTGCAAGGTACACTCTCATATTTTTGAAGAGGAATCGTCCAGAGAACTTTGGATTTTGTAAAAGGCTATTCATTCAGCATAGGAGTCTTCCCTCAGCCTAGAAATTTGTCCTTGCTGCATGTGTAGAACTTAATTCCATTTCCAAGAATAAGAGTTTCTAAAACTGGGATTCAGAGGGGACCAGGTTTTGCACAAATGAATTCAGAATTTCCTTGGTAGATGATCTACATACGCCATTGACTTGTAGGAGTCTTACTCTCAAATTTGGGGGAACTTGCAGGGTGCAGCTATTGTCATGAGTTTTCTTTTCGCAGCGTTTTGGCTGAAGAAGGGAATCTTCAAGCGTTCCCAATTCTGGGGACTTGACTCTACTGCTCTATTAGGTGCTCTCAAGTTATCTCCCTCTTTGGTTGGGCAAGCCTTGTCCCACGTATTTGGTCAAGCTGGAGACACTTTAGGGACAAGGCCACAACAAATGAGACTGAAAGTCACACCTCCAGATTTATCAATAATGAATTGGAACTTCGCCCGGTTATCTTACATGCTCGATGTTCTACTTGAACGTCACCCTATCACGTAAGAACTCAATTCATGAGCATTTAGAGATCTATTTTTGTAGGCGCTGTTTGGCACAAATCGCCTCATGTCTACGTACTCACTGTTGATCCATTTCTGACGAGTGTTGGATATGAGAACCTGCCTCTTGAGGTTTTCTGGGATGCTGTCTTCTGTACGTGTACTTGGCAGTTTAAGTTCATTAATTGACTAATGGCAAAGGCTATGAAGTAGTGCCTGTATGATACTTCTATATATCTTTTAAAATCTCCCAATCTTGTTGCAACTTCGTAATGGAAAGCTGTAGTTGTTTTCTTACTTTGTAGGCAACAAAGAACCAATTTTTTATTTCTACGTGATAAAGTTGAATAAGAGGTTTATACTCTCGGCCTGTGAACTTTGTGGACTTGCTTACTTTCACAACTTTTGAACTTATGTTCCAGCGGATTCGAACTAAGCCTTGACGAGAATGTTTATGCATTGTCTTGATAATGGCGACACTGTGCAGGTATGTGTTGCTGCTAATTATGGCATGCTTAACCCTGATCTTGATTGGAGGACTATTGTTTAAAAGATTCAGGTGAGTTTTCCACGGCCTTCAAATTTGTTCCTGGCTGATGAATTTGTTGATGAATGATTGCACATTACTGTTTTGGTTAATGCTTTGTCAATTGCAGGGGTAAGCAATCAATGGGAGATGCTCTTTGGGATGCATGGGCCTGCCTCTGCTCCTCTGGAACACATTTAAAGGTTTGATACATATTGCCTCACTATCTGTTCTATTCTCTACTGTTGTTCATTTTGGCCCATCTAGTTGGAGCATTCGACACCTGATGATATCCTTCTGAAGCCCATCTTGGATGTCACCTGATGATATCCAATATCAAGACGCACTAACGTACATACGTCTAGACCGGTTGCTGTCCTTCAGAGTAACAGTTGATGTTTTGAGGATGGGAGATGGCAGTGCAACATCAGAATAAACAAGTCAAGGACCTGTATGTCTTACAGGAGAGGTCACAGCAGGGTCGTACTATTGGAATCTTCCTGGCTTTTGGGGGTCTTTTGTTCTACTCATTACTCACGAGTACGATGACAGCGCAAATTAAGGTTTGAACTCATTCTGCCTGTGCGTATGTGTAACCTGATTACTTCTACTTGCCAATGCGATCAGGAATGAAAGGATTTTTTTCCATCTGTGCAGACTCTGAATTTCATCCCCTTATTTTGTCAGAGTAGAGGCTTAGGTGCTTTAGCATAGAATGACCGTTTCAGATTTCCTGTGAATAGACGTGAAGTCCACCACTTTCCGGGGTTTATATATCTTTTCTTCTTTTACTTAATTTGGCAGTAGAGAACATTTTTGATGCTTGAAAATTTCGATCTGCAGTTACGAATGGAGTGGCTCCGTGAAGGAGCTCACTCGCAGGTGATGGAGAGTGGGCACATCGTGATATGCGGGGCCAACAACCATATTACAACTGTCCTTAAGCAGCTTAACAAGTCCCATGAATTCGCCATTCGTGATGGTACTGCGACATCACGGTATATTTTCGCTTAGAGTTGTCCCAAAGAACGCTTTGATTAACATGTAGTGTTGCCAAACGTACTGGTGAGGGTGGACGTCACTTACTGTGCACCGGATTTACTAGAGTGGGCTGGTTTCATGTTTGGAGTAATAATTGACTTGGTCAACCTATGTATTGAGCCTCCATTTGCATGATTGCAGAAAGCAAACAGTTCTACTTCTTTCAGAGCGAGCAAGGAGGGAGACTGAGAAGCTTGTGTCACCTGTCACTAAAGAATGCTCTCAAATCAATATTTTGACCCGATGGTATGGAAAACTGATCCTTATAGTGGCGCAATGGCTTTCGTGTTCTACGATTTATTCGCTAACTCTCATATGCCAACTTGTTGGTTTAGGACAACATGCTGTCATGTAAGTCATGGATTTCCTGTGATGCACTGTCTGCTCCAGTCATGGATTTGTATTGTGCATGTTTGTGCTCGTGGATCTACTTGTAAGTTAATACTAAGAAATTCACATTTAGTGTTCTGATGTATTCAAGCAATCTAAGTTCTTGTGGTGGACGCAGCGGTAGCCTCAACAGCACGAGGTCTTTTGCGAAGGTGGCTGCTGACAAAGCTCGCTCCATTCTCCTTCTGGCTAATAAAGATGACCCGTAAGCTTGTATACCGCACGTCTGTGCCTTTACATTTTCATCTGCGGACATTAACGCTATCTGCGCATTTGGGTTTGGTATTCTGTTAGATAACATCGCTTGAGTTTCTAGTTTCTATTTGTTCTTGACGTCACGACCCAACTTCTGATGCATAGAAGCATAGAATTATAGGTGGGAAGGATGGTTGTATCTGTGGTTTCTTATCCTGATCTTTGAAATTTGCACAGATATGAGGCAGATGCAGACAATGTTCTTGCGCTTTTAGCGTTGCAGTCGCTTCTTGATGAACAAACTGCCGGTAATGTAATTGTGGAGGTAATGCCATGTTTTTTATTATACTCTTGCTGTTGGATACTGGAACATCTGAAATGAAGTGTTCGCATTCTGTGGTATTGCTGCAAAATGTGCTCGCTGCACTTAATAATATCTTTGATATGGATGTAGGTGTCTAGGAAGAGCACTGCGGGCTTATTGAAATCTTTGTCTGGGTCACGAGTAAGTCCCGTGCAGAATTTATCATCAAAGCTCTTTGTCCAATGTACTCGCCAACCTGGCTTGGTTGATGTCTATAAACAACTTCTCGATCACGGCAGTATGTCTCTTGAACCCAACACTCTCTTATATTTAACTTATTTTATGCCCTTATTAACTGGTCGTGGTTATGAAGATTCATCAATGCTGACCAGGCTGTTTACTGTAGTAACCGTATTAATTGAATGAAATTCTCTTACAGAGACCGTTGTAAACCTTCGTAATTACCCAAGTCTTGCTGGACTATCATATGGAGAGGTTCGTCGTGGATTTCCAGAGGTATTAGATATCTGCTCACCCACTGAATTTTTCTCTCTTCCCTTTGAAACGATGCTGTACCTATTCTAGTTCTTTGAGGCTTTTCTGATAGATCCTTAAGGCATTTTCATTATGGAATTATGTGTTTGCAGGCTGTGGTTGGTGGACTCATTCCGTTAGGAGGAGGTCCAGAGTTTCATCCTCGGGACACACGTCTCTTGGAATCGACTGATCAGGTTGTCATTTACATCTTAGAACCGCTCTGCCTTTTTAAGCATGTTGGTAGTTTGTTAAGGACGATTAGAGCAAAGAGGTTGGTCAAGAACTGTAAATTAACTTACATTGATTGTAGATGATGTGAGAATTTTCAGAGCCTCGTAGAATGCATTGGAAGAAATGTATTACTTGGAAATGTGTGTTTGGGACAGTTTAGTGTAAGAACATGGAGGATAGATCTGAGAAGTTCGAGAACGCACGTGAGGAAATTCAGAAACCTCCAAAGAATCTGCTGCCCGACCAAGGGTTATAATCCATATTTTGACATAACTCAGCGAATCATAACTGAGTCGATTGAAGTTTTTTTGTGGCAGTTGCTAATTATAGCACGCAAACACACTCACCGCGTGCCCCCCGCAGCACTCCTGGCCACTGCCGAGGAGAAGTCGACGATGATTAGATTATCTGAAGCGTCCACCTCTCGTTCACTCTTCAATTTATCGAACTCAAATGAGTCCATGAATTTGACAAGGATCTTTAATCGGACCATGAAGTCAGTTTCTAAGGTGTGCAGCTTATTCACATAGTTAGTTTGGAGCTTTGCCCATCAAGACTTACTTTTTGTTGAGATATCTCATGCTGTGCAACTGTGCTTGTGGTGTAGACAGCTGATTGGGCCCTTGCAAGGAAAGAACGAATTATTATATTGGGGTGGCGTCCTGGTGTTAGCGAGATGGTGTGGGAATATGATGATTATCTTGGCCCTGGTAGTGAACTGGTAATCGTCTTTCCTGCAGTATTTTGTGTTTGATTTCTTATCACACCACACAAGGTTCTGAAAGAGTTAAAAAGATAAGGGCCATTCCTTGGTCGGTTGAGTTTGATTATCTTAGAAATACCGATAAACAAATACCGGTAAATATCGATTGATGGTCGTATGGATTTGTATTGAGCCTTAAGAGTTGGAAGTCAAAGCTATGCTGATTCACGTTCTAATTCTTTCTATTGCCCTTGCTAGCTCAAAGTTAGTATTGTAGAAATGTACACGAGAAGAATCAGTGTTAGGTGGTCCCTTTTCGATGGTTTGTTCCTTCGTTGATTTTTTAGTAGAGACTTCTGATGCATTATGTTTTCATTTCAGATTATACTAGCAGAGGCATCTGTGGAAGAAAGGAAGGCCTGCTTGGCTAGAAGAAGTGAAAAACTACTACGCAATATTCAAGTAGTTCACAAAGTGAGTTTGTTAGTGCTTTGCCTGTCACCTCTTGTTTATGGTATCAAAAGGTGAACTGCCTCTGATATCGTTTGTTTTATGTTCATATTATTGTGTGAGAAATTATGTATTTTGACTGTACTTGGAATTTCAGATTGGTAATCCTATGAGTCGATCTGACTTGCAAGACGCCATACTGGAGAGTATTACACAAAGGTCGCACAAAGGAGTGAAGTCAGCAGGCGATGATTTTGAGCAAATCCCTCTTTCTATTGTAGTTATCGGAGACAGGGGGTGGCTTTCTGGAGGTTTTTTGCTTAACTTTTAGTTTGTTTGAGGTCTTGCAATGCTTTAGAGCGTCCAGATCTGCCACCACAACCTCAGGCAGGGTATCTAGAGTTTAATCAACTCCTACATGTTGTCTGTTATTTCAGATTCAACCAAACCTGATACACAATGTGTATTTGCATTGCTGCTTGCGGAATCACTTTGCAAGGAAAACAATGTTAAGGTGAGCTCATCGGTCGACAAGCATGGTGAATGTTTTCTTATCGCTTACTTCAGAATTTTCTGTTTCGTAGTCGCCCTCCGAGTATATCAGAGTTTCAATTCTGAACATCTTATGAGTTACAGTCGATAATTTTTTTCATCTCAAACTCGCGGAAAGTAAACATCTTGTTAAGATAAAGTGTGTTTCATATTGTAAAGTACTGAGGTTTGCCTCTTTTGGGACACTATCTCATGAATTGGGACGTCTTGTTGGGTATCCCCATTAAGATTTTCTGCGTAACGATTCGTCTTCACGTGACACCATACTGCGATTCACAGTGTATTAACTGGTCTATTCCACTTGCAGGTAACAAATTTAGTGGCTGAATTTATTGACACCAAGCTGGGGAAGCAGGTCAGTCTGCAGATTCCTTATTCTTAAAAATCTGAAGAAAGAGAACGTTTTAGTAAGAGAATCTGAAGCTATAGTTGAAACTGGAAGTGATCTCGACAATCTTCCCGTAGTCTCTGTACTAAATATTTCTCGTGGGTACTTGGGTGTTACTAGGAGATCTTAGGAACGTTTTAATAAGTTCATACATTAATTTCTCACGATGACACGGGAATTCTCGTCTGCCGGGATAGTGGTTGTGTAGATTTGTAATATTTGTTCTTTATTACCCGGTGTGATGAGCATGACTGGGGGTGTTTGTAAGTGAGGGTCTGATAGTCGCCATGACGCTTTTAGGTTGTGAAGAGTCATCCTTCGCTCACATACATTGGAACTAGTGATTTGGCTGGGCTGGTGACGTCTCAAGGTACGTCCAGTCACACATATAGTATATGCACAGTTTATCTGTGCGCAGTGCCTTCAGATGATCATTGATGACGTAGGAGGTACGAGTATATTATATTCGTCCATTTTATAAGTTCTCTGACGTTGCTCTTAACGACTGATAACTCTTTTCTCATGACTCTCAGTGATTGAGCACAAGGAGTTGAATTCTGTTTGGACAGAATTGCTTAACTCTTGGGGAAATGAGATATATATGAAGGTACGTGTGTTGAATGAGTGTCGAATTCCCATATCGTCAATTTATGTGTTCCAAAAGTGGACGTTCTGCATCGTTGAATCGTGCAATCTGCAGTTTCTAACATTCGTACTGCAAGCACTTAACCCCTAAGTTTCTAATATGTCCGCTTCCGTATTTATAGGAGTAAAATCAATCATTTATGGAGCCTCAAGAAAAGCAACAGAATGTACCTACAGAAAGAAATAATCATAGCCTACATTTTTTGAACAATATCAACATGTTTGGAAGTCACCACTTCCAAAGTAGATTTTTAGGTTGGACACATTGGACCTAATTACTTTATGTCGTGATTGTGCATTTTTATTATTAGGGGATACAATTGTACATGCAAGAGGGCGAATCACCTTCTTTCGCTGAACTTCAAGAGCGAGCTGCAGCGAAGACTGAAGTTGCTATAGGCTACCAACATCATAATAAAGTGGTACGAACATCCGCATTCCAGTCTCTATTAAAGATTCCACCTGGTCTACCGTATTATATCTTTTTGGTTTTTATTTGCATGATACAGTATGAGCAAGTTGTACTGTAGTCTTATGAGAAAAATTACCAGTAGATATAATCACTGTTCTGTTGCAACATGCTTGCAGGTTCTGAATCCAAGCTCGAAAGGGAAACCTCTAGAATTAAGTAAAGGAGATTCTCTTGTTGTAATCTCGGAATTCGAATAGATATATATATTGCCATTCCCAATTGGGATTGATCATATGTGATACATCCTGTTTACTATCGGACGGGATGAGAAGGTCAGAAACTACCGGTAGTCCCGGGTTTTGGCAGAAAGACATTAATTATTCCACGATTTCTGTGCATGACGGACCACACCCCAAGACATGGGCAATCACCGTCTTCCAATCCCAGCCCAGGCTAAAGGAGGTTGATGCAGGATAACGTTCCTTCAAGGAGTGCTCTCCATTGGCCGCTCTTTGGCTATCTGGAATCATAGGGACAGCTTCTCACGCCGTCTGAAGTTGAGTTCTTTTGCAATGCCGTCCGTCACATGCCATGCTTGCTCCCGGCCTCTTTTCAGCTTTTTGATGTGCCACGTGCTGGCTCGGCCTCTACGCCCAGTGCTTGCTGCCACTTGGGCCCTTGGATCACAAGTGTGGCCGGCTCATCTCAAAAAAGATAATTCCTTCCGAGGCCGGGCTGGCGCGAATAAAAGTGCGCAACTTCAAGACTCCACCCAACGTTTTCAAGGCTACCAGTACCCTAGAATTGCACGGGACACTAATTTACCAAAGTCACACTATATTAAATTCGTGTAAGTTGAAATATTACTGTATTAGACTAATTTCCAAAAAATTTAACCCATAAATGATGTTGTGGTTGTTTTTCAGCCGATGAATGACAAAGAATCTTTCTATGTGGGATAAAAGTGCAACTACTCATTCTCCAAATTTTGTGTGAAAAGGGGAGGTTTTCTATAGTAGTTTGACTTCTAGTGAGTACTTTTAGAATTTTTTTAAACAATGATTCACACTACACCAAAATGGATGATTTCCATGGTCACGAGTCCGTCCTTTACAGGTTACAGTATGAAGTGACACTAATATAGGACCCTCACTATAGTAGCAAGAAAATTTTGTGTAGAAGGATAGATGTAGCTCAGAACTACCATTGTTTGATGTTCTAGAAGAATTTCGCTCAATTTCGTTTTGAGACTATTGTGCAGTAGTGTGGGTTAGTACAATTATTGCGACCGACTGTATTGTATTCTCCAAAATTTGTGATAGGGAAGCAACCGCCTGGTCCGGTCGTGGGGCACCGGTTGGCACCGGTAGCCTCGCTATCCAAGGGGCCGTGCGACTATGGCGGACGGAAGCGCAAAATGCAGCAATCAGCGCTTTCGAACTCCGCCACTTCTATCTCTCGAGCAGATTCAGCCAAGTACACCTCCACCATCACCCCGCCAGCCCGGACTGCGTCATTCCACAACATTCTTCCCAATTCCCCCTGTCTTTGCAATTCCCCTGCTCTTGCGAATTTGACGTTGCCCTCCAATTCCATGGCGTCTTGCGTGATGTCGTCGTCGTCGGCCGTCGCTGCGGCTGGCAGCGTCGCTGCTGGCGCTCCCCGCAAAGTGCAAGCGCAAGCCAATGTGCTGCTCTCTTCCCGCTGCGCCTCCACGATCTCCGGCGTGGCGCTTCCGCCCCTTGCGCGCTCGGCCGTTCGCACAGGTTTGGCCGACCTCCTGGTGATGTGCATGTGCCTGCGTGACGGTTCTCTGTGGAGGTCTATTTGGAGTGCATTTGCAGTGCATTCGTCGCCTCTAGTGGTTTGGGAGTTACTTCCTGAATTTGAAGGAGGTTGACAACCGTCTGTTAGTTTAATGCTATTGCCACGAACAGCTTATCTATGGAATTCTTAGTTTGTTACGTGTCCAAGTGAAATGCGTCAGTCGTTATCAAGTGGCGACTATTTGGTTCTACAAGAGAGTTTAGGAGGATGCTTACCGACATTTGGCTTCTTGCACCTTGACGATGCGGTCACCTGGAGTCGCTATCTTGTCAGTCTCGGGTTGAATTGTCTGTAAATGTTCTTTTCAGGCTTTAAACTTACTCTGAAGTAGCCTCTAGAACGATGAATTATGCCCTTACTCATTTCTTCTTTCCTGTGTCGATCGTGTCGGCGACATGCGGTGTATGTTTGGTATTTGCGGGGGAATCAGTTACTGGTCGGGTTTCCAAGGGAATGAATACTTTACAGTATACTTACATGGTCTTAATTCTGATGAATAGCAGAAGCGAAGAGATCCTTGACAATTGCTGCTTCTAAAGCAACTCGTGATTCCTCCGTGAACGAGGCGGAAGCTTCTGTGAACGAGGCCGGCGCTGCAGCCTCCGCTGCAGCGGAGGATGCCTACAAAAGCTTGAAAGCCGCGGTATATTATTGAACTTTCTGATTGTCGTATTTTTTGTCGTCGAGCTTTATCAGTAGTGGAAAACAATATTTTCACAATAGAAGCTTAGCCAACCGTGTTATGGTGTGAAACTTTACGACTTCATTAACCTTATTCTTGTCTCTATACTTCCACTAGATATCTGCATTTGCATCGCAAAATCCATCTAGTGTAAACATGCAATCTTGTCTGGTTTTGAGATTCGTATATGTTCAGGTTCTAATCGAGTTTGATTTGCAGTGGGATAAGTCAGATGACAAGCCCGCAATCGCTGGATTGGGATTTGCTGGACTGATTGGAATATGGGCAGCTTTCGGCCTTGTCGGTGTGAGTGTCGAAGTCCATGTCGCTTTGTCCTGATTGACAGGAAGGAATCTAGTTGAAAAGCGAATTCTAGAGGCTAGTATGCCATGCTCTTTCTCCTTAAGCGTCGTCAATTTGGTTGATGCTGGTCGATTGGTCCTTCAGTGAGATGTGCGTGGCATCACGTAATCTCAAGTATTGAGAAGACATAAGCTCGGAGAGTTGAAGGATTATTTGTATGCTAGATTATCACACTAATTCAAGGTACTGAGCAAGAACGTCTGATCGATTTGTGACAGGCCATTGAGAAGCTTCCACTCATTCCGGATCTTTTTGAAATTGTCGGAATTCTGTTTACGGGGGTAAACATCATTCAAATCCTTCATTTGTTGCCCTAATGTACCTGAGGTTTCTTGTCTGCGCCATAACACAACTTAGCAATTGTTGCTGAAGCGCATTCTCTAAGCTAGAATTGCGTGAATGTTGGATGTTGAAATGAATATGCTAAATCTAAGATTGAATGCTGTATGTGCAGTGGTTTGTTTACCGATACCTGCTCTTCAAGCCCGACAGGTTAGTAGGCCTTCTGGGGCTAGACTCACTTCTTTCTCCGATCAAATCCTATATGCAATTGTTTGCAAATTTAACCGTTGTGGAGGCCCACTCTACAAGTACAATTTGCATGAGAACCGAGCTTAATGTCTAGTTTGGAATTGTTTACCTACTTATTTCCTGCGCATGAAAGTCTTTAAGTCAGAATTTTTGGTGGAAGATGCTGACTATGTTTCTGGATGTCTCTGAATCTTGTAGGGAAGAACTCTTGAAGGTGGTTGATGATGCGAAGGCTAGGATCACTGGACAGTGATGTCCTGTCAAGATTCATTGTATTATTGATTCTCGGGAATTGAGAAGAAGTGCAGTAAGAGGTAGACAGCAGCGGCTGCTTTGAAGCCCAAGCTGAAATCCAAAATGTGATTCTTCTGGATTTTCTTCTGGTAATCCTTTGTGTAAAGTTGATGGCTTTTAAGGAACTTGAGAGGCTAGAGGCACGTTTTGCACGCCCTGCTGATCTAATACATGATGCACTCATTCCTTTTCTTCTATCCGGATGTTGTGTTGTTCTTGAAAACCGGTAGGTGGTACTGGTGCTTATGAGGTTAATGTTTGAATGGACCTCATTGGTGAGCACTTGTTGAAAGCATTCCTGTAGTTGCACTGGGCATGGGTATGGGATTTCCGTAGGCAGAGAACTTTGTTATGCATCAACTCAAGAAACCTGTGATGATCAGCTATCCGTAAGTTTTTTGATACCCTATTCTAAATCTAAATTGAATTCAAATTTGCCAAATTCACCTTAGATGACAAAATAATGAGAAAATGGCATTTGCCATCGTGGTGAAGAGTTTTCCAAAGTACATACCTTTTGTGCTTGTTAGGTGTGTGCATAATTAATTTAAAATGGTAATGTTGAATATTTTGAAAGAAATTGAATGGCCTTGTTTGATATGGAATGGAAATACTTTATTCCTAGTGCTTCAAATTTGCAAGAGATTGTTCAAATAGAAAAAAGAAATTATTTCAAAATTGTGTTTTTTGAACTCCACAAATAAAACAGTTGTTAATTTTTTGGTACAATTGATATATGAAAAACTTTTCATGTATGGCATTTGTATGGTCTATACAGAATTCTATCCTAATGTGACATATAGCATGTTTCACTACATATTAATTCACAAGCGGAGCAAATAATATACCCAAATGACAATGGAGAATAGACCTATAACATTCTTTACAAAAAATGATGGATAAACAAGAAAAATTAGACATTTAGATGTGCTCAATCTTGATTTTGATTTCATATTCCCCTCTTTCTTGCAAACCTCTAATGTTCATACTATTCTTAATTGTAACCCTACATACGTGCAATGGATTTTGACAAAATGAAGAGCCTTGCAAGGCTACCATGATTTATCATGATTGCTTGAACTAGAACTAAGGGCCCCTCACATGTTTAGGACTCAGGGCAAAGGGCCCTCCTAATGTATGTGAAGAATGTTATGAATGTTACATGTGAACTATGCCCATTTATGTTCATCAATGCTTTTAATTCCTAAATGCCTAAGGCCTTTTTTGAGCTTCT
>OX579633.1:47424000-47569061 GCA_951230915.1 Antitrichia curtipendula
GAGGAGACAAACAAAGGTATCTTTTCTTTTATAAATTCCAATCCAGATCATACTTTGAACACAAATCAAAGTGAAACTTGGATATTCAGGTTTGACTTCTCTAAGATCACCGACATATGCCCCTAATTGAATTGAATACTCTAAGAAATTTATAACCCCTAAAGTTCTTTGACTATATTTTTACCAAAAATGCTCCAAAACTTCCATTTCTAGTACAAGTAAAAGATTTAGGAAAAAAGCATTTTTGGATATATAAAATTGTAGAACCTTGTAGTATACTAGTTTGAAAAGATATAGAAATTTAAAAAAAAATTCTACCATGTAGATTGTAAGATATTAACATTTGAAGTAGCAAAAATCATTTTTTGGGCCCTGCAAAAAATCTAGGCAACTACACTTCACAAGGTCCAAAATGTCCAAAATAAAAATGCTTATTTGGATCCATTCTTCAAGGCAAGTTGTTTGCATGATTGAAAAACTTCAAATCATTTGGAATTGTACAATATATAGGAAAAAATAGTAAGTAAAAAGAAGTAGAAAATGATTCAAATACTAAATTGTTAAGAATTTAGTTATGGAATTGAAAAATGCCAATCCTAGTGGTTGAAATGTTGTAATAAACAATCTACAACCTATGATTTTATTTTTTTCAAAAAATATTGAAAATTGAATAAGATAAAGGATTTTAAAGCTTATTTTAGAATTTAGAGTAGGAAAATCTATAATTGCCCGCAAACTAAAACTCCTTGTAACTTTCATCTCATTGATCAAAATGGAACAATTTGAAGCTTTCTATGCATACATAAATCTAGGAAATCAATTTCAAATTTTTATTTATGAAAAAAATTATTTTTTCTAAACTGCTCAAGCTTCCCAAGTTGATAAACAAACAACATTTATATTATAATTTTTCACTTGTATACTCAAATGAAATGAAATTTAGCACTCATGGAATTTATTCCTTATCTACACCTTGTAAAAACATTTCAACCTAAATAAATCAAATTTCCACTCACATGTACTTGCCCAAAAAAGTTATGTTGCCACAAATACAAGGCTAGTCCTTTAGAGGTTAAGAAAGAGCTCCACCTATAGTGTGCAACAACCACACTTCAACTAACTACTCAAATCATTTACAATCACGTCCAAATTTGGACGTTTGGCATAGCGGACAAATGTCGTGGGTGGATAAAACTGTCGTCGAAAGATGTTACCCTCAAATAAACGGACTCGGCAAATGGCGGACAAGTTGGTGAACGTCTAGTTGCGACCGACGGATTTGGTGGACGGTAGATCGTTCTCTTTGTCCTGGTCAAGTGATATAGCAGAGGTGACTCCACCATCAAATGGGATAGATAACAAATGGTCTACCTAGTCACAGGCGTCAGATTTGGCAGACAAGCTGGCGGGCGACAACACGGACAAGCGCGGTGGACAACCCCTATGGACGACGACAATGGATGGGTAAGATTATTTACCCCCCTGATAAGTTACAAAAAAATGAATGTCATAGGATGTCCAAGGACTCATGCCCGTAGACTTTGGACTTCCAGAGTTGCATCAAGATGTCCTAACAACCCTAATTGACTAGGTCCATGTTAATTCCATACATCTCCATAAAATCTAAGCCTTGCAAAATCAAAATAATCGATAGCGTAGAAGAGTTCTTTTGGTCAACCTATGGTTAGTCATAAAAGCTAATCTACAATAAAAGCTTCATGAGATATTGAAAATGTTAATGACACGGTAAATAAAATAGATTAGCTCCTTGTCTGCAAATTGTCTATCTAGGTTTGTAAGAATGCCTTCAAATAAGAACAACTAGTTCTATTGGGAGGTTGTCTAAAAAGATCAAGCAAAACACATAAACATCACAAAAAAAACATTGTCTAAGAAACTAATACAATAGCTTGTATCACTTTTACATACTTGGCACTAGTTGCAATTGCAATGGTACAGCCAATATTGGTGCCAATAAGGTTATTGTATTGAATACAAGCACACATTATTTGTTGCTTCTTCCTTGCACAAACGCATGTCAATTAATCTCGACTCATAACTACAAGCCTACAAAACTTGAAAAGAAAAAAAAGAAAAACTCCAAACAAGTTATTCAAAAGTTAACAACAAGATATTATTAACATTACAAAAAATATGAGGCCTCCGGAAGGCCGTTAAGCCTGGACCCCGTAGTGATACTACGGAGTTCTTTTTCAAAAAAATAAATTCAGAAACTGAAATTCTGACGTGGTCGAAGTTCCACGCCAGCGCTGACGTCAGCGCCACATCAGCGTGACATCACTTTTCAATTTTTTTTTCCGGGGAAAAAAAAAAAAAAAAAAAAAAAAAAATTCCGTAACATCACCCGCGGGTCCCGAAAATCAGCACTCACGGCCTTGTTGAGGCCTCATATTTTTTGTAATGCTAGATCTTATAAGGTCCCTCTGATTCCCACAAGATACAATCTCAAATACTAAGGTTGTAGTAGACACTAGAAAAAAAGCTCTCCTCCCCATTCCCCAAATTTGAGGATGATGCATTCCACGCCTTGGTGACATTTCACAAAGGGCTATTTAAGGGGGGAAAAAAAGAATGTTATAAAAGAGATAAAAACATATCAATACCCATGTTGGCTTTGATGACATCCATGTACATGTAATTCCACTTATATGACCCATATTAGTCATGGCGAGCTTATTAACAAAAATTTCTAGTACATAATAATTTTGCACATCCTAATTTATATATCTTAGAGTATATAGTATTTTATGGACCCTTTATTAGCCTTACATATTATGTAAAATTTTCCTTCTTCAAATTAAATGAACCCTATCTTCTAAATCATGCAGTTTTCCAAAAAAATTGATTGTGATCTTTCTGAGGCAAGAAGACAAAGTGTTTATTTTATATGTTTGGTAAAGTAAAAAGACTTATTATTTGTGCTTAGATTCTTGAAAATAGCCAACAATTAGTCTCAATGAGTATAAACCTTGCAAAAATCTCAACCATTGTTAATGTATGACTTACTCTTGAGTGACACTAATAGTCATGAATAATAGTCTTGAGTTGTAGTAATAGTGTTGTGCTTTTTCTGGAAAGAAAGCAACAAGAGAAGAAGCTTGCATGGGGGCAATATATGCTTGGTTGCGGATGGTAATTTGTATTTAAATGTCTTCAATTGTGGGATACATGTGTGCTTATGATGACTAATTTTGGGATCCAGTTGTAGGAACCCAAGTTGGAGTTTGAATTTCTTATAGTAATTTGGAGTTGTGAGTGGATTAATAAAGAATGACCAAGATTGGATGGTATTTTGATCAACACTAGAGATCCAATATTACAAACGACCATCAAGATAGCCTTTGAGCTCACGCCACAAGACTTAAGCAAAGGCTATGAGACCAATAGGGAAGAGAGTTATGCCGCATAGTTATGGGATAATGAACCAACATTTAATGGGAAGCTTAAACAAACCGTGACATTTTAGGAGCAGTGGAAAATGACACTATTGTCTCTATTGCTGGTAGTTTTGCCAACTTCGAGAAAAAGATTGAAACAACTTGTGTGACAACGATGGAAAATCTCACCTTACAAGCTAGTTATTCTTCTCTCTCATACACAATGTTGCATCATAGTACAATGAGTATAGATGTGGTCCAAGATTTTTAGTGTCGTGTTTCTTCTAAACGTCCGTCAGATTGATAAAATGTCAAGATTCAACACCAATGTCTGTTAGGATTCATAAAATATATATAGGGCGACATGTCCGTGCAAGTCAACAGACAGTTGTTCAAGCAATCAAAAATATATAAATAAATTTTTTTTTGATAGCTTGGATGGTCCATCAATGGCTTGCCTATCCAGATCAACAAACAAATTGTTCAAGCCGTCAATTTTTTTTTAATGGTTGACAAAAATTCTAATGCGTTAGGATGCGTCTAAGGTAGGAGGCTATTGAATTGCCCATCTAAGGGCTGATCTGCCTTTTTCATATGCTTCCTTGGTTGGTAGTATTTTTAATTCATTTTTTCAGAGATAGAAAAATAGACGAGGAATCTAGCACAAATGGTTTCATATTTTTTTGAGCAATATTGAATTAGTTATGAATTTTCAAAGGAGATGTATCGTAGGTCCCTATTTGTGACCCTAGGTCTTCTATAAACTGCTCACATGCAAGATGGGAAAAAGAAAAGCCAATGATTGGCTGGGACCCCTTTTTTTCTAATTCATTCATAGCACTATAGTGGTCAATTTAAGGATCACTTCGTTCCATTTAAAGATCACCTCGTTCCATTCAAGAGCCATTAATGGGGGCGGTTCTTAATGCCCGAGCGATTTCAGAGCCTCCTACCTTAGACTAATGTTGATGGATATCCAATGGAAAAAGCCAACGTTAGGTTAAGATAGAAAACCTTGATGTGGACAAATATTTTATGTGAATGATAAAATGGACGTAGTCAAAAAATTCTTCAAGGAAGAGTGGTTGACTGAAATTGTACCATGGTATGGTATTGGCAGTGTATATATCAAAAAAGTTAATTCAGTTATAAGACATTAACCACAAGTGATAGAAATTGTTACATTGCACATATACAAAGGTTTATCCTAGTAGGTCAACCCCTAAAGGTCAAAGACTATGTTTTCACCAAAAACGCTCCAAAACTGCTATTTCTAGTACAAGTACCAAATTTTAGAGAAAAGAACATTTTTGGAAAGATATAACCATAGGATCTTGTATTAAAGTAGTTTGAAAAGATGTGGAAAAAATTTCAGAAATTTCCACCATGTAGATTGCAAGATAATAGCATTTGAATTGACAAAAATCCTTTTTTTGTCCCTGCAAAAATCCGGGCAGCTGCACTTTAGAAGGTCATATTTGTATGAAAAAATGTCCAAAATGGTGGTTAATCTTTGGATTCATTATTCAAGGCAAGCTGGCTACATGCTTGAAAATTTTCAAATCATTTGGAATTGTAAAACATACAGGAAAAAAGAATAGTAAGTAGAAAGAGGTAGAGAATGTTCAAATCACTAAATTGTTAAGAATTGAAATATGGAATTGAAAAATGCCAATCCCAACAGTTGCAATGTTGTAATAAAAAATCTACATCCAATGTTTTTATTTTTTTTTAGAAATATTGAATATTGAGTTAAAAAAAGGACTTCAAAGTTTAGTTTAGAGTAGAGACTCCATAACTACCCTCGAACTAAAACTCCTCATAACTTTCATCTCATTTATCAGAATGGAATGATTAAGGCTTTCCACGTATATATAAATCTAGAGAACCAATTTCAATTTTTTTTGAAATTAAAGTGATGTTTAAAGAAGTTTTTTCTGAGCTGCTCGCTGACCAATGAAAATGACATATTATGCAATAACTTTTTGTCCATATAGTCAAAAGTTATGAAAACTGTTGGGCCTTCAAGCTACTCCTTGGTCACATCTTGTGTAAAAATTTCAAAGAAGAAAAAGAAAAATTCCAACCACAGTGAGCTGCCCCAAATCACTATGTTGTCAAAAAATGGTGTTTGGTCCTTTAGGGGTTAAACAAATTGAAAACTATATAATACAAGGATAGAATTTATAATCCATTTAACTTCAATCTTTGAAGCTATATGTATTATTGAACACACTCATATTGTATGGGATGTTTACCATATAGTTTCAATAGAAATTTTGAAGTGTTCAATGGTAAACTTGGTGAAATTTTTGCATTGTCCAAAAATTTATTATATTTAAAATTAAAAAAATTCCTAACATAAAAAAGTATGTTAAACAAGTAAGGCAATGTGTGGAAAAAATTTCAGCCCATTTGACCATTTAACTCTTGATTCTTGAGAAACATGGTCAACAAATTTCAAGCCCATCTAGAATATAAAAATTTATCTACACAAAAATGAGGATTTTGACCATTCATTAGTATATGATGTTAGGTTCATTTATAAAAAAATTCAGAAGTAAATATAGACTCTAGCTTTTTCTAAATCACCTTGCAATGCAAGGAGGTTAAGTGCATTAGCAATACACTAGTCATTGTTTAATGGTTTCTTGTACAATGAGAAAAAAATTTATTTGAAATCTAGATGGTAAAAAAATTAGAGACAAACATTTGGAATATGTGGGAAAATTTTCAAAAACTTCAACTTCATAGATTGCAAGATGGTAGGCTTAAAGTTACAAGAAAATATTTTTTCTTGAAGCCGCTTTAATATAGCTAACAAAGTTTGACTCCTCTCAGAATGTGATATGAGAATTTTTTTTCTTTTTTGAAACTACTATGCTTTATTTTATTAAATACATACTTACCAAATTTCAAAAGTTGATGAGTGTTTTTGCAAAAGATGCCCAAATTGCCTTGGCTGCCAAAAAAGTTCAAGGTAGCATAACTGTTGATTTGTGCACCCAATGAGGAAAAAAAATTATATTCCCACTAAGGGAGTATATGTTCACACCTTGTGTCAAAATTTCTTGAACATCCGACCAAAATTCATAGGAATCTAGGAATCTACTTGGACTCTTCATAGGAACCTACCTAGACTTTTAATTGTCCATTCAACAAATAATTGACCTTTGGGATTTAAAAATTGCCATTTGGTCAATAGTACTTGAATTGAATTCATTGTTATTAGTTTCATGGTGTATCCCCTATACGTGTATGTAATAGAGGGGAGGGAAAATTTGTGAAGAAAGGTGGGTGTGGAAAAAAATTTGACACTTAAGTTTTACATGTAAAATAGCCCCTGCCATTTAAAAACCCACATGAATGAATTTACAAAAACCATAGAATATTGGAAATATGCCCCTTGTAACTTCTGATATAAAAATTACAATCATCTTAAATGCCATAATTAAGGTAAATAGCCCTGCATCAAATACCCTTTTAACTCATGTGTATGCTTTAAATTTCAATGGAGTGATTTTGTCTAAATTTGGTGCATGCAAAAGGTTATCTTTTAGGTCTCAAGTTGATAAGAACAAATGCACAAGGAAGATTTATCCCATAAGAGTCTAAAATTTATTAATTTTAAAAAGGACTAATTCCATTGATCATATTGTGAAAAACATAATGCAAATGAGTCCAAATTTTATTTTACCAGATTCAACAAAAAAACATTCCAAGTGATGTTCAAAAAATAAACAAAAATTTTACAAAGGAAATACTATTGTGACCTAGTCAAAATTGCAAAAAAAAATAGAAACAATTTGCTTTTTTTTTATAATTTAAGGTTTAGGTTCTCACTAATAAAACAAAATCATGAATTTAATACTTTGCAAAAAAAATTAAGGGTAAACTCCCCTGTAGAAAGACAAAACAAAAGGTGTACATACTTGAAAGAGGCAGAGTGGTTGATTCAGGATCACGTAAGGTAGGAGGCTCAGAAATGGCACATCTAAGGGCTGGTCCGCCTTTTTCGTGTATTTCATTGGACGGGAATAATTTTAGCTCATTTTTCAGACAAAGAGAAATAGATGAGGAATCTAAACCCAGTGCTTTCGTATTTTTCCAAGCATTTTTGAATTACTTATGAATTTTCAAAAGAGTTGGGTCATAGGTTCCTATTTACGACCCTAGGTCTTTTATAAACAATTCACTTGCAATTCTAAAGAAAGATGGGGGAAAGCAAAGCGAATGATTGGCTCTTGCAATTGATAATACTTTTTTCCTTGATGCATTCAATGACTATACATGTCAATTTCAGAACCAACTCATGTCCATTTTACAACCATTTATAGGGTCTTGTTCTTAATGCCCGTTCCATTTCAGGTTTCAAGCAGCCATTGTAAGACTTGCCTTCTCTTCATCATCTACATTCTTGGACTCTTTCTCCACACTACTACTACTTGCTTGCTTGCTCCATGTTTTTTGAACAACAAAAAGTGCACTTCAGCGGTGCTACTCAAAGTTCACACAATCAGTGAGCTTATGCTTTGCTCAACAAAACCTAATTTTAGGAACTAACTTTGCAAGCCAAATCATTGACTTAATAAATTCAAAGCTTTTCTTGTAGAAAAGTTAAAATCTTGGTTGAAGGAATGCAACTCCTTGATCCAAGAATGAGTACCACTCCAAAGTCTTTACTCTGTTGATCACAATTGTGCAATTCTAACACGTCAACAATTGAAGTTCTAAATCCTACAAATGCGTCCAATCTCAAAGAAATCTGCCAATCTTATCCTTGTCCTCTAGAAGTGGTGGATATCAACACCAAAGAAAACTCATGTCCCATTTGTACCAATCCATTATTTTGCTACTTTAAATCTTTGAGACTAAATTCAATCAAAACCCAAAAATCCCATACAAGAGCCAATAACCACAAAAACTCACATTTGTTGTGGCACACCATGATCACCAATGTCCACTTTCCGTAGCCTAATATTTTCTTAAGCTCTTCTCATTGTTGCCACAATTCTACAGTAATCGAAGTTGGTGTAATCTCAAAGTCCAAAGTGCCAAACAACAAGGAAGTTTGAAGTTGCAGCTAATGAAAGAATTTGCATTTGATACCATGCAACTACCCTATTTAATATCCATTTGAGGTTAATAACCTCTGAGATCAATAAAAGTTAGTTCCATTTGGCAAAAAATATGTAGTCTCAAAATCAACAGAAATATGTTGTATACTTCACCAACATTTACATAGTTAACACCAATATGTGAAAATGGTCCTTATAATACCTATATTATTTTTGTTGACTTTTTGTTGATTTTGAAGCCATTTTTTAGTAGTACTCCTAATTAGTGAATTTTTCAATTAATAAATTCCAAAGTGAGTCCCAAAGTGAGATTGGTTGGATATAGTGAAGAGTTGAGTACTATTCAAGGACAATTAGCATTGGTGGAGAATAATGCTACCACCGAGTGCTTGGACATCAATGGATATTCCACTCCATATCATCAAATGACATGTGTGGTGTTTTATAGAAGTTAAATGTTTGAAGTCATGGGGAACCTTGTGACTAAATTTGGAACCTAATATTGTAGGTATGTTGCATGTGCAATGTTAAAAGATCATGATCCTTGGTATTGCTAGAAGTAAAGTACTACAAGAGCACCTTGAGTGAGGTTGAAAAAAAGAGTGGTACTGAGAGGTGCAACAAAGGTATCATACAAATTATTTGCTATTTTTATTTTATGAGACTTTTTCTAGAATATCCTTTAGTCCTTCTATTTGTACTTTTATCACATAAATGATCTGTCAAATTGCTTTGGGGATGTTATAGAAAGAACTTACATCCTTTGCCTTTTATCCTTTGTCAATTGCATCAATTGCCTTGTTCAGATCTTCACTTGTCTAATTCTAGGTTTTTTCCTTTTCATGGCTACTTGAATTTTTTGAGCACAAAGTTTTTTTTGCTTCTCCATAAATTGGTTGCAATGATGATTGGGCTACAAGCCATCAAAGTTAGAGTCTAGTACACTAATTCAACCAACAAATTGTTCCCCATTGTTTTGAACCCCATTAGAATTATTCTCTCTCAAAACATGTAATTCCTTTTTTTCCCCTTCTAATCCTCCCTTCTTGCCACAACACCCCTTAGCTCAATCCATCAAGACATCTCCTCTCATTCTATAGAATTTTGTCCTGCATGTCAATATTGTTCCTACCTCCGGCAATCTTGTCCATTCGCCTTCTATGATGCTTGTCATACTTTTCTTCAATCTTTCTCTTAAAGAATATGATGTCCAAGACAACAACCAATACTACAAATGTATATTTGGATGGCACAATTTGAACAATTAGACAAATGTATTAATCCATGCCACATCTTCCTTATTTCTCTTAATATACATATGACCAAGCATGTGTCACATCATATTTTGAAACTCTATAATATACAATAGTCAAAGATTTTCAAATGTATGATTATAATAGTTTCAAAAAATATCATTCACAATACAAACTTGAAATCCAGATTTTTGATGGCTTTTTAACAATGTAAAAGATTATAAACTATACCATTATGCATTGGCATCTTATAATCATGTAAAAAATTGTATATTTAAAGAATTCTAGATCTATAGAACATTTCCAAATCAATGAAGAAATTCCATTCTAGGATGCACTTAAATTCTATGTAAAATTCCTAAATTCTTATAACTCTAAATCTATCAATCTCTAAATATGTAAAATCCTATGTCTTCTAATTTTAAAATCTATGAAGTTCAAATTCCTAATCAAATCTTCAAATTCTTGACTAGGAAAGCTCAAATAATGCTACATTGTACAAGAGAGCAAAAATAATAGATGAGAATGAGACACAAATTTTTCATACTAAAATTCCAACCTAAATAAGACAAGCTTGATAAAATACAATATCTTGGAAAAGTGTACAATTGCATACCTATGTACAATACATTGTAAAAGATGGAAAGATTAATATATTGTAGTAAATGTAGTGCAAAAATATCAATCACAAAAAAGAAATCACGTTGAAATAAATACAATTTTAACATGTTTTAAAATGTGTTGAAATAAGTACTCAAAGCCAAGTAGCCAACATGGGATTTTCATATGGAGTATGTTGAGAATAATTCAAAAAACTTGTCAAATTTTTGTATTGCTAAAAATGTGTGGTGCATTGTCAATAGTATATAAGGCCTTCTACATCACTATTTAACCCCTAAATGTCGGAGACTATGTTTTCACCCAAAACAGTCCAAAACTGCCATTTCTGATACAAGCACCAAATTTTAGATAAAAAAACATCTTTGGACCAAGTAACCGTAGGATCTTGTAGTAAACTAGTTTGAAAATATGTGGAAAATATTTCAGAATTTTTCACCTTGTAGACTGCAAGATTTTAACGTTTCAAGTGACAAAACTCATTTTTTTAGCCCTGTAAAAATACGGGCAGTTGCACTTCACAAGGTCACATTTGTATGAAAAAATCTCCAAAATGATTGTGCTTCTTTGGATTCATTCTTTAAGGCAAGTTGGCTACATGCTTAAAAAAATTTAGATCATTTGGAATTGTACAACATATAGAAAAAGTATAGCAAGTAGAAAGAAGTAGAGAATGATTCAAAACACTAAATTGTTAAGAATTTAATTATAAAATTGAAAAATTCTAATCCCAACGGTGGTAATATAGTAATAAACAATTTACATTATATGCTTCTTTTTTTTTCAAAAAATATTAAAAATTGAGTTAAATTAAGGACTCCAAGGTTTATTTTTGAGTAGGGAATCCATAATTACCCGCAAACTAGAGCACCTCATAACTTTCAACTCATAAATCAAAATAGAATGATTCAAATCTTTCCAAGTATATATAAATCTAAAGAGCCAATTTCAAATTTTTATTTTTGAAAAAAGTTTTTTTTTAGATTTTTTAGATTTTTTTTGGGCTGCCCGTCAAGCATTGAAAATTACAGATCATGCAATAACTTTTGAACAATGAAGTCAAAAGTTATGAAAATTATTGGGCCTTAAAGATAAACCTTGTCCCCATATTGTGTGAAAATTTCAGAAAAAATAAATAAAAACTCCATACGCAATGAGCTGCCCAAAATCACTATGTTGCCAAAAAAGGCAGTTTGGACGTTTAGGGGTTAAGTGGATTTTTAATTCCACATGTCTACCACTATGGAAATGACATGGTGAAGTCCAAAGTGTTACATGGCTTAGTTTGTATGTTTCTTCTTGTACTCTCCATATTCACACATGTAGGCTTTTCACTCTTTTGTGAAGCTTTTGTGACTTTAATTTTCAAATTCAAGTTATTCAAAAGATTATCCATGTTATGTTTGTTAGGTACATAACATGGATTTTTTTTCATTTTTTATGAAGTATCAAAGTGTCAATATTAAATGTTATAGTAGTACTCCAAATTTTAACATTAATCCACATATTAGATAGAAAATATCACATTAGCACATACACATCTCCATAATTCTATTTTAATCCACAATCTAATAAATTCATCTAATATTTGTTTTAATTTGAAGTTTTTTTTTAATTTGCCTTTTCTTAGTACTATTTGTGTTCCAAATGCATGGTGTTGGGTCCGTTACTTTGGTGCAAATGGCCAAAAAAAGCCATTGCTACATAGAAATTTCTATAGAACTGTTGTTCATCTTTTATTGCTTAGCTATTATAGAGGGAGGTCTACTATATCTCATGGCAAGAGTCACAAGATCTTCACACTTGTTCAAACTATAGCATCAATTCCTCTTCATAAGTTAATGACTCATTTTCATGCCAATTTAGATAGTGCTTAACAACCTTATTCAATATGAATTTTATAAATATTATAATTACTAACAAACTAGCAAATTTCACTCTCATAAAATTTTCATACATAAGAAGATTTTACTCAATACGTTAAAGAAACTGAAAACATGACAAAAGTTGAAGTCAAAAATCACACTTGCAATGCACTATAAGAAAATGGGGGTATAAATGACTTGTCCACAATGATTGCACTGACAACAATGACTGCAAAATAGTCATTTTGCAGTCATTGTTGTCGGTGCAATCATTGTGGACAAGTCATTTATACCCCCCATTTTCTTGTAGTGATGTCATACCTATAATAATACACTTGCAATATCATCATATGAAAAAATAAATCCAATAGAGATTATCTATGCAAGATATCAAATCCATGCATAAATTAGTACAAATCTACTTTGCATAGTTGTCACTTGTACTTGTATCAATGCTCTAGAGTCTCTATGCTTTTAGTTATTTTATAACACATTGCTCTTTAATCTCATTTCAATGACAAAATTCTCAATCAATTTAATATTGTTCAATTGTAGTAGATGGTGGAGACTCTTTCTTAGTATCCACCTCCTTTCCTTCACAAATATAATCTACAGAGTTTCCTTCACATTTCTAGTTTTAGTATCTTAATCACCCACTTTGCTATTGTAGGCTAGTCCCTTGCCCTTGTAATCCATACTTAAATACATCCACACCCAAATATTTTCATTTGTACCTTGTGGAAAAATACAATTTTGCCAATTTTGCACATGCAATTTGTTCAATTTGAAAAAAGGCACTAAATTTGTTGCAATTTAGTGAGGGAGTAGTGTGTTGAAAGCCAATTTAGTGAGGGAGTAGTGTGTTGAAAGCCAATTTAGTGAGGGAGTAGTGTGTTGAAAGCCAATTTAGTGAGGGAGTAGTGTGTTGAAAGCCAATTTAGTGAGGGAGTAGTGTATTCAAAGCCAACACTATTCAAGGCCTTGGCTAATTGGCTAATTTAATTTCTTGAATTGCAAAATTGTTTCTATTGATTCATTTTTCATTTTCTATATTTTTCCAAAATACACGCATCCAATTATACTCTAAAGCAACAACTACCTATACAAGTTTTTCACATTTAAAAAACTTGTTAGATTTGGATGCAAAAAAAAATTGGTTGACCTTAAAAATTTTGGGAAGCCAAAATGTGGTTGATGAATGACCAAACTAACTTTCTCATTATTGAAAACAAATGATTTTCATCTTTCTTTTTCTGAGTTCCATGAGTGTCTATATATTGCTTGGAGGTGGAATACTTCTTTTTGAGCAACTGCAAAATTTTCTAGTAGATAAGAGGCCACTAAAGCTATAGATCATAAAAGATGTCTTTTTAGTGTATATGACAATTTCTACCTCCTTGCTCTAGCTTGATTGAATTTAAGCCTCTAAAATGATATCTTTTGAATATGATACAATCAATAAAATAATCTTATCAAGTCTAGTTTCTATTCCAAATTGAAATTTTGGAAAATTTCCAAAATAAATCTTTTTATTGTCATTTGAATTTATGGCCTATTACCATAGTCTTTTGAATTTTTAATTATAGATTGACAAAAATAATTGGTTGACATTGTGATATTTTACACCATAATATACACATATGGTGAAAGTTTCAGACATTTTAAGCTTATTTTATATTTGTTATAAGAAATTATCATGAATTTTGTTCAAACTTTTTTTCTTTTCATTTTTTTCAAAAATTCATGATAATTTCAAATTTCCACAAAAAAAGATTTAATCTTTTTACAACTTGCAAAAGACATGTGAGTTCATCTCTGAAAAATAAAAATAAATAATTCATTCCTTTTTAATTGCAAAATTGAGCATCTATAAGGAAAAATCTTGAAGTTTGACTACATGGGTGTAGGCTTAGGCATCTTAAGACAAACCATAAGACACTTGAGATGTTTTGTAACCTTTTAGATGATTTCCAAAAGCCTTAAAGATAAAAAAAATATGTTTTGTCATCCAATTTTTTTTAGAGTTGCTTGAGCTCATTGGATATTTCTTCCTTGTAATATTTTTTTATTCATCTCCAACAGAAAATAGCAAGGATCATTGTATAGTGTATTTTGGCAACTTTTATTTTTTTTATCTTTTTGCGGCCTTTGGACTAGTTACCATAGAGTGTTTATTTTTTAATTTTAGAAATTTATGATAAATACTTTGCACCATGGTGTTCTATACTACAATATACATTTAAGAAAAAAATTCAAATATTATAAGTATATTTTGTGGTTAATATAAAAAAATCCCTTTTTATTTGAAAATTTAGAATAGTTTCAAATTTTCAAAAATATATCTAAATTTTTTGTTACTTAACCTTGAAATGTTGTTGAAGACTTTTTGAATTGCTTGAATGACTTTAGCTAATGTTATGGGATAGAAAACATATTTTTTCATTCAAACTTCTTAGAGGAAGTTGCTTGAGTTCATTTAAAAAGAATAGTATTAGATATTTCCTCATTATGGTATCATGGACTTTTCATTATGGTATCAAGGAGAAGAAGATGCTTAATCCACAGGTCACCTTTGTAGTGTATTTTGGCCACTTCTTCTATTTTGCACTTGATGAGAATTTTATTCACTTAAAATTATATTTTTTGAATTTGAGACCAACTAATGAAATAAAGTTTATTACATGTAGTTTCTACTCCAATTGAAAAAATGATTATTTAAAAAAATTCATTATTCTATTGCAATTTGAACTTTGAGCCTCTGTCCATGGTTTGTTGATTTTCTAATTTTAGAATGACATAATAACATTGTTTTAGACCATGTTATTCTATCTATCTATATCTATATATCTATATATCTATATATCTATATATCTATATATCTATATATCTATATATCTATATGTCTATATCTATATCTATATCTATATCTATATCTATATCTATATCTATATCTATATCTATATCTATATCTATATCTATATATATAAATATATATGCATATGGGGTGCAAATATTCAGATGAATTGAGTATATTTTGTATTTAATATGAATTTTCTTCAATTTTTCCTTTGAAAATTCAGGATAATTTCAAATTTTCACAAAGAATTTCGAAATTTTTGTAATTCATAGAAGACATACGATTTCATTTCTGAAAAAATAAAAAAAATAAAAATTCATTTGTATATAATTGTAAAATGGCAACAAATAGAGTGATGGATCGAGAGGTTTGAAATCCATGGTGATGGACATGTCCTTCTAAAGGTGATTCCGTAACGTTGTTGTGGCCAAAAAGTGTTGAATTTTTTATTTGTAATACAAAGTATTCATGTAGAAATGAAGAATGCATTAATTGGTCCAAAAATTAGATCATTTCTGATGAAATAGATTGGTGATAGCTCTCATTGTAGTAGGATTAAAGAAGACATGTTATTACATCTATAGACGATAAATACATACAATTTTATTCCTATATAGTTGCAAAAATGGGAGCACACAAAAGTAGAAAAACTTGGTCATAGGCCCGTTCTTTCAGGGTTACGGGTCCAGTCGTCGGAGGTGCGGCATTGCGTTCAAAACGGTTTTAGGCCCTCCACTCGGAGCTTCTTCTTCGCCTACTTCCTCTCTTCGGGCCGCTGGCACAGGGGAACCATTGCAATTGCAATCGCAGCTTAAGCTCAGAGCCTCCGCCGCCTTCCCTCTCGAGGTTCTGTAGACACAAGGATCGTCGCGGCCCTGCCTGCGCTTTCAGCTGGAGAAGCGACCTTCGCCATGGCTGCGAGGGCCTGTTCGCGCAAGGCCGTGTACCAGGTGAGCCAGCGATGGTCCTTGGCCCGAGTAGCAGCCGGTCCGCGCTTCTACGCCGCCGCAGCAGCCACCGATGCGGAGAATGATATCATCGTCGTGGGTGGAGGTCCTGGCGGGTACGTCGCGGCCATCAAAGCCGCGCAGCTGGGATTCAAGACCACTTGCATCGAGGGGCGGGGGTCCCTTGGGGGGACTTGCCTCAACGTGGGATGCATCCCCTCGAAGGTACGTTTAGGGTAAGGTACGTTTAGGGTTTGCTGCCAAGGAGAGTTCGTATCGGGCATAGTTAGACTGGCCAAGGTTTTGGATGGTCTTGTAGGCAAACGAAAGAGAATTTCCAACGCGCACATTCCTTGGATCAGTATGTATTTATCGATTATCTAAGATTTCAGGGTGGCGTTTCGGGGGTAGGGGCGATTTGGGGTGTCTCAGCTGTAGAGAGTGGAATTGATCAAGATTAGGTTGGAATTTCTAGCATTTTGTGGTGGTCTTCAAATTGAGGTGTTTGTTTCTGCTTGGACAGGCGCTCCTTCAATCGTCGCACATGTACCACGATGCGCAGCACAACTTCGCCGCGCATGGAGTGAACGTGGGGAGCGTCACCGTGGATCTCGGGGCCATGATGAAGCAGAAGGAGAAAGCGGTGACGGGGCTGACCAAGGGGATCGAGGGTTTATTCAAGAAAAACAAAGTGACCTACGTGAAAGGGTACGGCAAGATCACAAACCCTAATGAGGTCACTGTGGATTTGTTGGACGGAGGATCGCAAAAGGTTAAAGGAAAGCACATCATCATCGCCACGGGCTCCGCTGTGAAGAACCTTCCCGGCATTACGATCGACGAGGAGAAAGTGGTGTCGTCCACAGGGGCGATCGCGTTGAAGGAGATCCCGGAGAAGCTGGTGGTCATTGGCGGGGGCTATATTGGCTTGGAGATGGGGTCTGTGTGGGGGAGACTCGGTTCTCAAGTCACTGTTGTAGAGTTTGGGGATGCCATTGTTCCGTCTATGGATGCCGAGGTAAGGAAGTCGTTCCAGCGATCACTGGAGAAGCAGAAGATGAAATTTAAGCTGAAGACGAAAGTGGTGAAAGTGGAGAACACAGGGAGTGGTTTGACGCTGCACTTGGAAGCTGCGGAGGGTGGATCGCCGAGTACATTGGATGCTAATGTTGTGTTGGTCGCCGCTGGCCGGACGCCGTTCACAAAGGGCCTGGGACTGGAAGAATTGGGAGTGAAGGTGGACAAATTTGGACGGGTGGAGGTTGACCATGACTTTAAGACGAACATTGCAGGAGTTTATGCCATCGGTGATGTGATTCCCGGCCCCATGCTTGCACACAAAGCTGAAGAGGACGGCGTTGCTTGTGTGGAGCTTCTTGCTGGCAAGGCTGGCCATGTCAATTACGACACGGTGCCTGGAGTCGTGTACACGCACCCTGAGGTTGCCAGTGTTGGGAAAACAGAGGAGCAAGTGAAAGCGGCCAATATCAAGTATAACGTAGGGAAATTCCCTTTCATGGCCAACAGTCGTGCTCGTAGTATCGATGACGCTGAAGGCATGGTGAAGATTATAGCGGACAAGGAGACGGATAAAATTTTAGGGGTGCACATCATGGGACCCAGTGCGGGTGAACTGATCCATGAGGCTGTTTTGGCGATGGAGTATGGAGCCAGCAGCGAAGACATTGCTCGTGTCTGCCACGGTCACCCTACTTTGAGTGAGGCTGTGAAGGAGGCAGCCATGGCGACCTATGACAAGCCTATCCACTTCTAAGGCTGTTTGGTAGTGTACACCTCGAACAGAGTATGTCAATCCCTGATACTGATGAATAAACAACCCGTGTACGAATTAAAATCAAGGTGTTATTGGAATCAGGTTCTAGCTTTTTTTATGTTCAATTAATGTTGATGTACATTCCTTCAGCAACCTCTTTACATCTGAGACCTTCGTAGACCAGCTTTGAGCCTGTAAGTAGTATCAATCTGTCCGCATCCTTGTAGTCTCCTTGAATTCAAGCAGTATTTTGGGCCGTCTTTGTGGATTTAGTATAGTGAATAATGCATTGATCATCGCCAGGATAGGCTCTGGGTGTGTAATTTTGTGTTGCTGAAAAACATATGAAAATTAGTTCATGTGTTAACGGAGGCGCTAGTATTACAAGAACCACTATTCTTTGCACACTTCGGTAGAGGCTACTTATGTAAGAGATTAATATTTGGGAGATGTGGCGTGAACTTTCAGTATAAGCGAAAAATCTGCGGAGAGCCAATTTTTATCACTGTGCGTGAATTTCGTATGCAATTTCAAAGTTGGAGTTTGCAAAATGCTGTCAGTGATAGAAGATAATCCCATTTCCATTCAGATATGAGTGGGGCCACAGGCGTTTAGCCAAGTTGTGCTTACACCAACCCGCGCTAACTAGTGCCAACACCAATGATTTGCCTTCGATAACAGTGGTTGGTGTAGGAAAAGGGAGCAGTGCTCTACCTTAGATTGTCGCCACAGGAAGCTTGAGGATAGGAGAAACAGGTTCATATATTTTCAGTGGCTCATAACGAGTTGGTACCAGCGATTGGAATATTTGCATTGGGCATGAACAGTCTGCATATAGTCTCTTGAGAGCAGATTCCTACCTCCCCCTAGTAGCCCAGAGCCAGTGGTCATTTGAGCCATAAGTTATGGATCATGTTCGTATCGGCAGTTATCTGCAAGGACCGGGTCTCAGACTAGATGCAAACTCTTTCAGCTTGAGTTTCTCAAAAGCTGCCTGAGCTTTTGAGATTGCGTCTTGATATTGTGTCTGCGGTCAATAGCAGAGGAAACGGATGTTGGGATCCTGAGCGGCATGCTGCTTTTCGTCTCACTGTTGGCGGTACGGGTAAGGTATAAGGTGGGTACACCCAAAACCGCCACTTTTTGCTACTGCGCCTAGTTAGTACTATTAGACTGGTCAAATTTTCATATATTCTTGTTGGCAAGTGAAAGGAGGTTCCAACGCACCAGAGAATGTGGCATTTGGACACCGTATGCAAAAGTTATTAAGGGTCAAAGTTTGTTTCTGAAAGCACTCCATCCAAATACCAAATAGGTACATAACTGATTTTGGAAATGTACACAGCCTGTAGATGGCACTTTAACCCCTAAAGCCCCAAGGTCTTTTCTCCATCAAAACACACTCAAAACTGCCACTTCTATTGCAAAGAGCAAAAAATATAAAAACTGTTTTTTTTTGCATATCTAACCGTAGGATCTTATAATAGACTAGTATGAGAATGTGTGCAAGAAATTTCAGAAACTTTGACCAAATAGATTGCAAGATATTTGCATTCAAAGTGAAGAAAACAAGTTTTTTTGAACCTTGCTTGACTAGATTTTGGGGCTTTGAACCTATTTAACTTAAATTTTTTGTATTGTTGATTTTGATTTTCTAAGTTTATATGTTGAATACTTTAGTTGAGAATCTAGGAAAAAAAATCAAGAAAAAAACACTAAATTTTTATTCATTAAAAAATTGTTAAGTAGAAGTAGGTTCAAGATTGAAGGAATAACTAAATTGTTAATAGCTCTAAGACAAAATTGAAATACCATAATCCCAACGGTGAGATTGTTCTAGCAAGCAAATTCAACCTTGTCCAACAATTTTTTTCTGAAAATTGTAAAAATTGCATTCAAAAATGAATCCTAAAAGTTATTTTTTCAAAAAGATGCTTAGATTGCCTAAAAAACTAAGATTGTCCATAACTTTTTCATTATTAGTCCAAATAGAATGAATCAAAGATTCAAATGTAGACAAAAAGACATAGATTTTGAAAAAAATATTTAAGAAATTTATTTTGACTTTCTGTGATTTTTTTGTGCTGCCCGCCAAACTCTATTTTTGGCATAACTTTTTTTCTCGGGCACCAATTGAAATAAAAATTACATATCCACAAAGCTCTCGCAGAACCCCACAACCTCAAAAAATCCCAAAAAAATTCTCTGAAAATTGAGGTCACAGGAACCTACCCGGACCCAAATTGTCCCCCAAGGGGACAAACAGGGCTTTAGGGGTTAACCCTTTAGTGTCTAAGAAGCCCAAATTGGGTCTCACGTTTTTTTAAGCAATGTTGAAGAGTTTATATGGAGATTTCTTTAAACTTAAATAATTGTGTATTTGAACCAATGCATACAATGTTCTTCATTTAAGCTAATGATATAATAAAATTTTCTATTTCTATTATATTTTCTATAATATAATTAATCAAAATCTGCAACTGAAGATCATGAATTCTTAGTACATAAAGGGTTAAGGTCAGGTGCCATTTTGGGGGTAACTACCTTAGGCAGTGCTTTTTTTTTACCCTTAAAAGCCCAAGGGGTTTGGACAAAACACAAATGTGATAAAACATAAATGTGTTGTAAAATATAAGTTTTATAACTTTTCTAAAGTTTGCATCAAAGAAGATAATGTGAAGCATGAAAAGTAGAAAGCATTCATATGGTCAAATTATTTTTAGATCTTCTTCAAATGAATTTTGAAGATCTAACTTCAAAAATTCACCAAAAATACAATTTCTAACTTTAGGATTGGGATTTTTTTCTTATTGGTCAAAATTGTGGTTTCTATTGATTTGTAAAAAAATGCATAAGATCTAGAAATGAGAACACCAACACTTTTTTGAAATAGTAAGTTTATCAACACTAGTCAGTTCTAAATACTTTGTGTTATTTCTCTTATAATTTTTATTTGACTATAGTGATTTGAGTTTTTAATATAAATATTGAAAGACAATCCAATCTTTTGGAAAAAAAAAGTTTTAAAAAGTTATTTTTTGCCCGAAAATTCTGCCCAAAGTTGGGCAGCAATCAAAAAATGGTCCTTTGAGCACTTAGGGGCTAAGAACTAATCTAGTAGCCAGCTGACTAATCCCTCGCCCAAAATATGGTAGCGATTGCTTTCCCCATTTATTTTGGAGCATGTGTTTTTTTTATGATAGACCTCACTAGCATTTAGGTGAAGATTAAATTTTATTAAAAAATAATTAGAGACTCCATCAAGTGAAAGAAGTGGGTGAATGGGCTACAAGCATGGGTTACAAGCATGCATTCAATTTTAGCTTTGCTGCTAATGTTCAGAAAATTGATTTAGCCATGAGACTACTTATGTTTTTCCAAATTCATTAAATGGCTAATAAATTCATGATTTAGAAGCCAATATGGTGACAAAACAAATCAACACACACATTTCCAGTAATAAAATCAAAAAACAAAGGAAAGTGGTTTCTTTATTCAAACAAGAAAATCAAAACATGAAAGTAGAATATTTATTGTTGTCATCTATAAGTACTCTTTGAACTTTGAAGCCCATGACAATAATTGAGGCCATGGAGACAATGAGGCAATCTAGAAACACTTCTCTAAATGTTGGAGTAAACACACTTATGCACCAACTATACCATACCTCCGTTGCACATCCTTTCAATACATGATATTTTTCTCAAAGGAAAAGATTGAAATTAAAAAAAACTTTGAACCAACATCTCCCCACACATCCAAGTGCTCCAAGAGTTTGTTTTAGACTTTGTGATCCACACTAAACACATAATTTCCACTTCAAAATCCAAATGCAACAACCAACAATAACTAATCTAACAATCATGTTTAGAAAAAATAACCAAACTCTCACAAACCATTACAAAAGCCTTATAAGGCAACCACATATCTAACATAAAAACAACATAAGGAAACAATAATGGTAAAGGCAAAAATTGGAAAAATAAAAAAAGGAAAATGATAAGATATACCTTTCATGGTCCTTTTGGAAAAAAAAAACCCTCTGCTCAAGCAAGTCTTTGGTAACTAGAGCTCACAACAATAACGGATCAGAGGCATCATATGTCATGCACATGGTTTTGGAAGACACCGATGAACTCTTGAAATACGTATTATCTACCTTCATATTGAGATCTATGTCATCTTAATATAGCCTTTATGAGTGGCACAATGGAGGTCAACCCAAGGAGGCACTTTAAATTACACAAATATTGATATCAATTCTTTTACACCTCATTAGCCTTTGAATCCAACACCATTTTCACAACCAAAGTGCAGTATGCTACCAAAATTCTCTTACAAGGATCTAAAAGATTAAGCCCCTGTGTTGCAACACGCTTGATTATCTTTGCCCTTCTTGTCTCTATGATCTCAACTACGGTTTTGAACTCCAATTTTCTCTTCAAAAAAGTCTTAAAGCTAGTATCCATAAATTACCTTCAACAAGTTTTCAATTTGATTCACGAACGCAAGCCTCCACCGCCAAGTTGAAGAGTGAATTGAGTTGTTATATGCAAATTCTGCCATAGAAGGGAGATCAACCCAATCATCTTATCTTCGTATATTGAATATATGTAAAACTTGTTCTAGGATTTGGTTGACTAGTTCTATTTGACTATTGGATTGCAAATGGAAAGCCGTTGTTGGAGATGGATGACTATGTTTTCACCAAAAACACTCAAGAACTGCCATTTTTAGTACAAGTATCAAATTCTTGGAAAAAAATATTTTTGACACATATAACTGTAGGATCTTGTAGTGTGCTGACTTGAGAACATGTGGTAAAAATTTCAGAAATTTCCACCGCGTAGATTGCAAGATATAAGCATTAAAATTCATTAAAATCATTTTTTGGGCCCTGCAAAAAACCGGGCAGCTGCACTTCACAAGCTCACTTTTCTATGAAAAAATGTTCAAAATGGTGGTGCTTCTTTGGATTCATTTTTCTAAACAAGTTGGATACATGCTTGAAAATTTTCACATCACTTGGAGTTGTACAACATATAGGAAAAAAATAGTAAGTAGAAAGAAGTAGAGAATGATTCAAAATACAAAGCTGTTAAAAATTTAGTTATGGAATTGAAAAATGTCAATCCCAATGGTTGAAATGTTGAAAATAACAATCTACATTCTATGATTTTGTTTTTTTTCAAAAATATTGAAAATTGAGTAAAATAAAGGACTTCAAAGTTTATTTTAGAGTAGAGATTCTATAACTGCCCGCAAACTAAAATTCCTCATAACTTTTGACTCATTTGTCAAAATGGAATGATTCAAAGCTTTTCACATGTATATAACTTTAGAAAACCAATTTCAAAATTTTGTTTCAGAAAAAAGTGATTTTTTCTTATCTACTCAGACTGCCCGACCTGGGAAAAATGTAACATATTAGACAATAACTTTTTACTTTAATTTCCAAATGTCATGAAACTTAGTGCATATGAAAGATATTCCTCGCGCATAACTTCTATTAAAATTTCAGCCAAAAATATGAAAATCTCCAATCACAGGTACTTGCCCAAAATTTCTATACTGCCAAAAAATGCATGCTGGTCCTTTAGGGGTTATTTCATTAGGTGTTCCACAATGCTTCCATATGTGATAAAGATATAATTTGGCCATTCTATTAGAGTCAATTGTCTCATTTGTTGGAATTAAATGTACCAACTTGTGTTTTTGTCTACCACTACCATAATTGAATCATATCCATCACTTTTCAATAATTTAATAATAAAGTCATTGGTAACCCCTTTCCATGGTGCCTTGGTAGCGGGAATTGGTTGTAGCAAACCATATCAAGCATGGTGTATGGGTTTAGAGACTTAGAGTGTTAACATATATTGCACCCGTCGACATAGCGAGGAACATACTGGCAACGTATGGAACAATTATTATTATTCTCCACTAGGTCTAAGGTTTTTGTTCATCCTTGATGTCTTGCAGTTGGAGCATTGTGCTTGGATCTTAAAATCTGTCATCGAAGTTCTTCATCGCCTAGTACAAATATAGTGTCTTCAAAACGGAATTCCATTGTTAAAGCTAGATGCTTGGAATTGTTGTTGAATGTCCATTGGAGCTCAATTTGAGCCATTCATAAAAAATGTTAATATTGATTTTAGTGTTGTGTCCTCACCAATAGCTGACTTGATGCGTTCAAGGATTTGTGAATGTGTCCAAATTGGTTCAAGGGATTCAAGTGCAGCTAATCGTAACAACGGTCTTCGATTTTTTTCTTGTCCCTCAGTTATATTAATTTGCCTTGAGAGAATAACTACCCGCCTATTCAATGACCCTTACAAATGTTGAATGTCAAAATCAAATGCTAAGAGTAGTTCCAACCATTGGGCCTGTTGTCGATTTAGTTGTTTTGTGGTTAAGAAATGTTCTAGATTTTGTGATAAAAAATTAAACAGATTTTATGCAAAGATCCTTCCAAATAAACACGCCAATCTTGGAAAGCCAAAACAATGCTTAAGAGCTCTTTATCATAAATGTCATAGTTTTGCTCTGTTGGCAACATTTTGGAACTTCAATAGGCGCAAGGGTGCAGGTGTCCATCCTCCCCGTGTTGTGAAGAATGTTGCATGTTGCAGTATCTAATGCATCAGTCTCGATAATAAAAGGCTGCTCAAAATTAAGATGGAGTAATATCGGTGCTTGAAGAAAGCGAGATCAAACACTAGAAGAAACCCTTGTTTTTTTTTACGTCTAAAAACTAAACGTCAAATGTTTTGGACATCAAACATAACATTAGGATGCTAGTTTTGATGTCAAAACTAGCATCCTTATGTTATGTTTGATGTCCAAAACATTTGACGTTTAGTTTTTAGACGTAAAAAAAAAAACGGGTTTCTTCTAGTGAAAGTACTTTAAAAGCAACATCCATTTGGGGTGTCCACCCAAAATGTTGGTCTTTTTGTGTCAAAGCCATGAGTGGGACAACAATCTTTAATAAACTTCTTCAACCATCTTTGGAGATCTTTAATAGGTTGGACTTTGTCTTGGCACATTTCAAGTCCCTTTGCTGAAACTATCATCCTTAGGAATTCTACAGATTCCCAATGAAATTGGCACTTGAATGCTTTGGCATAGAAACCATATTGTTGCAGTCTTTGGAGTACTTTACGTACTATTTGTTGATGTTCCTCCAATTTTTTTGAAAAAATAAAGATATCATCCATATATATTACTATTGAGATATCAAGGAGGTTACTAAAGATATTTTGCATGTGTGCTGTTTTTTACAAATTCTCTTCAAGATATTTCTAAAGCTTTTCCAATTTCACTGGGGACATGGGTCGCAGGCTTATATTATGAGGTTCCTACCCTTCCTTAAAATCAATTTTCATATCGGACACACCATAGTCTAGTAATTCATTGGATGTCTCTTTACTAAAGACTCTACACAAATCATTGTTTTCAGCTAGTATCTGACCCTCAATTGCACCAGTTAACTCAGAAACCTCCAAGGTATACCCTTCTATTTCTTTTGCAGACAACCAAAAAGCCGCCGCTGACACAAAAGAATGTCTTGGTGCCGTTAAATTTGATGGGAATTTGTTCATCACCTCATTGGATGCACATGGATCAATGGTGCTTGATCTTATAAGCGGCTACAAGTCGACGATCTTTTTTGCCTTTTTTGCCATATGACCCTCTAATGAAAACCGTATGGATGGTTGCCTTGATATTTTTGTATCTTTCTTTCTTGGTTGAAGCCAACAACAACTCTTATCATCAAAATCCACCAATGTCTCTTGAGCTACTATTTGTCGTTGGATGCAATTTTCTTGGCAATAGGCCGGATCAAATGTCACATTTTGTCGCGACCAACAGATCGTTGGTTGTGGCAAAACAACCACAAAGTTTCTAATATACATGGATATCATACGGTATTTGTTAAATCAATCACCAATATTTTTTGATGGACGCCAATGATAAGCTTGATTGTGGCCTCATGCGTGATAAGTTCTGAGCTGATCATCTTTCCATCTATGACCCTAACTTCTCGTGGAACCGCCTTGGGCCGTATCATAGCTTAACACTCGTGAGCAAAATTGGGATGCGTGAACATTCTAGTGGCCCCAAAGTCTACAAGGGTGGAGGCCGCTTATAAATTAATTTGGAAATCCAAAACTAAATGTGCCCTTGGATGTTGAACAGATAGAGTGGAGCTGGTGCCTCTTCATGGTTCTCCAATAAGTCTATTTCATCATCAGAAGAGAGCGCCTCCAATTAGAAATGTAGCGGCTTACCACTTCTTTGTTCCAAGCTTGGTTGTTTTTCTTTATATATTTCAACCGGATTTGGTGGCAACCATATTTTGAGCTGTGCTCGTGTATAGAATCAACTCACTCAGTCTTGAGCCCCACCTTTTTCCAATTCCATGCCTCCCATCTCATCTCCCCCCAAGGCTGCAAGCGATACTGACTTGGATGAATTGGTCAGACACTTAGCTTGTATGTGACCCATCTTTGCCGCATTCCTAGCATTCCTTTGCCGTTGATAATCAAATCGCTCTGTCACCGTTTTTGCTAGTACCGTTGTTGTGAAGACTGCATCAATCTCCATTGGTACCAATTCCAAAGTTTTCGTGGATGCTTAGAATCATCCAACATGATCTTGCGGTACAAGGGTTGGTGCCCTTGAGTTGGAGTAATCTGATTGAAGACGTCAATTTTGGCGGTGTGCCCACAATCTCTCATTGATACGCGATGCCATTGCCATCCACTCATAGAGCCTGCATGGCTGGTTTTCTATTGTGGCTACCACATCTAAAAATGTATCTTTCATCCATGGATTTGTGCCACCAAACTTGATTTGTTCTAGTCGACTTGCGTTGTATACTCATTGAAAGTATAGATGTATGTTGCCATAGATTCCATTTGCTTGATCCTTCCAAAACAGTCTTCGACGTTATTTTTTTGATCAATATCGCCATAAATCGCAATAATTGCTTTCTAGAAGGCATCATAATCAACTAGCAAGTTGTGTTTGTGTCCTTCATCTAGGGCTTGAAGGATTGCCATGGCCCAATTCTGCACCACCCCGGTCATATAAGAAAGGGCATAAGCTAATTTATCTTCCTCATAAAAATAGGCTTTACCAGCTTACCTCGAAATACCAAACAAAGCTGTGCAAACCACCTATACACCTCCCCGCCTTTCTTGCCATAAATGTTTTTGGGTTCGGTAACCATTGACTCTTTACTCCCAAATCCAAAGTCTTCATATCCTTATACCCCTTTCTAGGCCCAGTCATTTGCCCTTATGGTTGCTGAAGGATACGCTTGTTGTGGCACTGTAGCCATACATATTTGTTGTACTATGTGTGGGATTGCCACTTGAAATACCGATTAGATTTATTGTTGAATGAATGTAGTCCACTCCGATCCGATTCATTCTAGCACTGGAGGCCCTGCATTTGCACTTGACCTTTTTTTGTCCATAATAATTTTTTCTTTGAACCTTAATGCAAAAAATTATTGATTAGGTTTACACCTTCATCATTGATTCCAAATGCAAGCCAAAATTTGATAACCAGAACCAATACAACAGTTACTGAGGAAACTCACATTTTCAATAATAATCAATTGCTATCATTTTTTTGATTCAAGTAATGAAGTTGGATGATTCACGAAAGGAATCAAAGCAATTATATTCAATTAAAAATGTGAAGCGAGCACCTAATCTTTGTGTTGCTTCCTGAGCAACCATTGATGTAAAATCAATATGTAGTCTCAACAACAATTGTCATAAGGCCAAACATCAAATTACCAACAAGATTGAGCAAATCAATACATTGAATCATCCCGGGAGCTTAACTAAATAAATTAATGTTGTAAGGTTGATCATCCAATCATCAATTTCGGAAGAGTCCAATATAGCATGATGACATTACATTCTTTTTCCATGAAATTTTTTTTGCACCAATTCTTTGTGCTCCCATCTATTAACTATTTCAAGGCAATATTTAAAACCTAGAGATATCTATTTTGTGCATAAAGTTTTTTCAATTTTCCTTTGTGACCTCAATTCTGGGAACCAACCAAAACACTCAAATGTAAAAATGAATAAATTAGAATAGCAACTACAAGAGATACTTTCGCTTGTTTCACTCAATAAATTTAGAAGGAATCAAATTTAAAATGCAAATATCAAAAAATGCTCTAGGAGCATGGACAAGTCATGATGCAATCTAATGTCAAGATTTGGGAATTAGGGATTGGTAAAGCCTATCAACACTCCCAATCAGTACAATGAGCATTCAGGGAGACAAGAAATTGCATGAAGACTACCTCCTTCTCTATAATCTTTAAAGGAGCAAGGAAACTTTATTGTAACCGCTCGCTAATAATTGTTTGCCCTCCTTCCTTCCTCCTTAGTCCAGTTGTTAGGACAAAGTCATAACACTATACACCAATATTTTGTAGATACTACAACACTCTAAAAAACTAAAACTCATAGTGAGAAGTGTAATCCATCATATTTCTTCTACAACAAAGCAAATGGAACACAATAAAATGCTTCTTATTCAAGAGATTGAGCTTTGGATTTTGGAGTTGTTGTAACATTTTCTCATAGTTGATGGCAATATAGATCTTTCTAGTTCTTGTAATGTTTATTGGACTTATAACGATAGAAATCCCCTACCAACATTTCCTTTGAGAGGCATAACCTTAATAGTTCTTTCCAACCAACATGCTTAATCAATGTGTCTTTTTATAGCTACATTTTCCTAGCAACACATTTGGAGGTGAAATTTGATTACTAAACCTACTCAAATGAAAAAACTTGAAACTATAAAGTGATCAAAACTAGTATACAAACACATTGGTGAAAGAAAATATCATTCGATCGACTCAATATGTCTTCAAAATGACCTTGAAATGTCCAAAAATAGCAAAAAAAGTTGCAAAAAACACATTTGCGGCTAAGCCTCCTACTAAAATGCATCTTAGTCACTGATATGAAATTTTAGGCTCACAGACAAGACTAGTATGCACAACTTTTCCAAAAACAATTATTGGAAATAGATACTATGTAAGGAAGCAACAAGCCACCAAAGTCAGTGTGATCCCAAAATGCCAAGATTTTGAACTTTGAATTGCTTCCAAACATTCAAAACTTGGATTGGCGTGAAAATTTTACCTATAATAACTAAACTTCAAGGGGAACATAATCAAACAAATTTTATTGGAAACAAATATTGGATGAAGCAAGTACAATGTACCAAAAAGATACAAATGTATGTTTTCTCCCCCCTCTTTCTCTGGAAAAATCAATAACCGTTGATTTATCTCAAGAAATTTTTTTCCCGCTTCTCCAATGCCATTGATCTTCAAAAAAAATCCACTATTGATCAAAAATGATCATGGTTGTCGTTTACATGTACATATATGGATTGTGGATACAGATACGAATACAAGATACATATACAGACTTCAGTTATGTATATGGAATACATGCTATGGATATGGAGATGTACAAATGAAATAATCCATGCTGAATGGTGGCAAAACTGCCTACTCAGGGAGGTCACTCTATGTATTTATACAACCCACATGCGGCGAAGATTTTGGACCCTCTATTTATTTTTTCAAATTTAAATAAAAGAAAAAGATAAAAATATGAACAGATTTTCCTACTTTGAAAGTTTACGTTATGAATTATTGATAATTTTATAAGTAAATTATAATTAGATATAAATTTTTGAAGTAAAAAGATACACTGTAAAGCTAAAAATAACTTCCACACCTCTATATTAAATAAGAAAAAATTATTTAAAAAATACACAAAAAATTCTCAAAAATGAGTCTTTATTGAAAGTTTATCTTTCTTGAATATTGCTGCAATGGTTGTCTAAATGTGTTCTCTATAAATATTTGAGTTGAAAAACATGTCATTTTAGTTCATTTTTCAACCTTCTCTAGAAATCATTTCATATATTATTTGGATTGAAGCTTTTGGCAATAGAATCTTATAGTCGTGATTAAACAACGCTCAAAATTATAGGCTAAAATTTTAGTTTATTAAAAAGTGAATAGGAGGTCAAAAGATCATTTAGCCACACGTGGTATACTATAGATACACTAAGTGACCTCCCTGGGACTGCCTACCAGAAATACAAAGGGGCATGTGTGTGTGACTAAGTGGGTGGCAAAGTGATCAAGTGGATGGATCATTAGGTGGCAATTTGTACCCTTTTGGAAATATTAACAACAAATGGGATGTTGTCATTTGGACCCTTGTTGAAAATCCACAACATTTTGGTTGGAAATTGACATTTATAACAATATACTCAAAAGATGCAATAACTACAAATACATGCTTCCAAAACTACAACCATCAAATGCATTTTGGTGAACTCAAATTGAATCTATGAACTGTAACTGGCTTAGAAATTTTTTTGGATTGATCTAAAATTTTTACCACAAACTAAAAGAGAGAGCACAAATTTTCCAACAAGTTTTATTGAAATCAGACATCGGATGCAAAAGTTCCAACACTTTCAATTGGACTTGAAACTATATGAGGATACTCTTGGTCCCCTTGGATGATTAAGGTAGGATGCTCTAAAAGGGACCATTTACGGGCTGTTCCACCTTTTTCATAGGCTTCTGTAGACCTTAAGATTTTTTGCATATTTTACAGAGAAAGATAAATGAATGCAGCATCTAGCACAAGTGGTTTCATAATTTTCCAAGCAATATTGAATTAGTTATGATTTTTCAAAGTTTTTGGTTCTAGGCACCTATTTATGACCGTAGGTCTGGCAAAATCAGCACACATGCGGCCTATAAAGGGAGATGAGGATACCAAGAATAAGCATGGCAATAAGTAACAAGCAAGGGTTCTTAAAGCGACCATACTTATATCCAATCAATTTCAGATTTTACATTCTCCAAATAAAGTAGTTGGCCTGTTAACTTCTTATTTAAATATATAAATGTCCACCTATCACTACATTTAAAAATGAACCTAATCACATGCTTTAACCATCCACATTTAAACTTTAAAGCGATCTTTAACACACTTTAAGTTGTTCCCACTTTATCTTCAATCCATTAAAAGTTTGTTACAGATTCATATTAGGACCACTTGAAGTTCACTTTATACCTAAATATAAGGGCGGTTTGAAGAAGATGGGCGCTTTTAGAGCACACTACCTTAACCTTTAAACGTTGAGGTTGACGTTTTGCGGCCAATGAATGACAAGAGAATCTCTTGTGTAGGACAGAAGTACAACTACTCATCTTCCAAATTTTGTGGGAAAAGGAAAGATCATCTATAATAGTTTGACTTCCAATAAGTGCTTTTGCATTACTTTAATCCAACAATTCATACAATTTCAAAACAAATGATTTCCACAGTTATAAGCCCATTGTTCAAAGATTAAAGATTAAACAAACACAATGCATCAAAATCATCTATAAATTATCATTGAACACCCCTAAAGTTCCAAGGGTGTTTTCTATCAAAAACCATTCAAAACTACCACTTCTGCTATGTTCACCCAAAAAAACTATTTTTTTTTTTAAGAATCTAACCATAAGATCTTGTATTTAACTTGAGATCATGTAGTGAAAATTTCATCAAATTCGACCATACAGACTGGAAGGTATTAACATTCAAAGTTGGACAAAAAGGTTTTTCAAGAAGATGCCTAGGTTACCTAAGAAACAAGATTGTCTATAAGTTTCTCATCCCTAGCCCAAATAGAATGAATAAAAGCTTCACATATAGACAAAAACATAATATTTTATAAAAAAAATTTACTACTGCGATTTTTTTTGATTTTTTTGTGCTGCACCCTGACCTCCATTTTTTGACTTATTGTGCCATCACTTGTACTCCCGGGCACTAACTGAAACAAAAATTATATCCACAAAGCGTTCACAAAATACACAACCTCATAAAAATTCAAAAAGATTCACTGCAAATTGAGACAATAGGAACTGACCCTCAATTTGCAGTGAATCTTTTTGAAATTTTAAAAGGCTCTCTGAATCCATACAGGAATGCCAACTACACCACAAGAACCAAAAAATAAATAATAAACAGTGACAAGTCAGAATTAATGACTGCACTAGAATCGTGAACATCAGTATTTACACGGAACACAAACACAAACGGACACGTTCGCCAGGCTCATGATGTAAGGTCCAACAAAACATTTCACCATCACGTTGCGATGCTCTCACCAAGCCAACGGTTTTACAGTCAGACACTCGAACCTAATCAGGCACTTCAATGTCCACGCGGGAGGCTTGTGTATCGAGAGCACACACAAAAACCGCCTCTCACCGTGACACGAGAAAATTGATCAATAAAAAGTAAATGTATAGTAACGATCTTCTGCATCTCTCTACAGCTCCAACATTCTTCCCACCACCTGTCGTTCATCTCTCTGCCAATCAAACACTAAGCTTCTGGACTCCTACAGTACCTATCCAGAAATCCCTGTCCAATACATGCCCTCCCATTTCAGGAAAAACACATCTCCCGTACTTGCCAAATCTCCACGACTCTTGATTCACAACGGAACCACCCTTCGACTTGACAACACCAAAATGCACATCCACATAGAGCTTTTCCACGGGTCTCATCCTAAGGCTGTCTCTTTACACCAAACAATAAAAGCAGATGCCCTGCTCAAAACAAACACCTACTCATCTTACAATCCTAACTGATTTCCACCCCGCCATCCCATCCCTACACAGAAGACGAGCAGAAAACAAAGAAAAAAATGTTCGAAGAAAAAAAGATACAACTTGAATATTACCGCATACTGAATCTGCACGTCTCCTAGCACAGACGCTCTCTGCTCCTGCTTTGGTCCCCCTCAGTCTCAATAAATCCCAATCCTATCCTCCCCATCCTTTGCCAGTCCCACATCCGACATTGCCAATGCGTGCGCATGATTCGCGATCGGCCGCAACCCTGGCACTTGTACTCATTTGCAACTGGAACCAAAGGAACATCCTCGTCTGGATGAGGCGGGAGGCGGACTGCCCCGCTTCTCAAAAGGAGCAGGAGAGAGGAAATCCAGAGACGGTCGGGGCCAATATCAGCCTGTCTCTCGCTCTTCACAATCATACATCTCACGCTAGAGAGAACAGGCAATCACACTACTTCCCCAACACTGCGCTCTGCCCCAGTACCGGGGCCCCGCTCCCTGCTACCTTGTTAGGGACAGTGCTCATGCCCATCACACCATCAGATGGTGCCAGGCTGTGGCTCAGACTTGAATTACTCCGTTGGTTCCCAGCAGCCTCCAGTCGCTTCCAAGTCAATTCCCGTGTCTCTTCGATCCCTTCCGCTTTAGCTTCATCTTCCTGATACTTGCGTTGGCACTCTTGAAACAGCTCCTGGTCCATCTCCAGGAACATTTTCCGCACGTTCAGCGTCAGTCCGTGAACGGCCTGATTCCAGTGGCTGCGAGTATTCCTCTCTAAAGCGGGGAAAATGATGGGGAGCACAACCTGCCGATTCTGGGCCACCAGACTCACGATGTGGTCGTTGTTCCACAGAAAAAGCGCCCGCTCTGCAACCTACAGCACTCACACCATCAAACCAAACGTCTCGTCAGAGGGACTCAACTTCAAACCCACACTGTCCAACAGCCCTACACAACGTGGACTCAACCCTATGCTGTGACGCGACACGGGACCCCTCCGTCCCATATCGACTACACAAAAACTGGTCCACATCTTTCCGGTTGAGCCACACAAAAATGCGGGGCCTCAATACATCATGCCCCGCCGGTGACGGATGCTTCCAGACACATAATCCCATCCTTTGGGGATCCAATCAAACATCATACAACGACTCAAAATGCCAATTAATAGGCACTCAGAGATCAATTCAACCAGACAATGCAATGCACCCAGAATCCGCATGTCAAAACAACGCATAACTCAACCCAGTAACGACCTAATACAACGCGGTCGAAACTCGGAATCCTAACTTCCAAAACAAAATCACAACGAACACCCAAGCGGCGTTCCAATCACCCGTTACACATACATGGCCCAGCCCCATCGCTGGCCCCAAGCGCGCACCTGGAAATGGGAACTGTTCAGGCAACGACCGATCTGACGAAACAGAGGAACCATGCAACGCTGGAACTCCGCGCTCTGAGTCGCCTCCAATACCTCCTCCAGCTCACCTAGAAATAAAACCTCCTTCTGGCTGTTCGTCACAGGCCAGTAACGAAGCAGACCGCGGATCACAACGTCAGCAAGCTTGAAGTCCTTCTCCACGAACTGGATGATGCAGTAAGAAAGCTGCTGGTGGTACATAGAAACGCACTTCGGCTTGTGCAAAGGGATCAAAGCGCGAACAAGAAACATCTTGTGCTCCTCCTTCAGAGGAAGCGCGAAACCGTTGATGATGCTACCCAGAATCTCCAAAAGCTCAGCCACACCGTTGTGCTTCTCCGTCTCGAAGATGAAACGGTAAAAGATGTTGTTGATCGCCTTCCGGATGAACGGACGGTGAACCATGAACTTACCGTAAATGCGGTGCAAGATCGTCTTCAAATACTCACGCTCGCGAGGGTCCTCGCTGTCGAACAGCTCGAGCAGACGAAGCACGAACGAGTGGTCGATGTAACGCTTCGCCAGCTTCGCGTCCGTCTCGCTAGAAACCACGTAACGAAGCAGAAACTCGTACACGATCTGAAGGTGCGGCCACGCAGGCTCCATCGTAGGCTCCTCCTCCTCGGGGTCGAAATTGTCCGAACCCGTGTTCTCGTGGGACGAAGGCGGAAGCGTACGGAAAAGGTTCGAAGAAAGCATCTTCGTGATGTCCTCGAAAACGGCCTCCGTGAACTTCCCCGAACCCGAAGTCACGTAGTCCACCAGCTCCAGCAGAGTCTGACGCTTGATCTCCTTCTCCTTCACGTTCTTCGACGGATCCGTGAAGTCGAAAGTGTAGCAGCACAGAGAAAGCTTACGCGCGAACAAACTCTGACGGTCAGACGTAGGCACGTCACGGAACGAAGGCAGCGCCTCGAAGCTCCCATTCGGCATCTTCCCAGGACCCGATCGCCCCACGCCCGTCGCCTGCACGCCGGGCGCTCCCGACACCTTCGGCGCAGGGGCGCCAGCAGCTGCCGCTCCACCAACACCCCCGCGCGGTCCCACGCCGTTGTTGTTAGTCCCACTCCCCTTGCCGCCCGCGGCCTGACCCGCCGGCCCGGAGGACGACGCACTCAGCACGACCGCATCCGCCTTTTCATCGCTCTTCCCCTTCGTCCCGCGCTGCATCACGCGCTTCAGCTTGAAAACCATTGCTCCCCGATTCCTGATCGTTTTTGTTTACTTCTGAAACCTAAAATTGAACTCTCTTAAAATGCTCTTAATCGATGCATTTGAACTACTTCCAAGCCACCTGCACACCTCGCTGCATCTGTAAACATACGACGCTTCCGTGTCAATTAGTTCACACATTTAGCCCATTCCGTAAGCCATTTCGTCTCGCTGGTGTTAATCGCACACTAAGCGCTTCTTCCACCTGGGAGTCATTCCCTGAAACCACATCCACATGTCCAGGACCGCTTCAATTGCACCTCAACATCAATCCCTCGATACCGAACCTCGGTTGCCGACGCCCAGCATGCCCCTGTCCATGTCGCTGACCTAAACAGAGACTTTTTCTCCGTTCCCGCAATTGCGCCAAGCTCTCACCACATCCAACTCCTTTCTGTCACGTCTCGTCGCCACCCTAACCTCCACCCTAATCATCCACGCCCGTGGAATCGATCCACAAACCTCTCCCACATACCAAACCCTAGCGCCCGTCCCTCCCAAGCCTTACCCGCTTCAGTCCGCGACCTCCCGTCCGTCCGTCCGTCGGTCCCCCGCCACACGCGCTCTCCGGCTCAAAATTCAACGCTGAGCGCCCGCAATGGGCGAATCCGCCAGGGAGCCGCCCGCCCCGACCCTCCGCTCCACCCTTGCTCGGTCCGTTCGGGCCAGTCAGCACGGGCTCGGGTGCTTGCTCTCCAACACGGTGCCGGTGCTGGAGTGCGTGGTGCGACGGCGTGAGGGCGGGCGCGCGGGGGTGCCAGCCCTGGCAATGGGGGAAGGGGAAGGAGAAGCGGAGGAGCAGGGGAGCTGGGCCGCGCAGGGGCAGCGGGGGGGCCTCCTCCGAGGACAAAAAGAGGAAGAAGAGCCCGAGCTGGCTGCCATACAAGAGTTGAAGGGAGGAAGGAAGGAAGGAGTCTCCAGGTAACATCGGTGGCCCGCTAACGCAGGCCTAGCTAAGTTAAGCTTAGCAGGCATCTCCGCGCTCCCCCCATTCCATTCGCATCCCCACTCTCCCCGTCATCCCTCCCGAAGGCTTACGTAGGCATTTCTTTGGGGGGCGAAAACTCCAAATGGTATTAAAAAGGGTCATGGGAATAAATATTTTACCACATGCCATACCTACTGATAAGGTCGGCAAAAAATGTTGCCAAAAATTTTGGAAATTCGTTTTGGAAAAGAATAATTTTGGAGTATAGACAAAAATATATATTGTAAAATATTGACAAATTGTTTCTAGTTTCTAGCAGATTAGATAAATAATTATTGAGAAAAGAATGGTTGACTTCAATCAACATTTCTAATTTTACAGAATAGAAGGATTTGTATTGTACTTATTTGTGTTGAATTGGTACAAAAAAAAGTCTCAATCACAAAAATATGCAAAGTTGATACTTTTATTAGTGAATATACATAGGAAAACGATTTCTTAGATGCCAATCTAACAACTTAGGAAGATCACCCTTGTAAATTAAGGGATTCACCTAAATTAAGAGGTTATTTGATGTGAAGCTATTTACCTTTTTTATTGTATTTAAGATGACCATATTTTTACATAAAAAACTATAAGAGGCATATTTTCAATATTTTAAGGATTTTGTAAGTTTATTTATGCCGTCTTTTAAGTGGAACTATTTTACATATAAACTTTAAGTATCTTGTTACAAACCTTTGACAATGAACTCCAATTAAAAATACAAAATATACTTATTACAAAAACATTTCACAAGGAGCTCAAACCACCCAACTATAGAGAGAAATCAATCTCCAAAAGAGAGTCTCCTCACCTTCAAGCTCCATCTTATATAATAGAGACTATCAATAAAGACTATTAGTCTTTAAGATAGACTAGGACTTCTTTTCTACCTTTAGCTTTCTATCCTTGGCTTTATTTACTAAAGTAAAAGTCATCCACTAAAGTAGAAGTCCTAGTTATATTTCTCAAAATCATATCTTATATAACTCATCTCTTATCCAAATCTTGATCTTCTACTTGGAGTTATCTAACTTCAAGTTCCTACACACTTGTTTTATCTAAGAGTTGTCTAACTCTAATACACTACTCATGCAAGATTTGTCTAATTTCAATGCATAAATTCATTGTTTGGAGATATCTATCTCCGGGCACTCTAGTGCCCTTGTCACCAAGTGGAGTTGTCTAATTTCAATGCACAAATCTTCCATCAAAATATTTATCTTTAGGCAATCTTTGCTTCTCCACTAGAGCACATTTCATCATTAATTAGTTCATCCATCAAAGATCATAATACAATCATCATAAATTCTTTCATTTATCAATGCATTCATCTAATGAAGGTTGTGACAAGGATCATCATGTGTCCAATTTCTTCTTGTCCCCGTCTTTTTTCACAAATTCCCACTTCCTTCTATTGTATGCATGTCTAGGGGATACAACATGAAACCAACAAAAATCAATTCAATTCAAGTGCCATCAACCAAAAGGGGGGGGGGGGGTTAATAACAGATTTATCATTAAATATTTCAAAACCTCCACTAAAACTATCTCGCAAACATCCCATTTAATATTTTCACTTTAATTTTTTTGAGATGTACACTATTGGTTTGAAGGCACAATTTCAGTCAACCACCATTCATCGTAGATTATCTTAAATGTATTGATTTTGTCATCCACACAATGTCCACATCTATGTTCATTGTACTATGGAAAATTTGCACGGTCTCTATCTATCAAAGCTAACTTATTAGTAAGAATTCCTATTATAAGATGTTTTTACATAGCCTAATTTATATATATTAGAGTATCTAGCATTTCTTGAACCCTATACTAGTCCTACAATTTACATCAAATTTTTCCCCTTTGAATTTAACAGACCCTATCTTTTAACTCATGTAGTTTTCTAAGAAATAGAGCAATCTCCCTAGCTCCAACATTAGTGTTTATATGATTTGAAATGGCAGAATTTTCATGTGTTTCTAGTGACAAAAATATTTCATTGCAAGTGTTATATGGAATAAGAATATAAGTTTGTTTGGAAAGAAATATTAATTATATGTACTTGACTCACGATACATTTTGGAATTATAGGATTTCAATGTGCTTTTATATGAAAATTATAAAGCAATCTATTTCAATGTAAAACAAAAAAAAATCACTACTACTTAAAGTCTATCTCTTTTAGAGAGTCTCTTACCAAGTTAGAGGTGCTCTGTCATTTTTGTTCAATACATATTGGAAATGCCAATCACATGCATGATCCCACTTCAAGCCTTTATGCACTAATTTGTGTATGGGAGCGTTTTCAATTGTTTTTGAGTTGATGTCTGGTATGATGCAAGCTTCATCGTTGTATTTTAATTATCACAACATTCATTGATTTTTGTTTCATTCCATATTTTTCTAAAATAAATTTTATTTTCATTATCTCTAAAGCATTATAGATTTATTTATGACTATCTATTCCAAATTTTAAAGTCATGTCCCATATTTACTTGATAACAAGTGGCACAATTCATTAAAAGTGTAAAGTTTGCAGCGTTGCTTTGCAATCTTTGCTAAATGTATAATTTATTTATCAAATTATATAATTAAGTAATGAAAGAGCCAATGAATGTTATGATAGATGAGGTATACACTTCTCTCTCTATCAATAAATTCAATAAAAGATATTAGTGGTCTCTTGTTTGTCTTCTAAACAAGATTATCTACCGTTCCACGAGGTTTGTTTTCTCATAAACAATGAATTTGACTTGTAGTACTACATCCAAAGTCAAAATACATATTATAAGATACATTCAAGGATGAGGGTTTTTTTAAATCGACTTGAATCAAAGATATCATATCCCGTAAAAATCAATATCTAAATTTGATTAATACAAAATAAGCAATGAAAGGGTTTTTAATTTTAATAAATTTCATCCAATTTCAATGAAAGATACCAAATCATTTTGTTTTTTCTTACCAAAACTGAGGTTATAATAGAGATAGTCAAAGTTTATAATTTCAATCATGCAAACCATCATTAATATCCAAATCCTACCCCGTTCAATTTCAATTCCTTGTAGGATTGATGAATTCCTTTAAACATAACATTCCTAAATTGTGTTGGCAAGGTTCTTTTGTTGCAATACTACTAGCTTCCAAAAATCTAAAGTCAAATCTAAAGTCTTTCCATAAATTTTATTCGGCATTGGCAATGGAAATATTTCATCTACAATGCTACAATAATGGGACACCCAACTTGTTAGTTTAAGAATGTTATGAATGGGTACATTCATTTGTGCCATAAGGATCAAGGCAATATTTTTGGATATAATGGATTCCTCGCTCTTATGAAAAATTGCAAGAAGTTCCATATATAAATACCACAAAAAGTCCTTAAAAAAACATCTAAATCAATATTTAGGCTAAGGTATGGACACCTATAATCAAAACTGCCCAAAATGGCATCACAAAAAATTGGCTACCAATATTGATTGCATAAGATGCACACAATCAAAACATGAAAGTATCTAAGAGCCTAGTACTGATTTAGATACATGATTTAGGTACACTTAGATGCAATACTTTTAAAAATCATAACTTGTTAATACGGAGTTCAAATAATAGGAAGAGTCACAATTGGCTTTGAGTCATTATTCATCTATGATGTGGAAACTATTGTATATAATTGCAAGGAACCACTAAGGGCCTAATTTGGTGAACATAGTTGTAACCATCCAAAAACATTTGAGTAGTGTAGAAGTTTATTCAAATGCCGTCTTTGGAACTCCAAAAATAGTCCTTTAGAATGTAAGAAATTTACATAAGAAACCTATATCCTAAAATTAGTTGCAGCAATAACATTCTTTGACAAGTTCAACAATTTCAAGGAGGGCTTCATTGACCATGGAGCTTTGTATGATTTGAGTCCCCAAACTTCTTGAAGACTTGCCACAAGCCCCAAACTTCCTTCAACTACAATGTCTATTCATTGACTAAGTTTGTTTCTCTTGAATGGCAATTTTGTCCCCCAACCCACCCTAATGTATGCTAAAATGCGTTAGAACCCTCTTCCAATTGCCAATAAGATCTAATAAAAATAAAAGTGCTCAACTGAATCACTAGTATTGACAATAATAGGTGCGCATTATTTATAATAGGGTTTATTTTTTTGTTTTGAGCAAATTTTGGCTTTGAAATGATGCAATTTTTTTAATAGGAAATATTTGACAAGGTATAATTCATTTTGCAGTGAATGAAAATCACTAAAATGAAATTTTTACTCGAAATAGAGATTCTATAGATTCTCTCACCTATTTTTTGCCCATGTTTTCAAATTACAACCAGTTATTTTCCCCATTCCACCGGCCAACTCTGAACTAGCCGCCGGTTCTTCCCGAAATAAATGAAAAAACAAAACCCCTGCCTTCCATGAATCCAAATTTGGATGGGGGAGGCCCCAAACTCCCCATAGAATGACCTGTCACATCCTGACCAAGGATGACGTGCTAGCTAATATAAGAATGAAACTCATCACTGACTTCCGTAGTAGCCAGGGAGGGCGGGATGAAGCTCCGTTTGCTGATAGGAATGAGGATCCTAGGACACGTGGCAGAGCGTCGGTCCCGTCTGTTCGTTCGAGCCGTGACTTTAGGAAGGGTGGGTCGGTGCTTCCTCGGCTCATCAATCCCGAGCTGCTCCGTCACTTTTTTCCAGTCCAGTACAATACAGACTACCCATTGTCCGGCAGTCCCTTCCCCCCTTGGAATGAATCTATCCCGGTACTGCACTGCATGACTTCTCCGTCGCACTCTCCTTTTCCAAGTCATCCATTGCACAGAATTGAATGGATTCTCCTACTCGTGGACTCGTGGTCAGTTAAGGCAACTCTCTGCCCTATGACAGGCCAACTTTGGACCCGCCTAAATGCAGGCCCATAAATTCGTGAGCAGGACATGTGTTTTGTGAAATGTACTTCACAGTAAATTTTTGGCCTGAATTAGGCTGGTTCACAATTTTGCTTGTCACAAGGCAGAGTTATCTCAAGTACACCGCATGTCTCGGAATATTTGCTCATGGGTCACTCCGAGCAGCAACAGACGGATTGGAAACTGAATGGGGTTGAGGACCATGAAATCTTAAGGTAACTAGTAAGTAAGGTAGGAATACCTAAATGTAACATTTCTTTAAGATTGTGGTGATCTTGAAGGGTCTTTGTGCATTGAATAGGAGTTTTAAGGGGACCCCATACTAATTAATCGATATTATACACTATATAAATGTCTACCTTTGGTGTACATCAATAGTTATTGAAGTGTCTAAGGATTGTACGTCATGGTTCAAGCATCTACAATTTCTAACAATAAGTATCCTTTAATTTTTTGATCCCCTTAATACCCCTATTCAATGTAGAATATAATGGCATGTCAGCTTGCTAAGAAATGGGCACATATGGAAACAAAATTGGTTTCATAATTTTTTTGAGTTTGTATGAACAACGTAGGATTTTTTTGGAGATGAACCTTGTAGGTGCACCTGCTCCAGACAGTAGACCTCTGTTGAAGTGCACGTGGATAATGAAAAAAAGGGGCAATAAATTGAGAGACAGTATTACACAGGGGATTCTAAAAAAAACGAATGCCTGAAATCTCCACCTATTGTGGATTGTGTTTCTGTTGCATTCCCAACAAAAATACCACCATGTGACTGTATAGCTTCACATGACCATCGTTGTCCACTTAGTTTGCCTTCACTTGCACCTCGGTGTAGGGCGTCTTCTAGGTGTCCTCAAATGATTGATGTTACTTTTAGGTATTCCTACTTTACATCTAAAATTGATCAAATAAACTGAATTCAGCATGGTTTCTATTATTACAATGAAACACTTTTCTGTAAAGGCTTATAGGTAGTCAAAAGGGGATAATCTAGATCTCTTAGAATACATTTTTTGGACACAATATGAATAAACTATGAATATTCAAGTGTTGCAAAATAGATGTTTCTAAAATCAATTCTAGACTCTCATGAATAATGGGAATACATTGCACGCAAAAAAATTAGGGGTTGATTTTAGAAAGGGATTAAAAATAGATGTAGTTACCTTCATTAGTGAGAACAATTCTCCTTGCCATTCAAGAAGGTATCTGTCACCTAATAATGTCAGTAGTTTCAGTTGATCATAGGTCTATATTATTATTGAACATAAAACATTTTTATTGGATCTTATTCTCAACAAAAAGGGGATTAGCAATGCACATTAGCAATGCATTATTTGGACATTATATGAAGAAGTTATGATTTTTCAAAGTATTGTCTCTAGGTGTATCTAAAACCAACACCAAATTCTCATAATGACTATATATGTACATTCTCATGTAATCATATCTAGGTTGTTTGTGATGCTTTTGGGGTAGTGTAGATTATGGGTGTAAGGTATTTATACCTATTGTAGACCCTTTGGTCCTTGCACACATTTTAATTGATTGGTTTCACAAATTTATTTTGTTCTTTTGGAATGAAAAATTCAAGATTTTTTCACACATATTTTGGTCAACTCATTTTTCATTAAAAACACATACATTATAGGTGGTCAAAGCAAGGACATATAGCACTCTGTTGTTGTCCCTAGAGGGGACTATTCTTGTCACTTGGGATTCTATTGTGGTTCTTTGAACTCCCTACAAGATTAGAATGGTAATCCAAACTAAAGTGTCCCTTCAAATGGTGGAATAATGAAGGAACTTTTGCCTATATGTCTAAAGTGCATGAGATGTTCATGAAAATTTTAAAATGCCTACTATTCAACCTCATTCAAGTGCTTTCATCTTCAATTTGACTTCTTGTCCAGGTTTAACTACAATAGAATGCAAAAAAAGGTGCAATTGAGTCCCAACAATAGGGTCCCAATTGGGTAGGGGCATACATAGTTACCATAAGTGTTCTGTTGCTTGGAGCTCACTGGAATACCAATGGGGCCTTTGATTGAAAAGTCTTCATCCACCTGCATTTGAATACTAGATGTCAGACTACGTTGCAGCTTTTTACTTTCCAGGAAGAAGCTGTGACACTCACTGCTCTGTCAGATTGACCCAGCTTATGTGTCGGTTTGCGCCTTTGCGGGGTGCGATTGGAAGCAAACTGGAGGGTCATGCATTGTCAGATGTTTTTTGTAAGTTTTTTTAGGGTTTAGGGTGCGACTGTTGTGCAGTGGGAAAGGTGCGAAAGCTAAATTCTCATGTGCTGCAATTCGGGGTTTCAATTTCTTTGTTTGAGACACGAGTTCGGTTGTTTGCTTTAGTTTTGAGAGAGATTGGTTCTTGGATTCGTTTTGGGAGAAGGAGAACCCGAGTTGAATGTCTGTTGGAGATTTGAGCGTGATTCGTTAGGTTATGGTAGAGATCGATCCTCTGGGAATGATTTGAGCTTGAGACCTATTTGCAAGTCGCAAGGCTTTTCTTGAGTTAGGTCTCCGAAATGCGAACCAATCTGTGGCTCTGTCCAGGCCGCACAAGTCGTTGCAAGGATTCATTCAACTCCGTTACTTCTTCTTGTAGCTGTCTGTGTCTACTAGCCTCTAGATCTCTGCTCTTGGTTAGGGCAAGAAACGCAAGTTAGGAATTGTACGGGGGAGACGAGGGTTTCATGAATGCTAATGCGAATACACTCACACTCGGCATGTATCTATAGAGAAGCGGACTTCCAGACGGTTACTCAGTACCGGAGCTATGGCGGAAGTAGATGCTCCTTCCGTAGCTTTCGTTTACCGCATTAGCCCCGAGGACGAGTGGGCTGCAGCACAAGCTGCCAGGGCGTTGCAAGGGGGCCAGCTGGATTCGACCTCCGGCTACATCCATCTCAGTACCGCTGCTCAGGTGATTTATTGCTCGTTCTCTCGTGCTTTAATCGGTGGTGCACGAAGCTAACCACAGCTAATTGCGACACTTTAAGCGTCGAGCATAGTTTCTTTCATTGGTCAGATCTCAACTATAGCAAGTTATAAAGGATTCCAACACACGAAAGAATGCAACAAACAACACGAACGCACGAACGAAACATTTGGATATTATATGCAATAATTATTTCGGTTTAAGGCTTCATTAGGAGATGATTTAAAAGCAACACTTGTTCGGTTGTTGAGGTATTTTACATTCTCAAAATCAATGTGTTCTCACTTTAGAAGATTTCGGATTGACATATTTACTTAGGTGTTGCAATTAGGTGTGCCTCCAGAATTCTCTGTTCTGTTGACAGTTCCTGAATTAGGGCCCAGGAATTTGTGACACCCCTTGTTGCGAATGACACAGTGACCTACTGTAAATCGTTGACTCTTGGGTGCAATGAATGACTCGTTAACACTGAGATTAGTGTACAGTATACATTCAACTCTCATTAATGTCACCGGAATACCCCGTTTGATTGGACAACTTCCAAGCATGAAAGTGCGAGTTGAAGCCCATGTGTCTTCCAAGGCAGCGTGATCCGAAAGGGTTGAGTGCCATAACAACTGTATTTACTTAGTGCAGATCTTCCGTCATCTGAGGCTGCTAGATTTCTGGACTGGTTCGTATTAAATTGTAGAGGTCCTGGAGGAGGTAACGCAACATACTACAGTATAGGATTCTCCCTCTGACTTAATGCTTTGAACACACCCGCGTATGAAGACCTTTGATCGTGACTTTGGGGGTGCTCTTTGAAGACCTTCATAAATCACAAGCCCTAAGGACCAGAGCAAGTTGGGTTTGTGATCAGGCTAGAACAGTCGCTAGGCCATGCAAGCTGTCTCGTCAGTGTTTAGTAAGAACTTTATGAAAAAGGGTCACCTAGAGGGTGATGTCATTGACCTTGGTTTTTATTAATACACGAGCGTACTTTGGATAGAGCTTTATTGGCTTTCATACCCTATGGAACGCCGAACCTGCACAGAAGGTCATCATGTTTTGATTTCTGCGTAGATTTTGATCAAATTGTATAGTGTACTTGAAAATATCATTTGAAAGAAATGTTCCATTCCTTGACTTTCAGTTGACTTGAAGGATTTGTGGGTTGAGTATGTTCAGGTGATGGGGACGCTAGCAACTTTCTTTGCTGGACGAAGTGATCTGTACTTGCTCAAAGTTGACTCCTCTGAGGTCTTCTTTTATATCCCTTTCACTTGATCTTTGTAACCTGTCTTGGAAGTTGTAAATTGGTGATTGACGATGAAGCGAGTCTTTCTTGCTTTACGGTGAAGGTCTCAAGGCCCAGACAGGGACAGGATGGTAACCTCAATGCAAGGAGCTCCGCCTGCACTACTAAGGTAGGGACACTCAAAATCGCCGATCTTAGCGCTGAGCAAATTGTTAAAACTGTTCACATTCTGTTAGCAATGGAATGAATTCTGAAGCACGAAAGAATGCTTAAGAGTGGATACGGTATGCAGATCTCATTAAGGTCCAAAGTTTTACTGGCAGATGAAACTCAAAAACAGATGTTTTACTTCATCTACATCCTCTTGATCAATATGTACCCAACGTCTGAGATTTTAGGGTGACTATTTGAGTCAATGGCAACTTTGGGTGTCCCTACCTCACACCTTCCGTATATTATTTCCAATGTATGCAAAACTGCGTGTTGTTTCGCGTTATAGTCAGGTGGTTACACTTTGATACTGTAGTTGAACGCTTGGTTATTAGGATTAAGCAATTGAGTTTCTGCCCAACGTGCTTCTGTTTCTGCAGCTTGGTGATGGACTGCGGTATGATGAGGTGGAAGGTTTGGGCATTTTCCCGCACTTCTATGGGCCTGATGGGACATTTACTCCCTTGCCTCTCAGTGCTGTGAAATTTTCGGCGAAAATAGAATTGAAGAATGGGAAGCATGTACTTCCGTTTGACCTTGCCAACAATACCTCATGAGTCATGATCAGTGACTGGCAAATTGATTTTTTAATGGTGCATGTTTCTTCGTGTCCAACTTTCTTGGAAGCAAGCAAAGTCTCAATCTTTGCTTTAGGTCCTTGGAGATTGAATCCACAGTACGACTGTAGGCACGTGATTTTACGTGAAAATGAATTTCTTGGTGCGGAAGAAACACACCTCTGAGTTGGTGAGTTGTGACTGCAATGGTTAAGTCTGCAGATTATCTGAGAGCAGAGCCAGTCCTGTCCGTGTTTTTATTTTATGTTGCTTTTTTATGTGTTGGGATTGCGGGTATTCAATGTCGACTGTATTATTATGAGTGTCGCAATTGCCAAACATGCCTGTGGACTCACAGTGGAGCCCATTATTGTTGTGTCCTCTCATGACCAAGATGTTTTGGACCCACTGTTGTCTTCATCGGTCATTACTTTATGACTGAGGTAGGAAGCTCGAAAACAGTTATTCTAAGGGCTGGTCCGCCTTTTTCATGTACTTCCTTCTCTGGGAATATTTTTAGCTCATTTTTCAGACAAAGAGAAATAGTTGCAGAATGTTACACTAGTGGTTTCATATTTTTTGAAGCAATATTGAATTACTTATGAATTTTCAAATAAGTTGTGTGGAAGGCACCTATTTATGACCCTAGGTCTTCCATAAATTAGTACACATCAGTTAGAATTTAAAAATATTTTAGTACACAATATCAAAGTTCACTCTTGTATTTAAAAAATTCCCATATATAGGATAACTTGATTTTTTGTTGGACAATGGCACATAATAGTTAAAAGTGCTCCAATGCATAGGACCAATTTATAATTAGTTATTCTATTATGTTAGTGTGTGTGATTTAATTTCTTAAAGTTATACTATTTTAAATTAGTACAAGTTCAAATAGATTGTATTGTTCAATTTCTTTTAAATAATAATTTACCATGACAATAATTTTAAAGGTGACACTAATTTTTGCATCTTCACCAATACAATGAATGATATAGTGGAAATATAATCTCTTTCATGCTCTAAAAAAAATGAAAGAAACTACAAAAGGTTACTTGGTGATGAGGGTTGAGCAAGTATTATCCAACATTCCAATAATAATCCATACTTTAAATTAGTAAGTTTGTTTGTTTGTTATGTTGTGGTCTCTTGGATTGTGCATCCCTTGGTTGCGTTTTTGGTACCATTAGAAAGTTCTCTACGAGGAGGCATGCACATGCTTTCTTTTTTGTGGCATTTGGACCTAAGGTGTGAAGCTATTGAATTAAAAAATTTGTATGAATTAAAAAGATATAAAATTATTTTTACTTTTCTTTTGGCAATGGCACAAGGCACACAAGTATTAGTTTCTATGTTACATAAGGTGCCTTGTTTTAGCAACTTGAATTCAATTTGACTCATAGTTTTATCATACACAATAGATATGAAATAAATAGCATGTGCAATCTTTTGCCATATAATTAATTTATACAATCTCTTGCCGAATAATTAATATTTTCTTGGATATAAGGTGTTATAGAAGCTAAATTTTTCTTATTTTCTTAAAAAATAAATTTAGAAAGAGTTTAAGCAATAGTTTATATTTAATGAAGAAACAAGTGACCTTGTTCAGCTTTCAAAAAAAATTGAGCCTTTTGAACTATTTTCCTTTAATTCCCAATAGAACCAATTTATCTAGAACCAAAACTGATTTTTTTCTCAATTTTTTAATTCTAAATAGAAATTTTATGGATTTATTCACTCATTTTATTCCGGTGTTTTCAAATTGCAATTGAGTTCTTTCTCAATTCTATAGCTAACAATGAACTAACCGGTGATTCTCCTCCAACATTGACCTTGACAACAGCTAAAGTATGCCAACAAATTCTTGCTACATGTACATGTTGGACAATAATTCACAAAGTGGAACCAATAGGGTGAAAATGCAAGAATTTTTATATTTTTCACACATGAAAAAATTTGCAAATATTGAATTCTTACTTGCAATCAAAGACCCCAAATTATCTATGGGAGCCCAAGAATATACCCTAAATACCACACAAAATAGGGGACAAGATTTTACTTTTACTTAGAGAACTTGCGTTTTCTCCTTGCTGGTCCCACCTCCTGGGACGGATTTAGCGTCCTGCCAGGTGCTTGAACTAAGGTGAACTGAAATGCATAACAACATACTGTAAACATATAAATAAATATCTTATATATTAAGTAAAAATAAAATATTTATATACATAGTCTATTTCATACCATAAATCTCTTATTATACGGTGTGTGTCTTCTTCTACAACTACGTCTCCTCCAACGTTGCAAATATTCGATTTGCCCCCGATTTCAATGGAGGCAGACTCCCTACCGGACAAGCTTTGCGTCATGTCCCTCATTGTCGATCAATTCTCTGGGACTTGTGCGACCAATGCCGGCATTACGTTCTCCTATCCTGTCGTTGCAATTAAGACTCTCGTTACGATCTACGCTACCGGTTGTAATTGCTGATTATTTCCTCGATCGCTGAACAAATATTGTCGCTCTCGACAAGAACGGTCTTTCTCTGGCGAAATTTAATGCATTTTCACGTTCTGGTTAGCTTAAATCTACGTCGATGGAACGAGAAGGAGGAAAATTGAGAGGAGAAACACAACGATAGCAATTGGAATTTATATAATGAGAGTAATGGCCACGATGCAATCAAGAAGAGGAGCGCTTCCCTCGGGTTTCACTTATCATCACCAGCGGAGTAGTAGTTGTCGCAAGAATTGGCTTCGTTATGTAGTATTCATCTGCGCTATCTTTGTGGTGTCCATCTCCGGGCCTTTGTACTTCCTTACTGCAAAGGGAGACAACAGTTGTGAGTGTAATTTCTTTCACAATTCCTATTGTTTTTTGAAATAGGTTTGTTGTTCTCTGTCACTTTTTTCCTTATAACTACCGTATTGGAGAGAACTGTATACAACGTTATTAAGGATGGGATCAAGCTTGAAAATATGTGAAATTAGGATGGGATTAAGCTAGGAAATTTATCTGTGAATCTTGTCACTTTGTAACTAATTGCATATGTTTTGTGAATGTGTGCTTAAAGTTAGTGACAATTTAGGTCATGAGTTAGGGGTTTGCGTTAAAGAATTGAACTTAAATTTTGAGCACATAGAAATTAGAGCTTATAGAGCACATGCTGCTCGAATTAGCATCGTCTTTCTACACAAAGTGCAGAGACTTGGAAAACAACATAACATCGTTATCTCTTTTTGAAAGAGCTTGAATTTATAATCGAGTTCTACTTGAAATTTGAGCTTAGACTTAAGAACGATGAAGCTGGACAAAAAATATTCTCGGTTACATCAGTCTGCAAAAAGAGTGTCGGAGAAAATTAATAATATTTTATTAGTGCAGTGTTAAATCAGTGTTTACTAATGCATCTTGTTTGAAAAATTGTGCAGGGCAATCTCATTCTGCTCATGAGACATCAAAAGAAGTATGTTATTTCTCTACTTGCCCACGTTGTCTACTTTTAGTGTTTATTCTATTTGCTGCAGATGGACAGAGAAATCCATGTAGGAGCACACTCCTTATAGGGTTGAAAAAAAATTCCTCATTGATGTGCAGTTTCTTCAAGAAGAAAGCGTTAGGCGCGTTGCCCTGGAGCACATAGGAGAACTATTCCCGCAGGAGGTACATACCACTGCCTCCATTTTTGTTTTCAGAATTGAAATCCTCTCGTTTTACGAGATGAGATAATCCTTGCATCCAACGTGACCTACACTGTTCTGTGCTACAATTTGATTGAGTGTCAAGTAAATGAGTTTTGCTTTACTTCCTTAAGTTGGTAAAACTTCTTTAAGAAGAAGGAAATTTCTTTTTTGGTTAGGTACGAAATCTCTTGAACGCAAGGCACGAACAACCTGAATCCTTGAATTTGAACATTGCCGTCCGAAATGACTTGTCTTCGTCTTGGATACGGGAAGGCGCTCCTCACATAAGTAGGATAAATCCTGAGGTTCGAGGTCTGGAGGATTCAAAAGTAAGAGGAGATTTTGAAGATGCTAACTGCGAAGAGAACGACACTGAATGCAAGAGAGGATCAAATGGACATCACGATGGAATGGAGCCTGAACAAAAGCGTCAGATATTAGTGGAATATGAAACACGGCGTGTCAAGCCACGATTGAGAGCTACAGAGTCTGAAGATGAGGAACTTGATCACAAGGATGGTCTTTTTGATTCCAAGGTTGGAGTCTCTGAAGGAGACTTGGCAGCAGGTGAGAGCAAGAACTTTCTAATTTCCATCCTTTTAGATTATGAAGTCTCACGATACTTGCAGACCATATCATGGGGGTCCCTCTTCAAGCTAACTACTTGCTGCAAGCATTCAGCGCTGTGCAGTTCTCTACACGAGGAGAGTCCCGATTGTCACTGATCGAATAAGTGGTGAATTTATGAAAAAACCTTATTCATGCGTTCGTTATGTGCCCCAATTAGATGGAATTATTCAACAAGTCATAAATATCAACAATGATACTTCTGCCAAAATTGCAAGGAAGGTGAGCTTATCAAACTTCATTGTTTTGGAGTTGATTTTGCTAGTCTAGCAGCAAGATTGAATTTCTCTTTAAGTGGTATCAGTAGGCTCCAGATTGTCACCATCAAAGAGGCAAACTAGACGAAACTGACTCAAAGTTCATAGAGCTTAGACTTTGCATTGTTTCACGTTTCTGGCGTCCGTGTTTCCTCATTGGCTATTGGAAGTTGTTTTGAGTACTCTTTAATTCATAATGATACACACCTTAATAAGTCCATCCGGGCCTTGAACTAGCCAATCATCAATGTAGATTGAGGAGAATCTTTCGTTCGCTCAAAGGGCATACTAGCGTCTGATGATCATTGGCGTTTTTTTAATACAGGAGCGCCGCAGACAAAGATTTGAAAGTAGGGTGACAGAACTCCTTGAGCTGGATGAGAATGAATCTAAGATACTGGAGGCTGAGGCGACAAGAAGGGCAAAAGAAGTCGAAAATGGAACCCTGAGATCACACAGCGTTTGGAAAATCGAAGAAATACCCACCAATTCTGACAATATTGTGCGAGTCATGCGTGATCAGCTAATCATGGCGCGAGCTTACGCAAATATCGCCTCAATCCATTCTGATGCTCCACTTGTTCAAGATTTGAAGAATAACATCAAAGAAACTGTGAGAATGTTGGAGGATGTTACTATTGATTCTGAACTTCCAAAGGGGTGAGTATGTACAGCGTTAGATACTCAAATAACCGTTGAGCAAATTTATTCATTGGAGTCTATAGCGAGATTTTTATATTTTTGTTTTTTTCCTTATTCCCGTTCCCAGGAGGATTAGGCTCTGCAAGTCAATCTTATCACGTTCTCCAAGTACTGGTGGTATTTAAAACCTCTAGTTTAGTTTCATTTTTGCTGCAACCTTGTCTTGGCTTAGTTGATAATTTGAGATTTCTATTGTGCAATTGACTTTACATTATGGGCAATTTCTTTTCCTTTTGAAACTTCAGCTTTATTTAATACAGGGTCATAAAGAAGATGAAGGCTCTAGGAGAGCTTTTGTCAAGAGCTAGGATTCTTAAAGCTGATGGTAAGGCACTTATCAAGAAGTTGAGGGCCATGCTACAGATATCGGAAGACCAGCTCCGAAGTTTCAAAAAGCAAAGCAACTTTTTGAGCCAGTTGGCTGCAAAAACTATGCCCAAGGGTCTACATTGCTTGTCAATGCGTTTGACTGTTGAATTCAATGATCTCTCTCCGAAGAAACGCCAATTTCCAAATATACAAAATCTTGATGATGCAAGTCTATACCACTATGCTATATTTTCTGACAACGTCCTTGCAGCTGCTGTAGTCGTGAACTCTACTATTACAAATGCAAAGGTAGTCGTTCTATAGAATTTTTTTGATGTTATGCTTCTTTGTAGCCAAAAAATTATTTCTAATGTGCTTCAGATCTGTTATAATTGAACTATTATGCCATCCTACACTACCTGTAGGTATTTTACAAGAAAGGGTTGACAGTTTGGATGAACCCAAGGGTGAGATTACAGAATTGATTAGACTAGAATTGAGGTTGTATTGAGATTTGGAAGTTTGAATCTCTCAATTGGTTATATTTATGTAATCACACCTTGCAGATCGAACTCTATGTCTTGTTTATAAGCTGTACTTAATGCACGGTGAGAGTGTAACATTCCTTTGAGAGTTCCACATCTTGTGACTTTTTCCATCGTGGTTGTGGTGTGCCAGGAACCAGAAAAACACATCATTCATGTGGTTACAGACACCCTCAACTATGGAGCGATGAAAATGTGGTTTCTTGGCAACCCTCCAGGAAAAGCCACCATTGAGGTTATGAATGTGGACAACTTCAATTGGTTAAATTCTTCCTACTGCCCTATCTTGAAGCAACTTGAGATGGAGTCCACAAAGAATTACTTCTTTAAATCTACAAAAGAAAGGGTCTCTGATAATCTGAAGTACAGGAATCCAAAATATCTTTCAATGCTAAATCATTTGAGATTCTATCTACCCCAAGTTTTTCCCAAATTGGATAGAATCCTTTTCTTAGATGATGATGTCGTCATCAAGAAGGATCTCACGCCACTCTGGTTGGTCAATCTTGAAGGAAAAGTAAACGGAGCAGTTGAAACCTGTGGTAAGAGTTTCCATCGTTTCGACAAATACCTGAATTTCTCCAACCCACACATTGCAAGAAACTTTGATCCTAACGCATGTGGCTGGGCTTATGGCATGAATATCTTTGATTTGAAGGAGTGGAAGAAACGTGGTATTACAGCCATCTACCACAGATGGCAAACTCTAGTAAATTTCTTTTCCAAAACTTCAACTAATTGCTCATAGACTTTCCATTTTTTTGATATTCTAAATTAATTAGAGAAGATTCTGGGTTAATTTCTGGCTGGCATGAACTATTGGATCCTCAAATTTCCTGAATATTAGTAGTTCAACGTTTTCTCTGGTAATGTGTTCTTTACGTGCATTCCTCTATTCATTCTTTCATAATGAGGATACTGAGTGTTCAGCTGTTTCCTGAAGGTAAACTAAATAAGCTTATATCATTTTTGAGTTACTCTTTGATCATTTGACTGAATTTTAAAATATGTTCACATCATGCAGAATGCTAACAGAACATTGTGGAAGCTTGGGACTCTACCTCCTGGGTTGACAACGTTCTACGGACTAACACATCCACTTGACAAGTCATGGCATGTATTAGGACTTGGATATAATCCCAACACAGAGAAGTCTGCAATTGAAGGTGCTGCAGTTATCCACTACAATGGCAACTTAAAGCCTTGGTTAGAAATTGGCATATCAAAATTCAAGCCCTACTGGGCCGAATATATCAAGTATGATCACCCTTGGTTGCAGCAGTGTAACATCAGTTAGTGTGGAAACTCCTACACTCCAATTTTTGGCGTGGCGTCAAGAGGAGGACTAGTTCATGTGTGATGAAGGGTAATTAACGAGGAAAATTCCTAACGGCTGAGAGGGGTCTCGAGTAGTAAGAGTTCTTATCAATGGTGCTGAGATGTCAGTGCCACGTGTACAGATAGAATTAAAAGTGTTGTATATTTTAACAAATTAGATTTTTTCTTAAAAGACACCAATTTCAATCTGGATGCTTGTGCCAGTTGCAAAGCACATCCCCACGTTCATTACTGGGATAATGGTAGTGAAACTTTGCATTCAAGCTGGTTATAGAAGGTGGAGATGGTTCAATCGGGTGTTAACTTAGAAACATCCATTCCCAACCTTGCAGCCTAAACCAATCTTGAATGTATGTTGATACAAGCAATCCAAAATGTATATATTGTAGACATGAATACAAGAAATGCAAGAAATGTATTGGGGTGCACCATCTAGTTGTACTTCAAAACTTTATAATTTATTCATACAAGCTCAAGAAATTGCCAATTTGTTCTTAAAATTCATGATTTTCAATTGTCAATGTAATAAAAATAGTCACAAGTATTGATTCCATCTCAAACAGTATATGGAATTGCCTAAAAGTGTTGGTTACATAGGCTTCAGCCTTAGTGCCATGCAAAATTGCCTGCTGATACCTTCCTTAGCAGGCTGATGTGACTGATAGAAGGGCAGCCCAAATGCAGACTAATTTTTGGTCTTCACCACAAGTTCCAGTTGTTGCTTTTCTGGAAATCCACTTGCCTTGATAAATAGTGAAGATGCATAATCAAACTTTTGTTGAGTGTTTTTTTTAAGTATTTGAATGAAAGATTTATCATACAAATTGGCAGAGTACTAGCTTTCAAGACATTGACAGAAGATTAAGAGCTTGCTTTATGAGGCCTCAATGCAAATGGCACAAAAAACTGTTGTAACAACAGCCTTAAGTTGAACTTGGGCATTCCAACCCATAGCAAAACAGTGAACAGCCATACACATCCACGAACATACTGTATATCCACAGCTCAAATCAGCCCTGAACATAGACATAACTCAGAGTCTCAGAGATCAAATTTCTTATTTCCAGGACTCTCAAAAATACGGAACCATATGAAACTAGATCATATTAATTCTGAATCAGTACATTTTCTTAATCGAAGGAACCAAAGTTTAGCTCATAACTACAGCGGTACATTCCAGAAGGAAATGTGCTTCAAGCAACCTCAGGAGAGTGCCCATTCGGGTGCATTCCGACACACTTGTGAGTCCAGGATGAAGTCCGACTACATGCTTGAATCAGATAGATCTCTTGAACACTTCAAAGCATGATGTTCTGCAAAAGTCGAGAAGTATATCGCACAGGCGGAATGAAAGGATTTCTCAAATCGATTTCGGACTCATACCAGGCCTTTTGAATACTCCCATCGGAGCACAAGCAACTGTCTATTGTCCTGGCCACACATGTCCAAAGAATTAGTGAAAGCTAACAGTAGAAAATCCAGTGAAGAAGTGATAATTGACAGTTGATATGCTCGCTAACAATGCCAGCCTTCCATCTTCCAAAAGAGAAAAAAGAAGCAAGACAGAAGACAAGCAAAACCAGCTATAGACTTCCAACGTCTTCAATGCCCTAATAATAGTATGGACGCATAGCTACGTTGTAACTTCACCCAGAGTGTCTTTTCAATAAAGCATACCATATTCCTTCTCTGCCGCTCGGAAACGACAAATATGTGATGCAGCAGCGAGCGGCCTGCCATAGGCTTGCCTCAACTCATATGCCGCTGTCCTTGCAAAGTCACCTCAGGTCCTCTGCTCCTACTCGTGATAGTAGTCGTATACCTTGAAATCGTCATAAAGAAGACAGCCAGCCTTATCGTAGTGCAGCAAATAGTAGCATTGCTCACAAAAGAATGATGGGCAAGCAGGGGCCAGCTTGTCCTCATATGTCACCTTTCGGGCTTGATAAATGTTGCAAATGCCGCACTTGCGGTGCCGAACGCGCGCATGCCACTTTAGCACGGGATACTCAAGCACGTCCCGCACATCCTTAGCATGAGCACGTCGAATATCTCGAATGACAATTTTGTGCTTGCAGTCTCCCTGGTGGCAGTAGAGGTACTGGGCCCCAACCCGCAAATGTAAGTCCCAGAAACGAGTGTGGTCCATGACAGTGGAACGGAAATTAGGAAGTTCATCGGTTTCAGAATGGATGGCTGGAATAACTGCTCGTGGATTACTTCCAAGATCTCTGTTCCAGATTTCTGTTGCTTCCCTTGATTCGGCCGCCCACTGCAGAATAGGTTGGGAATAATCCTTGGCATTTGAGTCTCGCATATCATTATAGAACACGTCCTCAATCAAGAAGAAGCTGGATTTGGTGTCGAGATTGCTCTTGCCAGCCAATTCGTCAGTGAGGCAATAAAGCCGGTCCCGTAAAGCTGACAGAGGTTGACTGCCAAGAACCAAAAACTCTTGCATCTTATCATGCTTTCTTTGATTATGATAAAATTCTACGACAAAAAGAATTTCATCGGGTCTCATCGGCTCCATCCTATCCGGGTCTGATGGAGATTTCGTAGGGAAATGCAAAGCAGAAGTAAAGAACCTCCATCTGCGAAGCGGAGTTTTGTTGTCTTCATCAGCAGCTTCTCGCTCTCGCTTGAAGCGCAAAGCATGGAGGTTAGCCTTACCCCTTTGATCTTCCCTCCACTGTTTCATCCTTACGAGAGCCTCCTCTCTTCTCATTGCTGCGTCATCCACGTTTGCAGCACCGGCTCCCCGACTTCGATCATACGGTCTTCCTTTCTTTCGTTTCGGATGCTCTGTACACCTTTTCAGCTTCCCTGAATTATTCTTCTCAGGCTCTTGTGGCACGATACTGTTGCTGTCCGTCAACGCTAGCAGTTCCTCTCCTGGAACAGTGTCCTCGTCTTGACCTTCCACCGCACCGACTCCATTGGGATGCAACAGAAGTAAGGAAGATGACGCTTGTCGCGGATCATCTTCCAAGAGCATGCAAGGATTGGAAACGCCATCCAGCCTAGGGGTATTAGCTCCATACAGCACCTCGGCTAAAGCTTTGTCGACTAGTTCCGCATCAGTGACAACCTTCAAATCCTCTACTGAGACATCAACGTCATCATCAACGTCATCATCTTCTACTTCAATTGCACGAGAATCCGATTCAAGAGCCGCGATCAGAGTATGCCAAGACCGTTGCAGCTCTTGCACGCTCAGGCACCCGGAGACAAATCCTGGGACAAACAAAGGTCCACCAGGCGCTCCCAGTGCTGCGCTCCCAGTTGAGGCTCCCATCTCTTCGAAAAACAATAAAACAAATCAATAAGAACAGATTCAACCTGAACCCTAAACGCCGTGCCCCTGAACCCTTAACCCAAGAAAAAAAGAAAAAGTAGAAGGAAGTAAAAGCGATCAATTTCAATTGACAATCCGAGAAGCACGAGCTAGATTATTAGAATCAACTGCACAGGGACCTTGGCATCCAAATTGCAGCCTCCCAAGAACAAAACCTAGCTTCCAATCACCTTAAACCCTAAACCCTGCTCTCCAAAAAAAGAGCCAATACGCGACAGAGCTACGAGCATCAATTTCAATTGACAATCAACTCCACAGTGACCACTTGGCATACAAATTGTAGCCTTCTAGGAACAACAACCTTCATAAAATCGAACTGTCAATCAACGTGAACCCTAACCCTAGCTTCGAGAACAACAGAGTGATACAAGGAGAATCAATTCAATCGACAAAGTGAGCTGGAATAGCAAATCGAACTCCACAGTGAACAATTCAAAGCCAACTTGTGGTGTGCCAAGAACAACATACTGAATAGAACCTGCCTTGAATTGCACGATGAACCTTCAACCTTCACCCCAGCGATCCCCAATGTACAGCGGTGTTCCGGCCGAGTACAAGAACTCCATCTAGCCAGCTAAAATTCACATTACAAAAAGTAGAGATCCCAATAAAGCCCTCAGAGTACGCAAACAGATCATCTCAAATGCAGCAACAAAACCGGCGGCCTATGCCTAAACCCTAACTTTGAAGTGAAACCTCTTGCGTCCGTTGAGGCACTTGCGCCGCTAAGTTACTGTCGTTCCTTTTCACTCTTGTAGCTTGGAATTTGTGATTAATTTTTTAAGTTGAAATGGGAGGTGATCTAAAATGTTTAGGGTTTTAAACCTCCAATACGTGCCCTTACTTAGAACAAGCGGCTGATTGTAAGTATCTTTATCCAAATAAGTATGTGTTCCTTGTCTCTTTTTATATGACATAAAATCCTAAAGAGATTTTTAATTATTGAAAATAATAAAATCTCTATGTGATAATATTAAAATGCTACTACTTGTATATCTTCATGTCAAAATTCTATTAGACATAAGAAATGAATTCTTAAGAATGATAGATCCAAACATGTTCCTATTGATTTTTTGGACATGTTTCATTTTCATTTGTCTACATAAATTTTGAGTTTTGAGCCATTAAGGTAGTCTGTTCTAAAAGCAATCATGTTTAAAATACAACCCCTATGTAGGAATGGGTGACATGTTGCTTGAAATTTCTATTACTATCAATGATGAATTAGGTAGGCTTAAATGGTTGCTTTAAGAGTAAACCACCTTATGCACCATTGCTATATTTTTTGGTATGGATAGAGATAACAAACCTTTTTAGATAAAGGTAGTTTTAGAACACTCTACTTTATTCCTTATATACAACAACCAATATTACTAATCAAATTAATAAAGCTCTTTCAAAGTAAAAAGTAACTCAAAAGAAGAAGAAATGGATTATTATTGTTTGTGATCCCATTGTCAAGAAGAAGTGATTCTATACCAAAAGAGTTATCTTTTATACATTAAAAAGTGTAAAAAAAATTTAATCATTTTAAAAAAATACATTTTTTTGGAAGTAGATACCATAACTTCAAGCAACTTGCACATCTTTTTGTTTTATAATTAATTAAAGTAAAAAAAATAGTTAGGCAATCTAAAACATAATATATTAAATTTGAACAATTTTAAAATATAAATAAAATAATTTTGGCATTCGTCCAAGTTGTTCTTACAATTTTTTGATGGTTGTTTCTACTTTCATCTAAGATGGCTACATTTACCTAAATCATTTTCTTGACTTCAAAACCTTAAATTCTCTACCTTGTGTGTTAGGATTTTGTTAAATATCAAGGATTGTTGTGTGTAAGAGATATGTTTTGTTTGTAAAAGATTGTGCTTTAGAATGGTCAAAATGGCGAGGCAAAAAACTTTGCAATGTATGTTTATAGTTATTATCTATCACTATTGTAGCATACAAGGACATAAAGCTCTTGATTATAAGAAGAAAAAATGTGACCAAGATGGGCCCATTAAACCTCATACTACCGTACATTGGGGGTAAGATCAGTGGAAAATCATTATTTTTAAGAGTGTCGGAATTATCGGAAAATGAAAAAGAGAAATTGCCGAATTCAACAAAAAATTAAATGACCAAGTTGTTATAAAATAATGAAATTTTTAATATAAGTGAACATGTCCCCAAACCCTCTACCATTAAGTAAATTTTTGACGACTTAGTAAAGGAAATTTTACATTGACATTTAGTGAGAATGGAGGATAGAGAGGTTGATTTTATAATGAAATTCATTGTCCGTCATGAACTCTCAAAAGATATGGAATAATTTCAAGATTGAACTCCTACTAATTCTAACCATTTACAGTTCCCATATGGATTGTTTTACTTCCTACCATCCAATTTGACAAGCTTGTCTTCTTCAACTTCACACTCATCTAAGTAAGTGACTTTTGGAATTTTGTGCCAACGCTTTGGGTTTTTTTCAATATAATGTTGAATTTAAAAAAAATTAAATATCAAAATGCCAAAGTTACTTTGGAAACTTTAATTTAATATTCAACATCAATGTGCCGACCTTGCCTTCAACTTTACAAGTAATGAACCTATGGGAAGGAAATGCAAACTATTGCATAGAATTGTCGATGTTGTTTTAATGCTAAATCATGAAGGGAATTGATACAAATTGTAACACAAATCAATGTCATTTGTGTAATTTTGCAACCTACGGAAGATGATTGGCTTAAAAATGTTGGAAAGTCAAAATTAAGAGGAGGGCAAATCAAGATGTTATATTAACATAAAAATAGGTGGACATCCAAAAACTTCCATTAAAAACCCACAAGATTCTCGTAGTGACTATTTATAAATTGTCGCAAACTTCAATCATCACAGTAATTATTTTCAATTACATAAAATCAACTATCAGAGACTTCACAACTTATCATCCAATGAGACTAGAGAAGAGAGTTTCAAACACATCCAAAAAAAATTGCATCACACAAACCAAACCGCAAATACCAAATGAATTGCAAACATGTAATGGTATGTCCACCACTCCACCTATCCAACACTAAGGTAGATAGAGCATGTTGCTCCTCCCTATAGACCTTCAATCTTCTGGAATCCAACCAACCTAGGCTAGTTGTGTTAACCCCTAAAGGACCAAACACCGTTTTTTGACAACATAGCGTTTTTGGGCAACTCACCACGAATGGAATTTTTATTTTTTTTCTTTGAAATTTTCACACAAGATATGCCCAAGGAGTAGCTTTAGGGACCAACAATTTTCATAACTTTTGACCACATGGTTAAAAAGTTATGGTATGATATGTAGTTTTCATTGTTCGGCAGGCAGCCCAGGCAGCAAAAGAAACTTCTTTAAAAATCATTTTCTAGAGAAATAAAAATTTGAAATTGGTTCTCTAGATTTATGTGCACAAGGAAAGCTTTGAATCATTCTACTTTGATTTATGAGATGAAAATTATGAGGAATTTTAGTTGTGGGTAGTTTGCGGGTAGTTATGGAATCTCTACTCTAAAATAAACTTTGAAGTCCTTTATTTAACTCAATTTTCAATATTTTTGGAAAAAAATATAAACACAAGTTGTAGATTGTTTATTACAACATTACAATCGTTTGGATTGGCATTTTTCAATTCCATAATTAAATCCTTAACAATTTAGTGTTTTGAATCATTTTCTACTTCTTTCTACTTACTATTTTTTTCCTATATGTTGTACAATTCCAAATGATCTGAAATTTTTCAAGCATGTAGCTAACTTGCTTTGAAGAATGAATCCATAGAGTTACCACCATTTTGGACATTTTTTCATACAAATGTGACCATGTGAAGTGCAGCTGCCCGGTTTTTCGCAGGGACAAAAAAAGGGTTTTTGTCACTTCAAATGCTATTATCTTGCAATCTACACGGCGGAAATTTCTGAAATTTTTTCCGCATCTTTTCAAACTAGATTACTACAAGATCCTACGGTCATATGTGTCCAAAAATGTTTTTTTCCAAAATTTGGTACTTGTACTAGAAATGGCAGTTTGGGAGCGTTTTTTGGAAAACATAGTCAAAAACCTTTAGGGGTTAAAGCAATAAAGATTTGACTTTATTCCTCAACTAAGCGTGCTTTTGGTCCATGATTAATTGGCACCATCTTTATAGTCTGGGCTTCTAATCTCTTCTTTGGAAGTTGGTACGTGGCCAAAACAATGAAGCTGCCATAAACTCTTGAATTCGTGGTGCAATTTTGATTATTTGTTATTTATTTTGGTCAAACTATTATTTGATTTAATTTGATTTGTCCACCTGTTTTTGCAAATAAAAAAATTGAGATTTATGGCAAAAAAATTGCTATCTCCTTATGACCTTAACCTTGGCCACATTGTAGGGGAGCTCGCAACCATTTCTAAAAAAATGATTGTTGTAACTTCCCTCCTCCACAGAGACATTGTTGTTGCTTCACACAACAACAAGATTCTTGCTACATAAGTGGTGGTCATGAACGTTGCTCGAACATTCCATGTGGTTGACGCCAATGTTATTGTGACAAGAATATTTTAAATACCTATTATAACAATACACTTCTCGTCCCACCATAAAATTTTAATATGTCACTTACATGAAGATTGTCACATTGGATGGACGGCTTCCTTGTTAGTCTATTCAATTTGCTTGTCTAGTAGAGGTGTTACCTGTTCAATGTAGTCCACATATAGTTGATTTTTTTATAAAAGTGAAAAAGCCAATGTAGTACCTTATCCACAATAATTGGTATACAGCTGCTAGTGGAGAAACATGGGAGAGATGTAGGTCTAGGCATGAACTTAAGTTTAGGTGAGGATATCAATTTTTAATTTATTTTTTAATTTTTAATTTTTGGTAGATTGGTATTTAGAGTGTGTAGAATATACTAGTATGGGCGTGGATGCATGGGCATGGAAACAGGGATGGACGCAAACATAGGAGTGCAAATGCCTTTTTGGTAAGTTGAAGCTTGGTGTGTGTGTGTGTAGCATATTAATATGGGCACGGACGTAGGGTCAAATGTGGACACAAGAGTGCCAATTTTTCTTGAAAGACTTTTTTATAGGTTGGAATTTGGAGAGTGTGTGAAACATATTATTATGGATGCAAATGCGGTGGCATAAACACCAATCTTTTTTTGTATAGATTGAATTTTGGTGTGTGCGGGGTGCGCTAGTATAGGCATAGATGCAAGGGCATCAATTTCCTAAAGAAGAGGTTTTTGTGGGTTGGGATTTAGATGTGTGTAGATTTAGGATTTAGATCCAAATCCTATATAATCTAGTGTTTAATTCACCAATAAAAATGTCAAACCCTTCTACATTTCTACTAAAATAATCCAAAGAAAGTTTAAAAAATAAACAAAACAAGGTTGATGAGATTCCTAGTAAAATCCAAGCATTAGAAGAAAGTTGTGAATTTCATGACGCATTTTTTGTGATGTACACCTGTTTTTATGTCAAAATGACATCAAATATAACATTAAAAAAGGTGAACATCACAAAAAATGCGTAAAAAAAACATGGATTTCTTCTAGTGAATGTTTAATTAACCAATTTAAAAGACAAATTCTTTTGATGCAATTCCAGTGTTGAATTTAAGATTGAAGTAGAAAATATATACCTATCCACAAAAATAACTGGAAGTTACATTTCTAATTTATTTAGAATTCATAGCATTCAAATCTAAAACATAAAATCATTTTCTCGCACTGTATTAATATATAATAGGCTATGACAATAGAAAGCTCTTGCCAAATTCATTTATATTTCTTATTACATCAAATTTTAGAGATGGATATTGATCTAAAAAAGGATCTAAAAAAATGTGCAAATTTCAGCTGCTAACAATAGAATTTAGCATCTTTTGACTTTGGAAAAAAAATCCTTTAGAAAGTTGAATGCATGAGGCTTTAAGAATGGATTGTGATGTTTTTGTACCATCCATACCTTTGCATTTGCTCCTACACTAGTACATTCCACCCAATTGTAAAAAAAATTGGCATTTGCACCCCTACGTCTATGTCTATCTCTACGTCCACGCACATACTAGTGTGCTCAACCTACCCTAAATTACAACTGAAAGAAATAGGTGTACACTTTTTTATGTCCATGCCCTGACCTTAGGTCTATGCCCATATTGTCCACATCTCAATTCTAGTACGGAAAGCCATGTCTACAGACCCCATACCATGCTACACAATAAAGATAAATTATAGAATTTTTTTTTCACTGTAAAATCTCAAGCTCTAAAAATCTCAAGGAGCTTGGACCATCTAATTTTTTCGTATATCTGGGACATTCAATGATCATACTCCATCTAATGTGACAACCTTGCTTTTATATATGTGTGTGTGTGTGTTGGACAACAAATTGTTAACCTGAATATTTGTTGTGCAATTAATAACTAAATTGCAAATTTACTCAAGGTTGCCTAGTATGACCATGTTCATAGTGCAATTTACATGTATATGATATTCCTCCTAGATTGAAGAAAGGGGTGATTACTTTATATTTTCATATAAACTAAAAGACCACATCTTCCTAGATTTGGTAGATTGGATAATTTTGCATACAATTTATGAAAATTGATAACTTGATGCAACATGTTTTCTATAAAGAAATTCAAACATGCACCAATCATCTTATTTAAGGAGAATTATATAATTCCTAAAGCTTCAAGGCCTTTTTTTCACAAAAAAACACTCAAAACAACCATTTCTATTGCAAAGAGTAAAAAAATTTGAAAAATGATTTTTTTGGCACATCTACTGATAGAATCTTACACCTAACTAATATGAAAATGTATAGACTAAATTCCAAATTTTTTGACCATACAAATTGCAAGACATCTATGTTTGAAGTGGCAAAAACTTAAATGTTTTGCACTACAAAGTTTTGAGATTTAAATCTTTATACATTAGATGTTTTTCAGCTCCTTTGGAGGGCCGTTGCAAGCTTGTCTTCAATGCTGGAAACCAGCCACTGCTATCCAAAATTAAAAAATCATTAAAAAAATTTAAAATTAAAAAATCATTAAAAAAATTTAAAATTAAAAAAAATTTAAATTTAAATTAATAATGTTTTCTAATGCGGTAGTCATTCTACCACATCAAACTCCTGATTTTAGGTTGATTTGGTGTAGTCTCGTGTTCCCAGCAATGCAAGAAATTGTAGCCCTTCAAGACCCCAAAATCTCATCAAATGGTGGGGAGTTGAATTGAGAGTCTAAGAAAAAAATAAAATTTCAAAAAAGTTTAATTTTCATCCTTATGAAAAAATATTAAGTAGAAGTAAGTGCAAAATAGAAGGAAAATCTAAATTATTCATATCTCTAAGATGGAATAAAAATGCACTAATCCTAGTGGTGAGCTTTTTTTACAAAAAAACTAAACCATATGGAATTTTTCTTTTTAAACCCTAAAGGGCCAAATTGGATTTCAAGTAGGTACCTATGGTCTCAATTTTTGTTATGATTTTCTTAAACATTTCTTGAAGGTAGAAAAAATAATAATCTTTGTAGAAAGATTTTCTTTTCAATTGGTGCCTAGGAACAAAAAATATGCCAAAATAAGCTCAAAACAGGGAGATTGAATAGCAAAAAGAAAGATTAATTAAAAAAAAAATTCTCATAGATTATATTTTTGTCTATATGAAAAGCTTTTATTCATTTCATTTAGATAAGTGATGTGAAAGTTATGGACACTCTTGTTTTCTAGATAGTCCAAGCATCTTCTTGAAAAAATAACTTGTAGAATTCATTTCTGAATGCAATTTTTATAATTTTTCAAAAAAAATAGCTACACATGGTTTAGTCTTCTTGCTAGAAGAATCTCACTATTGCAATTAGTGCAGTTTAATTCCATCTTAGAAAGTTAGAAATATTAACAATTTAGATATTTTTAAAATTTTATACCTACTTCTATTTTTTAATAATAAAAATAAATAAATATAAAAATTGAAATTTTTTTTTTTCTAGACTCTCAATTCAATTTCCCAGTATAAGGATCAAAACCTCAAAACTTTGTAGTGCAACAAATTTAAGTTAATAAGGTTCAAAGTAAAAAAATTTAATCTCGCAATGTGCAATAAACTTTGTTTTCTTCACTTTAAATGCAAATATCTTGTAATCTCTGCAATTAAAATTTTTGAAGTTTATGCCACACATTCTTGTACTAGTTAGATATAAGATCCTAGTCATCCTACAATTAGATCTCCAAAAAAAATAAGTTTCAAACTTTTTACTCTTTGCAATAGAACTGGTAGTTTTGACTTTTGGGTATTTTTTGGCATAAAAGTCCTTGGTCTTTTAGGGGTTAAATTATAAAAATTGCATTCTGAAATGAATCTTACAATTTATTTTTTTAAGAAGATACTGAGATTGCCCAAAAAACAAGATTGTCCATAACTTTCACATCACTTATCCAAATGAAATGAATAAAAGCTTTCCATATAGACAAAATATAATCTATGAGAAAAAAAATTTCAAATTTTCAAATTTTCAATTTTATTTTTGTTGCGTAGTCTCCTCTATTTTGAGTTTGTTTGATTAAAAAAACTTTTGTTCCCGGGCACCAACTAAAAAAATATTTTATTCCCATAGGAATAATCAATTTTTCTATCTTCCAGTTTAATAAAAAGATCATGACAGAAATTGAGATTGTAGTCTATAGGTACTTGCCAAAATCCAATTTGTCCATTGAAGGGACAATGTTTCTTTAGAGGTTAAATAGCAATGTACAATGCATTCTCTTCCTTCTTTTCTTTAGTGTTGACAAAGTTTTTAAAGAAAGATAAATAATAAATACAAATCAATATTTTTTGCTTGCAATACAATCATCAACAATTGTGTAGAATAAAACAAAGCTCTAATTATTTTTTTAATATTTTAATTGTAATAGACACTACAATATTCATTTAAAATAATAATGGAATTGATCATTGTTAAATATAGTATATGAATAAATTTTAATATATTCCTAAATAATTTTTTAGGACAATATTCAATTTCACTTAATTGAAGTTATTAATGCTGTAAAATTTAATTATACAAGTAATATAGAATTCACTCATTATTTTAGCTAATTAATTTCAAGTTTGCATTGTTTTTCCTTTTAGTAGTATTTTCTATTTAGTCACTAGAGAAACTTTAATCTAATGATGGCACAAGGATAGTTCTTATAGTAGGCATTAGTGGAAAGTGAAAAGAATATTTTACATTCTATTTTTTGCATTTATTTTGTATTAAATGCATGAATTAAGAATTTTCAAAGTATTGAAGATAAGTGTTTTAAAAAGAGATCCTACACTTTTAGGAGTATGAATACTATAATTTATACAAGAATCTATCAAGGTATTATAAAGTTGTGTAATCTCTATTGAAATGATCAGGAAGTGCACAAGTCCATGCAAAAAACAAGTATAATTACATGAAAAGGTATAAATAACAATGAATATGAATATTAAAATGGATATCAATATTTGAATGTATCAATATCAAATAGATATCATTCCATCAAGGGTATTCATAGCAAAATAGATATTAATAATTTTTTTTTAAAACAATATTTATTGTTTCTATTATAAATCTAAATAATATATTGAAGGAGAAGGATGGTGAGAAGTGAGATAAAGTTGGAAAAGGTGTTTCCAAATGCATCAACAAGACAACAACATAGATGCTTCGGAATTCAAATCAGAGAACCATAAGGTGAATCATTTTTTATTTTTTGAACTGTTAGCTTAAGTTTCAAACCTTTACTTCATTAATAAGACGTTAGTTCTAAGGTCTTCTATACTTCATTAAAAAAGAACAAGTTTTCCACCTATGTTTTCAAGAAACTTTATTCAATTCTTTGAATTGTTAGCTTAAACTTTAAATCATCACTTCATTGATGAGGTGTCAAATTTATAGTCTTTTAGGTGTCATTTCATATATTTAAGTTTTTTTATGAATTTCCTCAATTTTTTCAATTTTTTTGTATTATTAGTTTATGTTTTTAATCAATGTTTTGTGGATGAGGCATCAATTTTAGGATATTTCGTATGTAATTTGAAAAATTCACATTTTTCCTAAATATTTCGATATTTTAGATTCAAATGTAGACTCTATATTATCACTCATCAATGAAGTGTCAATTTCAAGGTTTAATTTAAATGTGTCAACCAAATGGTTCAAAATTTATATCTATTTTTAAATATTTTATTATTTTTTATTATTGATGATTAAAGGCCTTAGATCATCTTTTCATTGACAAGGTGCCAATTTCAAGGTTTTAAATGTGTCATTTAAAAGATTTAAGTTCTTTATGATTGAATGTTTTGAAATGATTATTTTAATTCATAGTATAAATGATTTAAGGTCTTAGATTGTGACCTCATTGATGAATTGCTTAATTTCAAGGTTTTTTATATATCACTTAGAATGATAAGGTTGTCAAAATATTTCTAATTTTTATTTATTTATTTATTTTCTTGTATTACTGATTTTATGCTTTCAGATGAACACCTTGTTGACAAGGTGTCAATTTCAAAATTTTAGATGTCATTTAAAACGTTTCAATTGGCAAAAAATGTATTTTATTTTAATGCTTTATCATTTAAAATTAATGTAATGTTTATATCAGGGTTGATGCAATAAAGCTTTATAGATGTTATGAGGGCTTACTTATGGTAATCATTTCTTAGGTTAGATACATTTCAAATTCTCTTTATATACATTAATACATGTTGCAATGACTATTTTTATTTTTTAGTTGTGATTTATTTATTTTGATTTTCAATGATATGTTAATATTAACTTGTAATCTAAAATTTTGCTTTCCGCGCAAAAACCTGGATCACTAGTACAGGGGTTCAAATCCAAGGAATGGTCAAATTGTCTATCGTATTGTGACTAAAGTCACTTGTATTCTAGAATAACATAGGATATTGGTGTAAATATCTTGTGCAAGTTTTTTAATTACTGGTTATGATTTCACCATTGACAATTTGTCTAGTCACTAGTTAGCTAGTCTAATGACTAAATTAACATGAGTGTTAAATCAATCCCAGTATCATGACAAATTGTCCCTATCTAATGTAGGGAATGAGGTGTAATACATCTCCTCGTTAAATATTATCCTCAAACCACAGTCAAATGGTCATTGTGTTAATCTTGTCTGTCTATGTATATTCTCTTAGCTCTCTTATTTCATCCTTATAATTGTATTTCCTATACATAAGGGCAAGACAACTTGTCACTGGGTAACTCCACACTTCATTACAAACCCTAGAGGAGTGTAGGCAATTTCCCTCAATTTTCTAAAATATTTATTCAATACATTTCACCTACAAATTGTCTCCCGAAATTTCAAAGTTAAAGATTACTCCCTGTAATGTTCCATTTCCTTCTCAACTTCTTCCTATCAATCTAGCTGCATCGCCCAGCTCCAACATCTGCTCTTCATCGATTTGTCTGGTTTACACTTGACGATTCGTTCACACTGCTTCATATTCCAACTTCCAAGTGCCACTTTGCACATTGTCAATTAGACGCTACACCAAATTCTTGACCCATACAACAATTTGACGAAATTCAATCACATAAAGAGAATTTATCCAATTTCACACAACAAGACAAATAGTTCATTTATGCTTGTACAAATAAATCCAGTCACATGAATTGAATACAAGACAAAGAAGAATTACAGACACAAACTCCATGTTCCAATCACTGGATAAATGCAAACAATTTGTCAAGTGCTAACATTCACAATTAATTTCACAAACAACTCGTTGTTACACATTCTACAATTTCTTTACCCAATCACTGGGATTTATATTCATTGTAAATACAACTTCGGGCTTTCTAATTTTCATAGACAAATAGTCAATTTCACACAACTACGCAACACTTATTTAATTTATTCAATTTGCACTTAGATGGCAAGTCCAATCACTGGATCAATGCCACCAACTTAACAGCTTATCCACTTCACAAACAAATCTCAATCACAAATAATTCAACTAAGCACAAACACACAATGAGATCCAATCACTGGATTCTCGGACAATTTGTTAAATTTCCACACAATTCAGAGGATCCAATCACTGGATCTTGATTGTAGATATACACACTCAAAGTTAATCCAATCACTGGATTTAACTATTAAAACTACACTCACAGTAACCCAATCACTGGGATTTATACATCAATTCACAAGTGTACAAGGACAGTCAATTGAAGACAAATTGTATTCTATTAAAGTCTGAAGTATAGACAAATTGTCAAATGCTGGAAAAAAAAAGAAAACTAGAGGGGAAGAAGAAGGTGAAGAAAAAGACGAATTGTCAGCCTATATCACCTACAAGAAAATAACTGTTCACTTAAAAGGTTTTCTCTCACAATTTGCTACTCTTGGAATCTAGGCTACTTAAGACGTTTGAGATCCAATTACATAGACAATTAGCCTAAAATATTCTAGCAATGTAAAATCAGTTTGGCAATTAGTCTCCTTTCACACTACAAAAAACAAATAGACAAAATTTGAAAAATTGAGATGACCACATAACTATAATTATTTTTTAATATATGATTCATAGTAAGCTAAGAACACCATTCGAATTCAAACTATTGATTCAACTTTTGAAGGATGTATGATAAAAGGAGTAGAACATGATGTGCGAAATCGTGTAAAATTCAATTTCAATGTTGTTATCAACAATATGTTATTTAACACTAGTAGGAAAGAATTCTGATTTGATATTTTTTTGTATAAGATAATAAGACTTTCATTGGTGCATTCACTTCTCTAAAGCCATATAAAATGATTGGAAGCAAAGTTCATTCATGCATGACTTTTATTACGATAAGATACAAAACTTGTTTAATACTGATTTAAGATTTTATTTTTCTTATGCAATAAGAGATCACAATTGTTTTAAATGCGATAATACAAATGTATTATGAGAAAATACTTGTAGGAAATTTGTGTTCAAATCAACAGAAAAATGAACACAAAAGTGTTCATTTGGTTGTTGATTTGATTTAGTACATAAAGATTATTTTCTTTTTACGACAACTAACCAATTCAAAGTCGACATGTAGAGGATGCCATGTTAGCAAATATTAAACGGAAAAATCAACACGGGCGACTGATTGGTACCACCTTTTCTTTTTGCTTGCCAACATTTGTTTACTGAAGAAGTCTCCCCTACAACTTTTGCTACTGCTGAAGAACTAAGTTGAGGAAGTACTCTTTGCCATTGTGATAAAACTCCCTCTTGCAAATGATGTTCACTCCTCCCTTCCATACCCACACGCTTCCGAGTACGTTCTTATACTAGAACCCAATTCACAATCAAACGGACAATATACAAACGATAAACTTCTACTTCGTCCTCATGCTCCCTTGAGTAAGGTCTTTCTTGGGTAACACTTGGATTACTCCTTCTCAATTCTTCATATTTGAGATGTTCCATGTATATCTAATATGCTCGAAGTTTTTGTTTGGGGGATGACTCCTTGAATTTCTAACCAATGTCTCCCTTGCAACCTTCAATTCCTTAGGCATTCTCTTCCAAGAATCATCCAACGGTTTCAAACCCGTCATTCTAGGAACTTGTACAAAAAACTTTGCAAGAATTGGTACAAGCATTAGTGTCTTCTTCAACTTGTATTTCACAAGGTCTTCACCGGTATTACTCACTGTCACATTGACTCCCACATTAGTGGTGCCTACAAGGGCCATAATGATCCCAGTTGGAGATTCCAATGGTGACCACTCACGATCCTGCTCAATTGCAAATTCCATAGTCCACAAACTAGGATTCTCCATACCATCAAGTTCTATCCACCATCTGTGCTCCAACCAATCTGAAAGCACTTTCATCGCCATAATTCCTTGCTCGAGAATACGTCCCTTCAATTTATTATTTGAGAACGTGTTTGCTTGTTATGAGAATTAAATGCAAATTTCTTAAGTGCATCCCAACACAATGCTTTTTCATACAAAATATGTCAAATTCTTCTACTCTATTTGTAGAAACTGAATCTTTGTATAACAAATTATAATATTAAAAGAATGTATTTTTACATACAATTCATATATGAGGTTTGATATTATTAAATGAACTGAATAAAAAAATTAACAAGAACCACTATTTTAAGAAGTACTTCAAAATGAATACAAAGTAAAATAAAAGTCAAAATAATGAAAATGAAAATGAAAATTAATTTGTAAATCTTTATCTACAAATAATAGTTAAAACAGAACATACAAGAAAATACAAGAACATGTATAATGCACTTTTCCTACGATTTTCAAAAGAGACTTCATTGTCATTCAACATAAAGTTTCTTCTCTTATTCAATTCCATAAATACATATAATGTCACTTTCGCACACAATTTAAGTTAGTCTAAAGTATTTCTTACTTCTTCCATAACACCCTTACCTACTATTCTCTAAATAATATGAATTGTATGTTTCAAGAAAACCTAATGTGACTTGAATATAAACAAATATTGAACAATATGTACCAACTTTTTTCACAAATGAAATTATTCAATGAATGAATACAAGTATAGCAGTAGAAATATATGACATTTTTCTTTTAAGTAAAACACTGCACAACAATGGCTATAGGCCACATTCTTAGCTGTGAAAGAGCCCTTCTACTTCATAACATTGGAGGTGTCATAGTATATGCATTTCTAATGTACCTTACAAATAGTTCATATAATAAATGTGTTCTTACTTAATATCATTACATATGAAGACAAAATTCTATGATCAATTTCAACCAACAACTTATATGCACACTTCATAGAATGTGGAAATATAGCAGTAATGACCCTGTTGAAGGATAAAGGTTTTTATTTACATCATAAAACAGTAATAACTTGTTATTTTATTATGCAATTTTTTTTTGTCTTTCTTGGTAATTTAAATATAAATAATTTTTATTTTTGTAATGCATTACTCTATCAGTATTAATAATTAAAAAAATTGAGAAGTTGTACCTATTTAAAAATATACTTACAACACTATTGGAGTTCACCTTTGAACTTCTAACAACACATGAATAGAAGAACACATACATCACCAACATGGTTGGCACTAAGAGCAAAAAATATATGCTATTATGTTTTACTTGTTCCATGTATACACAATCTAAAGTTTGAATTCATGGATTCCACAATATTTTTGTATTCATATGCCACTTACATTTATAGATAGCATACATATTTTTCTTTGTTCAATATATATTGGACTTTGCAGAAACGATTTCAAAAGTAGTACACCTTTTTGATGAATGCAACGCTCTATATGTCAAGTATGCCCTCACTATTATGCTATTTCAAGAACTTTGCAAAATATTCCAACATCACCACTATTAGACATTTTTTTTTTACACTCCAATCATTTATATATAAACTCAATAACAAATGAGAACCACAAGGCTATCAATTGGCTTCTTTGCAATAGTATAAGAAACCTGCGTTTTAAGTGACAAATGCAAATTTTTTTTAAAAGGATTGTATGGGGCATCCAATGAAACAACCTATGCTTTTATGTCATTACTTTAGCAATTTATCTATACTTGAACATTTGCACAATATACATTTTGAAGTTTTTCTTTGAAAAAAGTAGTACAATTTGAATGTTATTGATAGATTCAGCTTGCCTAAGTAATTTGTCGTCATTCCCATACAATGATAGTGACCTCATGAAATTTATTTTGAAAACATACCTCTATAGGATTTAGAGCAATAAATTAGCCAAAAAATCTGCCACTTTTCCAAAAATCTTCAAAACCTTCAAAATCACTATAAAAAAATGTAATTAGAGATTTGAACTTCAAAAAGAATAAAATTTAAAAAAACTCACAAATTTACACATTGTATAGAACTACAGAATATTTTAGAAATCTCAAACTCCAAACAATCTTGAATAAGATTGACTTTTAGACAACTCCATTTTGATGTACTAATATGGTATATGCATAAACCTTACAAATATTTTTCTTGAACTCTTACGTTATGCTTGTAAGCAACACTTCCACTTGATCTTCACAAACATAAATAGCAACATTACAAACTATACCTTAATCCCGAAATGTCTAAGGCCTTTTTCAAACTTGCTCTACACTGAACAACAAGCAAACATTTTGATAACTTTTATAACTTTTTTTATTTATTGTATGTATAAAAATTCAATCCAAACAAGTCAATGATCACATAAAAAAATGAAACATTACGATAACACTCAAGAATCAAATGAAGTTTTTGTTTGTCACTGAGGAGTTTAAAACTGCGAAAGTGATTTGGAATCTAGATCAATTGTTTTTTCACATGTAAAAGAACCAGAAATTGGTCACCATATGAACGTGAGGATTCATGGCCTAAATGCAAAACTCAAATTATTTCTTGACTTCTCAGAAATCTATTGTACAGTTTTTTAAATATAATTTCTAATGTGACTATTTTTTCAATATCTAGTGTATTTTAATCTAATTTTCATGCACCATGAATACTATAGAAAGTCAAAATTTGAATGTACATCATCCTAGAAACTTTGTAATAGAAAAATCATAATCATTCACTACCAATATTGGATTATTGATGCTAAACTACACTACATTTACTCCTTTTTAAATCCCTAAAGTCCCAAGACCTTTTTTCCATCAAAATCAACTCAAAACTACCATTTCTATTGCAAAGAGCACAAAACTTTAAACAATGATTTTCTTACATGTATAACTGTAGGATCTTGTAGCACACTAGTATAAGAATGCTTGGTAAAAATTTCAAAAACTTTGACCACGTATAGTTGCATTTGAAGTAAAGAAAGCAAATATTTTTACAAATTGATTGAGTAGATTTTGTGGCTTTGAATCTTCTCAACTTAAAATTTTAGCACTATCAATTTTGATTTTCTAATTATTTATGTTGAAAAATTGAGTTGAAAATCTAGGAAAAAAAATTCAACCAAAAAACACTTAATTTTTAATCATTAAAAAATTGTTAAGTAGAAGAAGGTTCAAGATTGAAAGGATAATTAAATCTTTGATAGCTCTAAGATGGAATTAAAACACAATAATCGCAATGGTTGTATTGTTCTAGTAGACAAATTTAAACTTGCATAACAAATTTTTTTGAAAAATTGTAAGAATTGCATTCAAAAATGGATTCTATAAGTTATTTTTTCAAAAAGATGCTTAGATTGCCCCAAAACTAAGATTGTTCATAACTTTCTCATCATTAGTCCAAATAGAATGAATCAAAGCTTTAGATGTAGGCAAAAATATAATCTTTGACAAAAAAATTTAAAATTTAAAATATTCAATGTTTTGTGATTTTTTAGGGCTGCCCTATGAGTTGCTTTTTGGACTCATAGTGGCATAAATTTTGTTTGCGAGCACCAATTGAAATTACATTCTCCAAAAACTAATCTAATTTTCTATCTTCCAAAAAAGTTTCAATTGGCAACACTTAATTGGCTTCTTCATTGAAACGTCAAAATTCTACCAATTGATCGAATTTGTGAGTTTGGAGAGGGTTGAGAAGATCAAATTGATCGATTGCACAAACAAATTTGGATGAATTGGTCAAATTTTGCATCCGAAATTAGAATTAAAAACCAACATAGTTGCTCCAATGAGCTGCAGAGCTTCGACAGGTTGTGAATCCCATGGTTTTAGGGCTAGATCGCACGGCCATAGGATGTGACACACGGTTATAGATCTATTTTCGTGGTCATAGGGCTGAATTCACAGTTTTTGGATCACTGCACGCTCATAGAGACCAATTGCATGGTTTTAGGGCTGTTTTTGGTGGTTCTAAGGCCAATTGCTTGGTCTTAGGCTCACTGCACAACTATAGGGGTTGATTTGAGCGGCCTTAGAAACCAGATCATGGTGATAGGTCTGTATGCACGCTAATAGGTCCATAGACCACAATTTAAGTTTTTTTTATTATTATTATATGAATTTCAAAGTGTTTGGTCTTGCTGTTTATATGTTTAGACAAGTTGTGATTTGTTCCAGTGTTATGTTTGTATGATTTTAGGGAATTAACCAATGTTGATTTGGATCATTTGACTTGAAAATTTGACCAAAAGCAAAAGTGGGAAAAAAGAAAAAGAGGAAAAATTTGATTAGTGGTATAATTCTAAACTTGTCATACTTTGTATAATTGGAAAATTTGACGTAGAACACTAAATTGATAGACATTTTTGCATGAATGTGATAGCTACAGATTGACTGGACAATTTGATCTAAATATAAAAAGGAACAATTAATGAATTATTTGTAATATTTTCAAAGTATTATCTTGGAATTGATTAAGTCCTGGATCATACATTGCATAAGATGATTTGACCAAACCTAATTTATTTGACTATAATGATTTGACCTCCCTTTTAGAACACTATATAGGACTAGAACTTCATACATTGTGTCACATACATTGGCAATAGACTGGCAAATCAAATTTCAAATCCCTAGGAATAAGAGTGTTGTAATATTATTTTAAACTTTTAAATAAAAGTCTATTTGAAAGTGACTTTAGTCACAAAACATTAGATTGATTAAACCTTTCCCTAAAACAAAGAACCAATGTACTATTCTTTTTTGGGTTTTGTGAAAGAACAAAACCTAGTTCACATGCTTGTTTTTCATTCTTTAAGAAATTGTTAAGTAGAAGTATGTCCAAGATTGAAAGAAAAGTTAAATCATTAACAATTCTATGATGGAAGTGAAACACAATACTCCCAGTGGTGAGATTTTTCTAGCAAATAAACTTAATCTTGTAAAACAATTTTTTTCTTAAATTGTGAAAATTGCATTCAGAAATGAATCCTATAAGTTATTTTTTCAAGAAGATGCCTACATTGCCCAAAAAACAAAAATGTTCATAACTTTCACATCACTAATCCAAATTGAATGATTTAAATCTTCACATGCAGATCAAATATGAGCTATAAAGAAAAAAAATTAAAATTTAATTTCAAGTTTTTGTGGATTTTTTTATCTACCCAGTGAAGTAAAAATCATGTTAAAGATGGCATAACTTTTGCTCCTGGGCATTAATTGAAATTAAAAAATATATTACCACAAAGCTAAGAAGGTTTTCTATCTCATGAGAAATTTTCAAAAAAATTCAGTTTAAGTTGTGGTTATATGGACCTACCCAAAATTCATTTTGTTTCCCAAAGGGACAATGGTCCTTTAGGAATTAAGGAGCCTATTTCTAAGGACTCTCGACCATAGTTTGGGCATGGACTTTTGATCATTGGCCAAAGAGTGTATGTTAGATTTCTCAAGGGTTAACTACATTACAATTTTATTATAAGGACAATGGCAAAATTTACTTAAGGATCCATATATTGTGAGATAGATATTATAATGTATAACTCTAATATAAAATCAATATAGAATAAACAGCAAGTTATTTCTCCATAAATAAAAAATAATAATATCCTAAAGGAATATAAATGTTTTATGAATTGACAATTTGTGAAAGATTGTGATAATCAAATTTGTGTTTAGCAGATTTTTAAAGTTATATTTATCTTACATTTGTTTTTAGCAAAAAATTTAAGTTATTTTTTGGTTTTAAAAATATAGAAGAGTGTTTGTCCTTTTCATTGACTTTGGCGGAAAGAGTTTCCGCATATGTAGATCCCTCCATTTTCAAGGTTTTTGAAGTGCTATCATTGTTGGGAGTATAAATGTGGAATGGAATCCACTACCAATGCAGCAACAAAAGTGAAGATAAATGAATTGTATATGATACACATCCAAATTCAAATGGAAGAGAGGCGAGATTATTGGATATTCAAAAGATTCGCAATGATTGCTCCAGACATTTTCATGTGTTTAATTGTGGACGGGATGGATCAGAATACAACCATGGTACCAAGATGAGGCAAATAGTGAAGAACATCGAGTCTCAATTTGTGAAGACACATTTGTACAATGTACTTGTGCATGGGCTAGGCATGTATGCAGATGTGTGGATAGATGCTTACCACAAACATGACAACAATCAAGTTATAATATCAATGATGAACGTAATATGTGATGTGAAGCAAATGAAGGGGTCATTGCCACCAACGTTGAGGATTCAAGCGGATAACACCACGAAGGAGAACAAAAACATATATATGATTGCCATGTGTATTACACTAGTTGGTCTTGGTTTCTTCAAGGAAGTGCATCTTTATTATCTGATAGTAGGCTATACCTATGATAACATCGATCAAAAATTCAGTGTGATTTCCAATGTACCAAAGAAAAAAGATATAGATATACTAGAAGAGATGTTGCAATTAGTGGAGAAAGGGACATCCTATACGAAAGCGTTTGTGAGTGATTGTAAACTTGAGCACGTCCAAGATTAGGAGGCATTCATCACACCTCATTTTTTACGAGAAGGGGATAGTTTAACATGTATAATCTTTCTACATCACATGAGGTTCTATGTGGAGAATGGATTGGTCCGAGTACAACACAAACATTTTAGCTCAAATGAATGGAGCCCAACAGGAAGTCATTTGTGCATGAACTCTTTACAAAGCGTTGCATAAAGACCAGAGTTTGCAAAGGTGTTTGCAACTGATCAAAGAGAATTAAAAGCACTAGACGAATTTGTTGCATATTAAGAGAAGCTTGTGTAGAGAGGCATAAATGCAAAGAAGAATTTTGAAATTGTATAAAAGACAAGGCAATTCAAGGATTATTTGTTAGAGTTCCCACAATCGAGTAGAGAACACTTTCATGATTTACACGTTTTGGCCAAGCGATGTATTGAATGAAACCGAGGGTGTTGTTGTTGTATCGGATGTTGAAGAAGCAGGTATAGATTCAAGTGCAATAGCAAATGCGGATGGAAATAGAACATGAAGTACAACCCTCGACTTGATTATAGCGACTATGCCGAATTTTGAGAGGAGGGGCTATTTTGGACCCCATAGGAATAGGCCTCCACAAGGAACATCAAGGAGAGTGACAAGAGGAAGGAATATAAGTGGAAGAAATAAAATAGTACCAAAAGTAGCACAAGAAGCAAGTGAAGATCCTTTTATTCCATTCCATTCAAAAAATGATGTTGATGTAGGTCAATTTATAGCACTTATTGTGGAGATGAGAGAAGTAAGAGGAGGAGTACTATTTTATGTGGGTAAGGTGTTGGAATTTGGGCAAAGGAGGTGGGCCTCAAAGATGAAGGTTTTGTAATATTGGCCAACTATGAAACTTAGAGTGTAAGAAGATTCAAGGAGTAACAGAGTCAGGTACACAAACTACATGGAAAATACGTGGAAACTGTCTAGTGATAGGTTGACTTGGATTGAAAAGGAAGCAACAATTTATTCATGGGTGGATGTTTCTCTGAGAGGAAGAAGTGGCCATGTAATATGTTTGAACATTACAATGCATGGTGTACAAACCGAGAAAAGAGTGTTGATTCCACAAGAGGCTAAACCGCACCTGCTAGAGTACATAGCAATGCAAATGGAAGACCTAGATGACAAGTGCCTAATTTTGTGTTCAAGGTAATTTGATTGCAAGTAACATATGGAAGCATATGTATAAATTTGGTGATTCCATCAACCAATATTTTTCAGATTAATTTGTGGAGTTAAAATGTATTGGTGTTAGAGAAGAGGACTATCCAACCAATGTACATTCCATGCACATCTCCAAGAATTCAAAGATTAAACCTCCTCTTGATGCAAATGATAAAGTGTAGATGTGCTATTTGGTAGTAAAGTTTTTGATTTTTGAGGATTAATTGGATGTATTTTGCTTCATTTGTTGTATGAATTTGTTGTTTGTATTCCAATTTGGTGGCTGTGTGAAGAAATTGTTAAATTGAATGTTTGTTTTTGAGTCCTTGTTTTGGAATTAGGTTTAGTTTATAATACCATTTGGTGAAGTTAATTGTCATTGGATGAATGTCAATTTTGAAGTCCAATTTGGTTTTTCTTTGAGTAGTTAGGTGATAGGGTTATCAATTCGAGTTGGACTGGTTATCAAAGGAGTTGCGGCAGTTATGCGAAGGAGTCCAATTCGGCAGTTGAGCTGTGTTTGGTGTGTGTTTCTAAGTCGGTTAGGAAACTGTTCGATTTTGGGTTTTAAGGAGGTGTTTTCCAATTTGGTTTTCACCCACTGTTTGAAGAGTCCAGTGCGAGTCCCAACCGGGTGTGCTGTATTTTTGTTTGTTTTGTGTGTTTTCAATTTGGTGAATGTTTGATTGTGTGTGTGTGAGTTCAAGTTGGAGAGTCAAGCCTGTCAGCGTGGATGCTGGGGTTGTCAGTTCCGAGTTGGGAAGTGTGTGCAGATCAAGTGCAGATGATAATTTGGGAAAAGTGAATTTTCCTAATCGGAGTGTAAGAAGGATGGTGAAGTCGTTGTAAAGAGCTAATTTTCCTATTTGGAGAAGTACAGTGATAATTGTTCGATTGTTTAGTAATGTGAATTGAATTCATTCGGAAGTGGAAGAGTTCAATTTGGAGTTTCGGAGTGAAGTTAATTTGGGAAGAAAACAGTGATTAGAAATGGGAATTTTAGATTCCAATTAAAGTTAAGGTTAATAACGTTAAATCTGTAAACGGTGATTTGTCACTAATTTGGATTAATGTAATGAAAGTATATTAGCAAATTGGTTGCATGTGTATGAGTCAAGCAATTTGGAAATATTTGATGTATGACTGAAGTCCCAGTTGGTTAATAATGATTTACGGAGATGTGTGTATGCCCGAATGGGAGATATTTTGATGGAGCACAATTTGTATTGATTTAATTTGGAATTCAATTTGGGAAGTCTTGTATGACCTTGCTGTGATTTGCAATTTCTTTCCAAGTCGGTTATGTATGGAACCTTTGATTTATAACAGTCCAAATTGCAATTTGAATAAAGTCTGAATGTTGTCAATAGAATTTCCAATTGGATTTGTTTATGAGTGCATGTCAATTATTCAATTAGGAAGAGTGTTCAAGACATGACAGTTAGTCAAAAATATCCAATTTGGAAATAGAAGCATTATGGATTATGGAGAATATTGAGAGTAAGAGCTTAAGTTCCAATTTGGAAAGGAAGAAGTGTCAATGGTGCGGTAAAAAAATTACATTAAACCAAATGTTGGAGTTAAAGACATAAATACCAAGTTGGTGAAAGAAGATATGGCTGTAAGCCAAGTTCGAGTGAAGGAATCAGTCAGGAATGACATGTCCTAATTGGAGTTAAAGCTGGGAGTTGCCGAAGACCAAATTGGGAGTTCAAGGCCCAACTAGTGTTGATCAAGACCTATTTGGGAAAGATGAAAGAATTCAACTTGAAGATTAAAGATCAAATCAGAATGGGGTGATATTTACCTTGGTGTTTTTAAAGAGTGGAGTGAAATTAATCCAATAATTAATTGAAATACCGTGAGGAATTTAATTAATACTAGTTGGAAGTATGCCTTCCTTGGGTATTTTATTCCCTATTTAGTTGTTTTAGTGTCGTTGTAGAAGTAATCCTATTAGAAAGACCTCCCTTGGAATGAACTTTACTATTAGTTTAGATAATCCAATTAAAATCTAAACCCATCTACATAAAGCATCTATCATAATATGGTTTCAATAGGGTGATATTAAAAGAGGCAATTTTGTTGTACATCATATGTGGTACAAGTTTTCTACATTGAATAGTCTAGGGCTTTTTATCAAATCTAAAAATTTAGTTCATGAAACCTTGCAATTCAGTGATTCAAGAGTACAACTACATTCAAATTTTAAATTAGGTGTAGGACAAGTGAATAAAAAAGGAATTTGCACTAGGTTAGTTAATCACAAAATTGAAGGACAACCACTGACATTTTCTAAAGATTATTGATCTTTTGTAACTTCTAAATATGATGGAGATTTCTAAAATAATTTTTTATAATCTATGTATTTTGTACAGATTTATATAAATTTATATTTACAACTAGTCACTGAATTATTTATTTATGTATGCCTTGTAGATTGCATTTTTGTTGACATTGAAAACTTTCAGTCATTCCATTTAGATTAATGATGAAATAAAAGTTACGGAGTATTGTGTTCTGGAGGCAATCACAACATTGTTATAATAAAATTACTTGTATGATTCTTTTGTGAACTTAAGATTTACATTATGCAGAAACAAATTTCTTTATAGGATAATTTTCATTGTTAGAACAATCTCACCATTGGAGGCAATGTGTTTTAATTCCATCTTAGAACCATTAATAATTCATTTTTTTCTTCTACCATATAAGGGTTTTTTTTTCAACATTTTCTTAAAGAATTAAAATCACAATTTTCTTAACTTTGATTTTTCTTAATTTTTAAATCAATTATTCATGATAGAGAAATTTAGGTTTGAGATTTATATTGCAGAATTTGTAAGTGAACCCCTAAAGGACTGAGGTGTGTTTTTTGGCAACTGTAGAAAGAAATTTTTTAAAAATAAATAAATTTAGACTATTTTAGCCTGTTAGGGGCCCCTGAGTAGGAAAAAATAAAAGTAAACTTAAAAATAAAGTTAAATTGAATTTCTAAGTGCAAATAGGACTACTAGCATAGGATGGATGAAAAAATAAAAATAAAAATAAAAACACTTGGATGAATGAGGTGTGACTTAGGTCACACCCCTTCATCATTACACTGGTTCGTGTTTTTCTTAAAACTATAAAAAACTAAAAACTAAAATAGTCAGTGACATTTGTAAGTCCCAGAAGTTATTTATAATTTATATTACTTTGCATTGTGTTGTGTGTGTTTATATGTTTGTATTGTATTTATTATTATGAATTGTTAGAATTTAAGTATTATTGTGAGAATTTGTTTTGGCTATGAGAGTGAAAGAAATTTCTAAGAGAATTGTTAAGGCAAGATCATCGAAACTAGCAAAGAAAAAAGCTGCAAGTACGAAAATGCTGAAGGATCATCAAATTTTAATTGCAAATTGCAAAGGCCTTAGTGACAAAACAATTAACCAAGCTATGTGTCAAGATTATTTGTTTGATCCAATCAACCAACTTGAGGATCGGTGAAGGTCGAGAGTTGTAGTAGTGTTAAAATCAAAGGAATCAGGTGCAAAGAGCGGCAGAGAATCCAAAAAGTTTTGAAGTAGGAGTCTGCCAGGAGATTGCAATACAATGGGGATTCATCAAGAACAAGCCAACAATGAAATTCGGAACTTGTAGTTGGAAGCGCAATTTGTGGGTGCAAAGGACATGGAGAATCAAGAGCAGTAAAGATTGGAAGTAGAGTGAAGAAGATCAAAATCTCGGTAAGGTTTTCTCCCTTCGTGGTCAATTTTTGCTTGCCTGGTGCTCGCTTGCAATTTGGGAGAGATTGTGACAATCTATCAGATCATGAATTGAATTAGAAGCTTTTGAATCTTGGATTGAATTGCATCCCAGTCCAGACCATCTGCGTGGCGATCATAGTGAAGAGGGCAGACTTGGCAGGCAAGAGAGAATTTTTTTTTTATTCCCTTTGATCAGTGGTTGCAAACGCAAACGCATTGTCCAAGCATAAGCAATAATCGCAATCGTAATTACACACACGAAGAGCTATCCAAATTTGGGCTTGAATCGGGAAGTGCAACTGTCGAAGCAGTCACTGTAACCTGCGCTTGATTCAATCTCATCGCAAAAGAATCAGATTACAAAATTCTGGGTGAATTCGATTGTTGTGGGATTCTGATGCATTGATAGATTAGTTGTGCAATCAAATCCTCAAGAAATTGCAGAAATTGCATCCGAATTGAATTTTTTTTGTTGATCGGGAAGCATCGCAGCAGTTTATGGAAGCTTGTTGCGCTGAAATCAAGGTTTGCACGGTCTTAGGGGCTCCATTGCACGGTCATAAGGTCCCAATCTCCACGGCCATAGGGGCTGCAGTCCACAGATATAGGTCTTTTGATCATTAATTTGTAAATTTCAGCATTTTCAGGGACTGTCTTCAGATTTTAAATTTATTTGCATGGCCTTGAGGGTTTATTCCACGGGTTTGGACTTCAAGCGCGTCTATAAGCCTATTCACCATGATTATAATATACATATAAATGTATATAATTGATTTTTAAATATTATTTTATATGCTTGTGGTTCTAGATCCATGGGTTATTACGTGTAAATTTATATATATACATATATCTACGTTTTGGTTTATGTTTCTAAATCCTTTGTGTCTTGCTGATTGCTTATTCCACTTTAAATCTTATATTTGATATGATTACATGAATTGTGAATTGTTTTTTTTAGTTTTGGTCATAAGTTTTATATGTGGTGAAATTGCAAATTATTCCAAGGGTATGTTTGTATGTTAACACTTGTTGGTTTGGATTCACATTAGAAAACATTTGGACTCTTGGAGAGGCCTTGCAAGGCAGCTGGCGGGCAGCAAGCCGTGCTTGACTTTTCGCTTGGGCAAGATCGCCACGTATGAAAATTGGAGGGGGGTTGGCAGTACCTGTCGTTGTTCAACTGCACGGCTGGGGTCTGACAATTCCGAGGTGGACAGACACCGTGGAACATGCTGCCAAAACAGAGAGCACATTCGGTCTTCGAAATGATTTTCACCGTAGGGTGGCTGTTCTGACAGCTTGAATAAAATATTTGGGAGCATTGTACATGATTTGCGCGGGAAGGGGGGATTCAGCATGCCTGATAAGATGAGTTTGGCGGGAGTGCGTGTGCCGTTGCCAATTCATGAGCTTCCGAGGGATGGCGGTCATGCATGCGGCTGCATGAGCTTCAGCATAGGATCGAAGCTGTGCATACGGTTTAAGGGGATGGCGGTCATGCATGCGGCTGCATGAGCTTCAGCATAGGATCGAAGCTGTGCATGCGGTTTAAGGTGCTTCAGCGTAGTAAGGTGTGCATGCGGCTGCATGAGCTTGAGCGTACGTAGGATCGAAGGTGTGCATGCGGCTAGCTGCATGAGCTTCAATTAGCGTAGTAAGGTGTGCATGCGGCTGCATGAGCTTGAGCGTACGTAGGATCGAAGGTGTGCATGCGGCTAGCTGCATGAGCTTCAATCAACGTGCGGCTGCATGAGCTTGAGCTTGCTGTAGGAAGGTATGGAGTTGAGAGATGTGACAAACACTGCCAGTACTCGCTACATTCCGCAGATTCAGCTTGCAGGGAAGTATGCCCCGTTGATTCAGCGCGGGAAGACCTTTGATACACAGGCTTCACGTAGTAGTTTTGCGGCCAAAAGGGCAGCTGGTGATACCAACATCGATCTGTGGGTGGATGGGCGCCTTTACCCTGTTGACCCTGCCACACAGATGCCACCAACATTTAGAAGCACAAAGGAGTACTTGGAATTCCTTTGCAATGGTGAGCAAGGAATGTTGGGTTACACAAAGCGTTTGAAGGCAGGGGAATATGCTCAAGCAATGGAGAGGATGATTTTGACACTTCAGTAAAAGGTAATAGGATATGAAGCTGAAATACAGCAATTGCGGGTCTTGTCTGAGCGGTTGGAAGTTCTTGCTAGCAATATGACGACTGCTGCGAATGAAGATGCTATTGGACGTCAGAAATTGTGCTCAGATGTTGAAGCACTGGAAGCTAGATGTAGTAAGCTTGCGGCAATGTTGACGCAATGTGAGCATGACCGTGTGGTAGAGAGTACCGACCACTGTCAGAAAGTTGACGCATTGGAGGAAGAGCTGCGAAGATGCAACGCCGAATACAAGACATTGGAAAAGAAGATGCGTTCCATGGTTGAGACCCTGAGAGGCTACCGCCAGCGAATCCATGGTGCAAGGATGAAAAGTTTCAGTGATCTTTCTTGCGGCAGCGGATATGCAAAGCGCCAACGGGCCCTTGTGAGAGGCATACTACAGCCTGCGGTTGTGGCAGGAGTGCGACATGCAAATAAGCAGGGAGGAGGAAAAAAACGGCTCTCTGGAGATTTAGCCGCACAGGTGAAGACTGCCGAATGTGTAGCCAGCATGTTGAGTCAAGGCGAGGCGGCCGCAATGGTCGACCAACCTAGGATGTCACAAGCTACAACATCAATGGTGAAGGGAGTGATCAAGAGGATTGGGGATAGCATAGGGGAGGATTGTATGCTAGACTCATGCGATGTAGCTGGGGTGACGGGGCGAGGGTATACTAGCATTTACAAGACAGTGAAGAACCGAATTAGACTCATAGCACCCGGATTCAAATCCAGTATTTTGCCAGCACCACATCGACTTGCAAAATTGAGGAAGTAGATGAATTCTAAGCTGCCGCAATTCATTGGAGAATATTATAGCATTGAGGGCCGCCGCATGATTCCAGAAGTACGAGTGGCTGGCAAGGTGACCACAAGTGCAAAGGAAGTCATACTCGACAGCAAGAACAACTTATTTGTTGACTTGGAGGTTGTCCAGCGATCGATGGTGATGTTCTACGAAATAACAGTAGAAGGTAAGAGGGTCACCCTATTCTCAAAGATTGTGTGGTATGATGCAATTCATTGCAATTGGCAGCAGTAGTGTGGTATGATGCAAGTCATGCAAGGCATCATGTGAATTGATTTTTTTGTGCTGTTGTATGTGGTCTGCAGAGTGCAATGGAGGCCCCCTGATATTCGTGCTCAAGCTTGATGAGGCAGAAGTTTTGGAGGGTAGGAAATTTGAGCGGATAAGTTTGACCTTGATGAATCGGGCATTAGATACAGACATCCAAAAGGACGACGCCAGGTATTTCTCTGTCCAGTCTGAGCAAGAGATATGGCCCATTGGTTGCTTCAAGGTTGGTAAGGAGTCTTATGATGTGCTTAAGTGGGCGTTCGAGAAGACAAAGTTCCCCGAAGTGATAGCAGCTCAGAGTACGGGCCAAGAGCTTGTTGTAGATGGGGTAGGTAGCTTCCAAGTCGAATGGCATCTGGCAGCTGACATGAAGACTATAAAGTGTATGTATGGACTACAACATGGACCCACAGCCAAGATGACTTGTATCTATTGCCAGCAGCTCCACTTGAAAACAAAAAAGTGCACCCGTGCTGAAGCGGAGAGGGAGAGAATAAAGCGAGGGAAGGGTACATGGGAGCACGGTCTCTTTGCACCACAATTTTCAGCAGAGCCATGTGACATCAACACACATTCGAGGTGGAAGCCAATCCTGCCGATTCCTCTGTCCAGAGCTCATATCTGCACACTCCATGCACAAGTACGTATTATTGAAAAAATACTGCACCTTCATTTTGAATTCATCTGGACCCAGACAGATTTGGAGAGGAGAGCACAAGCTATTGAGTCCATAGAGAGGTCACTGTCAGCAATCGGAGTAGAGCATGGTAATTGCCAGTTGAAGCAAGACCTGAAGAAATCAGGCAAAGATGCGATTGTTGTGTCGAAGCCAAGTCTGAGTGGAGGAGTGGCCTGCAAACTTTTTCAAGGTAGCACATGGTCAGGGTTTGATAAGGTCTGGAAAGAAGTCTGCATGGCTGAGTCAAACTGCCTCGACCAAGGAAACGGTCGGAAAAAGCGATGGGCTGTTTGGGAGACGTTGGAGGATTTGCAACCGTACTTGACCGGACTTGTGCTTACGCAAGGGCAGCGTGACAGTTGTCGGGAAAAGATGGATGCGTTTGGAAAGGCCTTCTTGGAGGCATTCGGGGAAACTCATGTGACACACTACATTGTGAGATACTTATCGAAGAGAATTTGAAATTGAAAAATGAGCTTCTTTTCTGCTAAAGCATTGGACTAAGGGATGCATGCAAAATAATTACTCATTTTTCTGTACTTGGTACCTGCGTCTAATTGGAGTCCTTTCGTTTTGGACGCAGCATGTTCTTATCAGGTACGGTCCATGGTTCGTTGAGAAATATGGAAGCTTATCCATTTGGAGCTGCCAAGGAATGGAGAAATCGCACCATGCTGCGAAGGCTGCAACGCAAGCTCATACACAACACGGGGGGACAGGGAACCGCACGAGCATCATTGTACAACAATATCAGTGGTGGTATCGATGCATTCAGCACCGCCATGCACGAAAAGAGCAGCTAAAGCACAATAAGGCTGTGCAAGGAATGCCAGACGTGGAAAAATTACATGCGGCTGCTCAACGTCGTGAGGCATGGCACGAGTCTTCTGCTGCTGCAGCTCATGAGGCCTGGCGAAACAAACGGCAACGGGAGGGGAAGCATTGGGTGCCCCTGAATGAAGTCAACGTTGAATCATCAGACATCGAAGGTGCCTCCAGTAGGAGCACGGGAGTGCAATCATCCAATGTGGACTCAGAAGAAGAAAGCAATCTGCCGGATCAGGGAGGAATGTTGTAGGCCAGTCAGGAGTCACAGTAGGCATACGTCTGAAAATGACATTTAGTCTGTGATATTTCAAAATTGATTACTTGATTGACACTGAGCCTAGTTTGTGAAGTTGCATCACAGTATACACATGTAAGTGGATGAAATGTCGCCATTGACTTTGCCATTGGCCATTCATTGATTGAGAAAGTGTCAGAAGTCTGCAAGTAGGGTTTAGTGGAATTCAAATTCAAATTGAAAATTATTAAAAAAAATTCAAAATCATCAGCAGAAATTCAAAAAATACTTCAAGGAAATTGGAATAACATGCAATACAAGATGTTACGGTATCTATGATTTGATTCTACTTATTGTGGAAAATCATCTTCACTTAGGTTTCACTTTTTGAAATAAGTGGATGAGTCTTGATATAAAGCTGACTAGAGTTTGTTACATTTCAAATATTCATATTATCTTATTTTGAAGATCAACACTGCAAAAAGGTAGACAAGTCAATGATCACTAGACTGACAAGAATTTTGAATGTGAATGAGAAACATCAGGTGATGTGTATAGACGTAGGCCCCAAAAACCATCCACCGTTTAGAATATTGGCTTTGGAGCGTAGAAAAGTTAACCCTTTAAGGTCCCAATCCATCACTGATTTCAGAAATGTCTTATAAAATGTTTGATGATCCACAAAAACGGAGTGGATATACAATACTAGTTGTAAATATTAGTGTGAAAATCACATCCGTACAGTTGGATTTATCTAAAGAGTCATTAATATTTTAAAATTAGTTTTGCAAGGTTTTCTTTTGAAATCGAAATAAAAATCCCAAATAAACAATTATTTACTGGCAAAAAATGTTATGAATTTGGAAAAACATATGTTGTGTGATGGTGTAATTTTCATTATTTATTTGTACTCATTTTGGAAAATCATATTTAAGACCTCACTTTCTAAAGTAATAATGAAACTTGACAGTGAACCAAGTCTATGGATTTTCAAAAAATCACAAGATCCTATTTCAAAGATCCATCACTGTGCAAATGGTAGTCAACTAACACAAGAAATCAAGAATTGAAGAAAAAATAAAATGGATGAAAAACATCCATAATCACAGAAATCGGGCCTTTCTAAAATCTTCCAGCATCGAGATTCTAGACGCCAGCGGGTTGAAGGGTTAACGTGCAGGCTAAATAACGTGTAGTAAGCGGTTCTTCTGCAAAACTTTTATGAAACTGTCCAAAATTACTATAAAAAATAGGATACTGTATGGATATTAGGATTGTCTTTCTAGAAGTGAAGACTCCTGTCATGTAGTAAGGTCAAGGCATGCAAAACCAATTGGTAGTAAGTGGGATTTACAAGATACTCATGGGATAGATGAACCGATATTTTGAAAGCCAATAAATTATCCGATATATTTAAATTGATTTCTTGGATGATTATTTGACAAGGTAGAAAACTTCGAAGTGGAAATTGTACGCCTACTTCAAACCAATGATATGCTCTAAGGTCTAGCCACCTATTACCAACTAAGGACCCAAGACCGATCAAGCCCAATTCGTAGATTGTGGAAGAACACATGTACCTCATTTGTACATTTGAGCATATGATCGGTTTTGGGTTCCAAGCAACTTTTCACTTCAAATTATTATACTGACTATTTGAATAGTGGGAATAAAATCACGTAATTATTTGCATTCAAGAAGAACCTTATGCCGTTTGCACTCATGAAAAATTCTAAATAAATCATATGCCTTGATATCATATATTCAGCTATACTTCCATAAGTGGTCGATTATAGGTCCCTCAACCTGAATGTACAAATGCCTTCCGTATGAAAACTGTTGAATTTAGGCAAGAAATCTGGGGTGCCGTTGCCGTTTTGGCGGTACGGACTTTATCGGTTTTAGGTGCCTCGACCTTATAAGTTTTTTTATTTGGAAAACAGTTAAAAGCAAACTATATTCCACATAATTGTTGTCATTTGATTTTTATCCTTTCGTCTCAACTATTCCGGCCATTCTCTTATGCTAGCTCGTAGTTTAACGGCCCTAACTTGAAATTAAAACCCAAAATGTACTTACTGCGATTTTGGCCTTTCAAGTAGCCTAGATGAATCAGACTATTAGTTATTACAATTAGTGATTCCAACATGCATCTAAATCAATGCAGTTAGTATAATGAGCTGTTTAGACCCCAATTTATAGTTTCTTATTGGTAGAAAAACCTCATGCTATCATATATACAACAACGTCTAAACTACCCCGTGAGACTTTTAAGGGTTAAATCAAGAACACAATGCAATCCATTGATACAATCACAATGTAAAAGCAAAATGTTGGCAAATGAAGCTCTGAGTTGTGTATTATCTCTTTGAACATTGTAAGCGTACCAGTTCAAGAAATTTTTGTAACACAGCTCTCACTTTCCAAAATGGGCCATGATGATTCTATAAACCCCTAGGGATCGTCTTGATACCAATATTTCAAATTCATTTTTAAAAATGGGAAAATCATATATGGGAGATTCAAAATCGTAAATGGAAGATTCAAAATCATAAATGGAAGATTAAACATCATAAATGGAAGATTAAACATCATAAATGGAAGATTAAAAATCATAAATGGAAAATTAAAAATCATAAATGGAAAGTCATAGATCATGCATAGACATTTGGTACATAGACCAAAATCTACCAATGATTTTTTGAAATCCAAAAATGAAAATTGAAGATCCAAAAATGAAAATTGAAGATCCAAAAATGAAAGTTGAAGATCCAAAAATGAAATTTCAAATTTCAAATATGAAAATATCAAATAGGATGTAAAAATACATGTTATCAAACATTTGAAATATATGTGTATATACTATTAGAATAACTTAATTCCTACTTCCTACTTTTTTTTGATTTAGATGTTTTATTGGGTTGTATCTTGTGTTTTCTATCATATATCTCCTTTTGTAATATTTTTTGTTCTTCTTTAGCTTCTGCACGTTGTTGTACCAAAACACTAGGTGCAGCCATTTGTCTTTTTAATTTTTCACAAGCTGCTTTAATCACTTTCTGTTTTAAAGCTAATGCTATTCCAATTTGAGTAAATCCAAAATTTTCTCTGGTATAATGATATATCTTTGAAGAATCAAATAATAATATTGTACCTTGCTGAGGTCTAATATATATATTCCACTCTGGAAACACAAATTCTCCCCCTCGACCTATATTATTACTAGATTGAAACCACATTATAAAACCATGGAGTGTGTCACATAAATCAATATGAGGAATCACATAGTAATTTTTGGTTATAGACAAGAGTGAAAATGGACTACATCCAACTCTACACCAGATGTCTGGTATTGTTTTTGGATGTAGTGCTTCTAATTCATTTATCCATGATGAAAATTTTGATTGCAAAATTTTAAATATCATTGATGTCCAATTCGCACCCATTTCATTTATTAATTCGGGAGGAAGTTTATTTGTAAGTGTTGTAGATCTTCCTGGATGTGTATATTCTCCAAAATCATCTATTTCTTGAATATACCTCCATCCTGTCATAACTATATCTGCACCTTCCATGGTATTGCCTCGAGGTACTATACCCCCATTTTCATATATTTCTTTCAAATTTTCATAAGATTGTTTACAAATCTTTTCTTCAAGACTGTTAAGAAGAACCATACCCATAATTTTTCCATTTTTATAAAAAATAGAAGAGTTAGAAACTTGTGACATATGTAATAGATTTTCCTCGTACTTCTTTTTATTAAATTTTGAGTGAGGTCCAAGATGAATTACATGTTGAATCTCATTTGGGATTGAAAAACCACTATTCCGAAGTGTTTCTATAATTTTTGAGGAATCTTCAATTCCCAAAAACATTTTTCCATTTATGTTAGTGGATTTAGAGACATCACCACTAATTTCATTAATGAAAGTCGTCACGTTAGTTTCATGAATATCAGCTTGAACATCATCTTCAATCATAGGTTTGGTGTTATATTTAGCAAAGTTTTTCATCTTCATAAACTTTTCATGAAATTTACCTCCCTTGTGGCCATCAAATTGTTTTTGACTAGTAAAATATTTACCACATTCACAAAATCTAGGATATGGAGGAGTTGTCATTTTTATAACATGATATTTTAGCAAAGCGTTTGACTTGAACTTAAGAAGAAGAAGAAGAAGAAGAAATAGAAGAAGAAGAAGAAGAAGAACACCAGACCCGTACGGGTTGGCGTGAATATAGTGTCCGTTCGACCTACCCTTGATGATATGTCCAAAGGACGACTTGAACTTAAACTTTCACCCGTTGGTTCAATGCCATAGTATGAAGAGGCGTTTGCATTGATGATTGCCACCTCTCTTTACGTAGTTTAGTCTGGAGGACACGAGTACATACTAGTGTATTCAAAATATATATCATAGAGTAATAACTAGTATTTGTATTACAAAAATTGAAATTTTTTATTAAAAGTATAAAAATAAAAGTAAAAATAAAAATAAAAATAAACTCTAAAATTAAAACTTGAGCTAAAATTAAAATTAAAATTATAGTAGAAGTTAAACTAAATGTTCAAGCTAAAGTAATGGTCAAAATTATGAATTAAAGCACATACTATTCTTAACTTATAAAGGAAAAAACCACTATTTGCATGCTTTACCCTCAAAACTGCCCTCTTTCAATTCTAAAATACAAAAGTTAATTTTGGATTTATAATAGAATTTTAGATGAAAACCTTAAAACATTTATCAAAGAACATAGTAAGAAAATATGGCAAAGCCAACCATGCAAATGTGATCTGCACATTGACACTTACGTCCCATGGGGATAGTATAGTAGATACGTGGCTGTATGATTGGCATTTGCTATATATCAACAACACTTTTTAAATTGGAATCTCAATAACTCAAGTCTAAACCTGCATTTATGTAAATTTCAGCTTTGTGTTGAAGTCAAACCTATAAAAGTCTAAATCCATTCCAAATACTCAAGAAATACTCCATATTTGACTAGCCACAAGGGCACTTTCAAACTTTTCTTTCAGTATAAACTACATTTTTGTTATACATAAAAGATTTCAGCATTATTTAATCAAGCAAACCTGGCATGATCATAGCATATACAAGTATACAACCAGGCTAAGGCAATATTTAGCATTATTCATTTAATTAAGCAAAGAGGCTCATGATCATGGCATACAACCATGCTGAGGCACCAAATTAAACCACTCTGCTGAATCATTGCATGCCCGACGTGCATACGTTATTTGGCAGATTGAAGTCAACTCAGAAATTGCACTGACAATCTTGGTACTCCTCATGTCAACTTCAGCAGTCACATTAGCGGAATGGTGGACTCACCACTAAGTTGTCATCTTCACAGCATGCACTTTCGATCCTTCACCACTAGTACATCAAAGCACCCACGTTCATTCTCTTTCCCCCTTGTGCAGTCCATAAGCAACACCTGCAGCAAGGTATGCAAGCATTTTCCAGAGCATTTCCAGAGCATTTTGTAAGTACGTCTTCTTTTACGTTTTGCGTTCTTCTACGTTGCTTGCAGAGTTTTCCATTGTAAGTGATTGCTTCTAGCTAATGTTGATTTAACCGGTGTCTGCTTGCAGCTGCTTGTGATTTTTCTTCGGTAGAATGGCTACTACGAATAATGCACTGCGAGCCGGAAGCACACGCACCCCAAAAATCGAGCAGTTGGAATCGGACTCATCAGAAGAAATGGTGGACGCTGAGTACTCAGACGCTTCAGACACGTCGACAGACTCCACGGACTGCATCAGCATTTGGTCTACAGCATTTGATATTTCAAAGCTCCCGCAAGCAATCAGCCTAGACTTGATCAAGAGAGCACCTTTTCTTTTGGGCACCGACCATGCTCATTACTCGGCTGCATTTTTTAGGCAAACTGGTGGTCTCTGCACCAGCGGCTACAGATTCAAGCAGCTCACGAATGACAACTTGTTCCCGCTGGAGAACCTCGTCGGCACTTATCCATTGTGCAAGAAGGGAAATCGTCATCTGTTGAAGCTCATTCGAGACAAGGAGGCTCAGCGAGATGCCTTGCATATGTATCAACGGGTAAACGGCGGAATGCAACCCGACAACGGGGAGTTTGGCACCTCCTTCATCCGGGGTCTTGCTCTCTTTTATCAGAGAAACGAGGATGTCAATTGGGCAGACAAAGCTGCTGCTCTTGCAAAAACTCGCGCTGCCAATCCAAGCAAGAACCCGCAGAAGTTGACGCCACCTTGCCTGCGGGAGCAAATCCAAGCCATGATTAATGCGTTTGCTCACCACCTCCTAGAAGCATACAGGCGTGTAGACCAAAGAGCAACTGGAAACTTGCAGCGAAAACGGTCCACGCAAGCTAGGTGGACGCAAACTCCTGCTGTTGTTGATCTACCCAAGCATGCCACCACAATCATGTCTCCACCAAAGCCCACCTGCATGCAAGCCCTGATAGCGAAGCAGCATGAAGCAGAGGCATCGTTGAATCTATTGCTCCAGCAGAAGGAGAAATTAGAGACCATAAGGGCCGACCAAGAACTGGTATTACTGCAGCAGGCAGCCGCAGAGGAGAAACGTTGGGACGAGCACTATGAGCTGCGGCAGCGTGCCAAAACGAGTGTGGCGGATGACGCAGAGAAGGCCCACTTGAAGAATGCCGTTACAGCGAAGACACGTGAGTGCAACGCTGCTACTGCTGCAGTGGAAGCCACGAAGCTCCTCATTTCCAAGTCCATGTCTGATTTGGAGGCTTGTGGAATCAAGCTGAACAAGGTGAAGTGCGAACTTCAGGGTTTGAAAGCTGACATTGACGTACTCATTGTCGAGAACAGCAATATCCGTCCGCAGCCATACTTTTCCGTGCTACCTGCTGTCGCAACAGATCTGGGGAATGTAAAGATGTCTGACCCATGTGCTTCTTGCAAGAAATATTTTTCAGACTTGGCACTTGTCCCCTTCAGCTGCGGATGCTTGTTCCACCCGCATTGCATGTTCAAGACTGCACTGCTCGCAAGTCCTGTTTGTCCTGGATGTACGCAGGTTCCAAGTATGCCGTGGATGGTGCAGTGGGGATTCGCTACCAACAACGAGACAATGATGGCAAGCATTCACGCAAGCAGGGTCAGGTGCATGGCTTTGGGTTGGGAGCCTCCACATGGAATGTCAAACGCTGCGGCAAAGAAAACGGAGGAGGTGCTGCAGTTCTTTGACGAGCTGGCTTCAAAGGGATGGGGGGTATCAAAGCGCCATGCAGAAGATGCTGGTGCCTCTGCTTCAGCTGATCAAGCAAAGCGCCAATGTGCCTCTAGCCTTCCTGCTGATACCAGTAATCCAGTAGAAGAGACAATGGTAGAGGTGTGTTCAACAGCTAGTGGAACTGATGGTGAAGTCATCACAGACCCGTAGATCGAATATGGCAGAGCCTGCAAAAGCACATTTTGGACACAACTGAGCAGACTTGACTCACGAAGTATATAGAACTTTGCTTCTTCACAGGCCGTACCCATAGAATGTGGTAGAGCGTGTGATAGCACATTTTGGACAAAATTGAGCAGTGACTCACAAAGTATATAGTACAGTTTACCATCTTTACTTCTAACTGTTTTGTGCCAATCACTTCATGTATATAAAACTGCCCTTTACAGTGTTTTGTGCCAATCACTTTGACATGTATATAAAACTGCCGTTTACAGCTTTACTCTACACTGCTCCCGCATGTTCTATCAAATATTTTGACTTGTACGTATGTAATAGCAATGTATGGTAATATGAAATAGACTGAACCTGTCCAGGCATTACCAAACCATATTCAATAAAATTTTGCGTACATTTTGCCGATCAAAATAACTAAGTCTGTGCGGAAGCATAGCCTCGTCTCACACACTGCTAAATCCATGCCTTATGTGTAAGTCTGGGGTCTGTCTAATATATGTTTCCAAATTACAGCTCTAGCAACATATGAGATGCTGGAGCAGCTTCGATGCGAAAGCAGGTTGGCCACTTCAATGAAAGCATCAATTGGTCAAAGTGACTAGTATTCACATTGCCAGGTTTTAAAACATTGTCTTCAAAAATGAGTGTCAGTGCTCAGTCTATTACTTTGTCATACGATTTTTGGGGAAAAAAAATGTTCATACACGAGAGCGCAATGTTCAAAAGGCCTATGCATCTTTTACGTGTACATACACTACTGCTGCCAGCGTACTTAAATCAAAATTAAACACGAGTGCCTTTCTCTGAACTGACTTGCAGGCCGCACTACACAGGCACTATTTTGAATCTTCCATCCTGCGGCAGCACGTTCCCAATCTCTGTGCACTTCTCACGTCGTGCATTTATCTGCCATACAAGCAATGCATTCTAAAACTTGTTAGAAACCGCACATGATGATGCATCCATAGTACGTGTTATCGAATGACTGTACTGTTATATTTGATAGATCAAACAATCAGTCATATTCAAATTTACTGAAACATACCTTCGCATCTGGATAGCCGGGTCGCTCAATGACGAGGTCGTAATCCTCTGGAATCTTGTCTCGGGGAAGAAGGATAGAAATCTCATTACGGAGATGAGAAACAGGCCATGACTTCCCAACCTCAACTTGCGGCAGCAAAGCCCCATCAAAGAAAATTCTGATGTTTACCGTTTCAACAACGATAGCCTGATCGATTGGCACCCAATTATCCGGGCCCTCACTTCTGTACCTCACGTACTGGAAGTTCGCATAGAGTGTTTGGCGGCCAATGTGATAACGGAAAATGAGGCTTGCCTGATTGACGATGCACTTCAATACATCTCGCCCAATCATGTGCTTTTCGTTCCACCCCTTGTCCATCAAACTCTTCATAAGTTCGTCACTTGGGTTCCTAAACACGTACAGCTGTGGAGTTCGTCGACTATCGGCTGCACAAGCGAAAAGATCAACCATGACATGAATAGGCATAAACCATTGGACATGGGCCATAAAACTGCCAGTACTCCCCTTCATTGCGGCCGCAATGTCGTCTGCCATCTTTCGACGGAAAGCTTCCGAAGTGAACATGTCTGGGATCGGCCAGTCGGGGTCGGTCAGCTCTGGCAACGGCAGCGGCTCCAGGGATCCATAGAGTTCACTGCCAGAAGGGGGCACGTACACAGCCCTCAAGTAGAATGTACCATTGTCCAAGAGGTCCTTGTAATCTCTGCCAGAACGAGTTGCCTCACCGACTACGTGATGAAGCACCAAAATGACGTCTAGCACCGACGTTGGGGGAATCCAATTCTCCCAGTATGATTCATACAAGTAGTTCCGAGCTCGAGGCTCCAGCGCACTGTCGTCTGGAGAAAGCAGCAGCTGGCGGCGCTGGTAAGCGTGCCGCACGAGAATGGACTCAAGCTTCATCACCATCTTATCGCGCACCTTGCAGTGACTCCAAAAAAATTGGTCAACCCTTGCTTTCCATGCTCCTGCATAGGTCTCTTCTCCATGCTTGCGAGCATCTCTTGACCAAGGCCCGGTTGATGAGGGCTTTATCGTAACCCAACTACCAATCTCTATGCGCAATGGAATCCACCTCCCAGTTTCATCTTGATCGTTGAAGATGATGGCCGTCTGCACTTTTGACCTTGGACGTCGCACCCTCTCCATGACTCCACAAACTAAGTCTAACTCCACAAAGTTCACACTGTCCAGGACTCTACACTCCCTACAACTGCTTGCTGAAGCAAGGAAGAAAACTGCCGACAGCCAATTGTTTGCAAACAACCCGCAAACAGTCACCGTGTAATGCCCACATTGACAAGTCAGCCATTTCCCGCGCTTGAATGTCGCAATCCTGCTGCCGCCGTCTCCCATCTTGGTACACTTGAAACATAAAATATGTCAACCTTCCATTAGAATATTGTAATTCTCAAGGCCGGTGGTAATCATGATAGAATGTAGACTTCCTTGCCGGTACTAGATCTCATGTACATGCGCATTTGTTTAATATTACCAACGAAGAGTACAATCGAGGGACACTGCCAAGTAGATTGTCAAACACTGCGGTCGCACTGGCTAGACCGCAGCACATTCTGATTGGCACAGCCAACTGGTTACCAATTGTGATGACGGTGAACAGGGCCGCATCCCGTTTGGCACTGTACTTCGGCCACCACACACGCTACCCGCAGAGGGCCTCTTCAAGAGCCCAAATATGTTCTAATGATTTGACATAATTTGGCAAAAGGATTAAGAAATATTTGACATCATCATGCATTGCACAACTAGGAATCATTTGACATAGAATACGGAAACGTTAGTCATTCTTGCATGATCGCATTAGCTATAGATTGATTGGACTATTTGACATAAAAACATAAAAAGGAATAATGAACGAATTATATATATACTATTTTATCAATACTATCTTGTTATGATTACGTCCTAGTGCATGCATCATATAAGATTCATTTGACAAAACCTGACTTATTTGACAAAGAATGATTTGACGTCCCTTAGAACACTATTTAGGACTGGGACTTTGTACATACATTGGTAACGGGCTGGCCAACAAATTTTATACAAGGGAATAAGAGTGATATAATATTATGCTAAACTTATAAACATAAATCTATTTGTAAGTGATTTTTAGTCATAAAATGCTAGACTGATTTAACCTTTCCCTAAAACGAGTAACCCCTATACTATTGTTTCCTGGGTTTTGTGGAAATGCAAAATCTAGTTCACAGCAACAACAATTTTTGGCAACTCACTATGAATAGATCTTTTAAATTTTTTCTTTGAATTTTTTTTAAAACATGGAGATAAGGTTTTTTTTAAGGCCCAATAACTTTCATAACTTTTGACAACATGATTAAGAAGTTATTGCATGATATGTAGTTTGTCTCACAAGTCTCAACTTGCTAGCCTGAGCAAATCAGAGAAATTTCCTTTTCTAAAAAATAAAATTTTAAATTGATTTTCCAAATTTATAAATTCGTGTAAAGCTTTTAATCATTCGATTTTGATTAATCACGTGAAAGTTATGAAGTGTTTTTGTTTGTGTGCAATTATAGATTCTCTACTCTATAATAAATTTTGAAGTCCTTTATTTTATTCAATTTTCAATATTTTTTGAATAATATAAAATCAGTGAATGTAGATTGTTCATTACAACATTATAACCATTGAGATTGGCATTTTTCAATTCCATAAATAAATTCTTAACAATTTAGTATTTTGAATCATTCACTACTTCTTTCTACTTACTATTTTTTTCCTATATGTTGAACACTTCCAAATCCTCTGAAAATTTTCAAGCATGTAGCCAACTTGCCTTAAAGAGTGAATCCAAATAGAAACCACTATTTTAAATATGTTTTCATAGAAATGTGACCTTGTGAAGTGAAGGTGCCTAGTTTTTTGCAGGGCTCCAAAAGGGACTTTTGTCAATTCAGACACCAATAGTTTGCAATCCAAATAGTGAAAATTTATGAATTTTTTTTTGCATCTTCAAAAATCAGCATACTACAGAATCCTATGGTTACATGTGTCAAAAAATAATTTTTTCCTAAAATTTGGTACTTGTATAAGAAATGGCAGTTTTGAAGCATTCTTGGTGAAAACAAAATCAAGGAACTTTACAAGTTACAAAATCCAAACACATGACCTTTTATGAGTGCACAATTTATGGCTAAAGATATTACACCTACTACGCATTCAATCACACATGTACAAATTATAGAAGTCTACTTGAATCATGATAAAAAAAGCATGTGCTCAACGCACATGCACTTCTTATACAATTTAAATCAAAACACATTGGCTCCCTTCAAAGCCTACAAGTGTTCAATCAAGTCACCTCTCAATCCAAAGTGACCATCTACATCTTGTAAATCTCTAGTGCCACTCATCAATTCCTCAAATGACAAATTCTTGTCAAAAGACGAGCTATTGTCAAGTAGCTTTGTAACCAACAACGCTAGGATGTGAGCATGCAAGCATGTGAGCGTGAGCCTAAGAGCGGTGAGCAGGGATTGTGTGAGCCTAGAGCCTAGAAATTTAAAATATAATGTAATTTTTATAAAAAATTGGTAAAAATATGAAAAGACTAATATTATTTTTTTAGATTAGAAAATATGACCTATTATTGCGGAAACCATGCTTGGGGAGTTCACTTAGAGTATCCATTAGAAACCATGTGCGAACAAAACTTTAGACCCCCTATATTCTTTTAGAATTAAAATTTAAAATAATATATAAATAAAAAATATAAAAAATATAAAAATAATATATATAAATAGATTTTCCTACTTTGAAAGTTTATATTTTAAATTATTGATATTTTTATTTGTTAATAATAATGAGTTACAAATTTTTGAAGTAAAAAGATACATTGTAGAACTGAAAAATAACTTTCACATTCTTTTATTGTTTAAATATTAAAAAAATTGTCTAAAAATGAAAAATTGTCTAAATTGTCTAAAAAATTGTCTAAATTTTCTAAAATAAATTGTCTAAAAATGAAAAAAAATCCTAAAAATAACTCTCTATTGAAAGTTCATTTTGAGTTTAATATTGATTCAATGGTCATCTAAATGTGTTCTCTGTAATTATTTGAGTTGAAAAACATGCCATTTTTGTTCATTTTCAACTTCTTCTAGAAATCATTTCATGTTTTATTTGAGTTGGAAACTTTGGCAATAGAAACCTATAGTCATTATTAAATAATACTCAAAATTTTAGGTTGAAATTATAGTTTATTAGAAACCACTTATTTGCACATGGTTTGTTGTAGTAGAACTAAGTGCACCCACCAAGGACCCATGACTGTGGATTTAGCTAGGATAAGAAATAGAAAAAAAAAATGAAATTAAAGTTAATATCGTTTCCATCAATCCACTCATTGAAGGTACCAAAAGTGCCAAAATGCAATTCAATCCTCTAATTGACAAATTGTCGATTTTGATGCAGCTTTAAGGAAGTACTACCAAGCTCTAATTTTTAGATAAATCTTGTCCAATTTTGTCCAATTTAGACATTGATATTGCATCTTAACTCTGTCTACAGAGTTGGATATGTTGGTTCTATAATTTTTTTGCAATAATTTTTTTGTGTGCTTGTGCATGTTTGTTGCCGTGTGGAACAAATAAGTCATTTTATAGTCTACCATTGTAACAAATAGTTCCTTTGACCTATACAAAATACAAATTGCATTAAATTTGGTTTGAGCACTATCACACATGAATTCCTTAAAGGTTGGATCTAACACCCCCATTTTCTACAATAATCTTATTCAAACAATGCCAAAAATGAGCTTGCCTTTAGTGCCCTCAATTTGCATGTCATAAACAACAATGGTCATGATTTTGCAATAAGTAGAGTGATAGACATGACAAGCAATAGTTTGTCCATGATTTCATCGTCTGTACATGATTAAATACATAGCACTTCTAGAGATCGCTACTTGATTGCATCTATCATGCAAGATTGCTCCATCTATAAGCATATTGGACAAATATCATACTCGGATTGCAAATTTGATTTAAAAAACATGTAAAAAAGTGACAGTTTCTTTTGCTAATTCTAGGATCTACACATAAATGTACAACTAATTTGCTGAAAACCCAAGGATTCCAATAACAGTTAATTGAATCTTGTATCAACTATCATTTGACCATCTATCATGAAGACATTTTTTGATGGTGAACTAATAAAACTACTTCGTTGACATTTAGTGGGATTAGAGGGTTGAAAGGTTGTTTATATAATGAAATCCGTTGTCTGTCATAAATCCTCAAAGGATATGGGACAACTCAATGAAGAGAGCTTGACCACTCATTGTGAAATTGCAGGAATTGTGTTCAATGTAGAACTTTTGACTTCATTTAGGCATAGTAGAATAATAAATTAAAAAAAAATTGGACTAAAAAAAGTTGTTAAACCAGTCTAAATTTCATCTCCAAAAATCCGTTTGTGATTTTAAACCTCCAAAATAAAGTTATAGACAAAATTCAAGGAGGATGTTTGAAAATGTCAAATAAAATGTCCCTTCCAACCCTTTTTTGAATTTTGTCCATAACTTTTGATTGGAGACTTGAAATCTCAAATGGATTTTTTAAGATGAATTTAACTTGATATTATAATTTTTTTTAGTTAAAAGCATTTAAAAAAGAATTAATCTATTATACCAAAATTAATTTCAAAGTTTTACATTAAACACCATTCTTGCTTTAATTTGACTTAGCTCCTAGTACTCCTAATTACATATTCCACATGGGTTGTTTTACTTGCTACCACCATAGTTGTATAAAGATCTTGTCTTCTCTTCAAGATACACTTACAATAAGTGGCTTTTTAGTCTATAGTAGGTGATTGTCCAATAAAAGTAAATAATTTTGACTTAAATTTCTTGCTATTAGAGCATCTCCTGCAACCCGCTTGGTTGGAGGCGTTCCCAAGGGAAGAGTAGCGGGATCGAGGAATATTAAAGTAGGTCGAGCTAAAAATCTCCTGCAACCTGGAATAAGAGGATCGGCAATGGACTTCTTAGCAACAATTGGCAATTGATTGATCCAAAGCCACTGTGGCTGCCATCGAGAGTTGCATACTTCATAGGACAAGGAGCTCCTTACAAAACTTTCTTTTGTAAGCGGTGTCCTCTGAAATCCTATTTTTTGATTGTCGCTCATTGTGAAGGGCCATGGATTTGAATCGATGGAGGCAAATGATGGAGTCGCAGTTGAGGGTTGCTCACACATATGATGAACATGAGGATGCAATTGCTCTTCTAATGTACTTTTGTTGATTGCTATTAAATGTTGCTAATAAATGTTGTTTTTATGTTTTGTTTATTTATTTTTATTTTTGTTATTGCTTTTATTTTTATTATATATGTATATATAGTGAAGTTTGAATTTCCTTATTATTATGCTTCTTAGTCTTTTGCACTCTTATTTTTGTAACAAGTGTATATTTTTGTTGGTTTGAGTTTTTTTATTTTTGTGCACAATGGCCTCTTCATCAAATCCCAAATTCCATAAAAACAATCGTTTGAAGAGCCACAAAGCCCGTGAATATGCCAAAATAGAAGGGAGGAGACTTTTAGAAGAGGACAATCTAAAGGCCTTATTTGTTATATTTGAACAAAGTGTAGTCTCAATTTTATCGGCGACTCAAAGATAAATCATTATAATTGTTCAATTTTGAGACTATTCGATAATTGAGACTTTAATATATTAATATATATATATATATAAACCTTTGATTGCCCAAAGGTTGCAGTCTTGTCTTTTTGTCGACTTGACAATAAATCACTATAACTATTTCAGGGTTGAAGTCTCAAAATGTGTAGATTGTCTCATTTTAATAAATAAGGCCTTTCTATATGAATTAGATTTTAATGAGATTGGATCGGTTGGTTGTACTTACTTTCCTCATTATAAGCAACTACGTCACCAAATAATGTATGTTATTCCATGTAAGTTTACCTTAAGAAATGAGACTTTTAAAAAAAAAAATAATGGTGAAGATGTTGATCTAACCGAAGGTTCAATTATACATAATTGTCACAAAATATGTAATAATTGCCTTAGTAGATTTAAAGATGAAGGTAGAAGGTGCAAAATATGTCCAAATCATATGGACTTGGATTACAAAGTATATTGTAAGCCAATGCTAAATTTATGGAGTTGCCGAGGTTTCATAATTCAAACCCTAATAGATTATGATGCAATTATTGAAGGTTGCAAAAACTACATTGACAAGAAAAAAATTAATGCACTATTGGGATTAGTTATACAATGCAAAGTGAAACTAGATTGCACATTATATAGCTTTATTTGTCATGAGTTAAATCTACCAACAAGAATTATAATGCACATGAATTATTCAAATATACCAAGTCAAAATGATGCAAGAACTAATACAAAATCATTTTGGAACTTGAATGAATACAGTAATGAAGAGTATAAGTGGAAAGCTGTATTCCAAGATGATAATCTAGTACCTACCATATCAAAATCTCTTGTAATATTTGATGGGTTGAAAGTTACTCCTACTATTAAACACTTCGAGTTAGATCATGTCATTTTGATTTATGTTCCACATATGTTAGACAAAGGCATATACAACTCTACATCAAGGTTAGCAAATGTGTACTATGAAGGGACTCCTCTTTATGGAAAGAAAGGTAAAAAAGAAGCTGAAACTTCACAACATGGGAATTATAAAAATATTAGTCATGGTTATTCTTCAAATGGGGGGATTAACGTTGTAAGCAATATTGTTCTATATCATTCAAGAAAGGTATTCCTTCATCAAGAAAAGGCATTCAAAGACATTGGAGATGAAATAGCAAGTAATATATAGAAAAGTGCAATGTCAACATTTGGTGAAAAGATTAACCATCACTTCTATCAACAAGCAACAAGTACAAATCATATATATGTTGGTCTTGATGAAAGTCCAACAAATGTTTGCCAATTGCATTTTAGTAAGAATTCTTTCATAAAGCCTCATGTTGATCCATTAGATATGGAATCTTCCATAATAACATGGTTCACATTGGGAGATCCCTTGCAAGGCCAATTTGCACTTCACCAATATCTATACAAATTTCAAACAACCAATGGACCATGTTTGTTTGTAAAGAGTGATAAATATATCCATGGGACCCTCCACTTTAATACAAGAGACAATGCAATAGAAAACTATACATTGGGACTTGCTCTTACAAACAAAAAGTGGTTGAAAACTAGGGTAGAACATTAGTTGACAGCTCAAACAAATAAACCTATAGGAATTCCATCCAAAAAATATTGGTACACTATCGATCCAAAATATTTGTATTAAAGTGTAGAATAGTTTAAAAATAATTACAAAATACTTTCACCTAACATTTGCTCAATTCATGCATCTGTAGGTACATAAACAAATATAAATGTACATTCATTTTTTAACAAAATGCATAGTTCAAAATAATAATTCTCTTGGTACCAAAAGTATTTTTACATTATAATTTTTTTAATATTTTAGCTCCTCCCCCCTCAAAAAAAAGCAATAAGGTGGGCATGTCCAAATTTATATGTTAGGATGATTATCTAGGGCTTGTTGTAAGTATTGGAAAGTTTTGGGTCAATTTGTAAACACTAAAGACAAGTATTTGGAGAGATGTGCAAAACTGTGACTAATGTGACTAATGCCCCCAAGGGGTATTAGTCACAGTTGAGTAAATCAGCCATAAATCCTAAGTGGGCCGGTGAAATGACTTGAGATTTTCTCCATGTGTTGTATGTATTACAAAACACCTATGTGCCAATTGGTGGGAGAATTGAACACTTTTAGATATTTCCACAATTTCTTGAATGTTTTCATTCCTCGCCCTAAAATAAATGTGGATTGGTGCTTACATGATGAATTTTTTGCTTTGAGACACTTGCCTAGGGCTTGTTGCAAGTATTGAAAAGTTTTGGGCCAATTTGTGAACACTAAAGACAAATATTTGGGGAAATGTGCAAAATTGTGACTAATTCTTTCTAGTATTATTAGTGGTTGGTGAGTAGTTTTGCTTGATAGTTGAAATGGGGAGGTTTTCTTTAGTTGATGTTTTTGTGTAATTTGTTTCAAGTGTATGAGATAGCTTTATGTAGTTTTGCTAGTTATAATTTAGGCTTATATAACTTTTTCTTTTGATTGTTTAACTGTTGCACTAAATGGATGTTTTGATTTTACTTTCTTGTTTTGTGTTCATATCTTGGTTTATTGTGATTCAAAATTTTAGGAATATCTTCAAAGTCTTTGATTAATACAATGTGTTGGCCTATTAAAGCTTAATGCAACATTGAACGGCTTGTTTTTCTTTTATGATGAAAAAAATTGTGAATCGTTCAAGTTGAATGGTACATGTGAACTTTGCTCTACACTCATGTCATGATTCTCAACTTCACTTTCAAATTCTTTTGTGCTATTTCTGCTTGATGATGGATCATACCTAGGCATCATTCGGGGATTTAGAGTACCAACTACTACATCCTGTGAGTAATGGGGGAGTGGGTGAACATGTTGTGAGTGTGACTAATCAGAATGGTACCCTGCATGGCTTGGTGTTGCTCTTTGTCTAGCTCGGTGGAGCTCGTTGTCTCCTCCAAATTGATCTTGATGTTGCTCTGTCACATTATTGCGGCTATTGTTCATGTTAAAGCTACAATGTGGTGGCTGCAAGTATTGCATGGTGGCATGTTCAAGCTCCACCCTTCATAAGCGTTGGTCCTTTGAATTGATTTATTATTGTAGTTGAAGCCTTACTTGCTCCTGCCAATTTTGCCGTGGTCGAAAAAGAAAGCCGGAATTTGTAGCAGGTGGGGGTGGAAGAGTTCCACCACAAGAATCACCTATTGGAAGGCTTGTTGTGGAATCGCCCTCCTCATTTGAACTCACTACCCCCACCCCGCTTGCATGTTGTTGGCTCATATTGGCCAAGTGCTCTCCAACCACCACCCATACCCCACCTACTTGCTTGGTTGTAGCTACAATAGCCTTCACAGCATTTGCTTTTGCTCTCTCCTCTAATCGGCATTTCAATTTGTCCATTTCCTCCATTTTTGGAGTCTGAGGTATTCACAAGCGTCTTCATTGTCTAGGATTGCCTCAAACACAAAAAAAAGCATTAAGATAGATTGGTCAAGTAAAATACTAGACTTTTCTCGAGCTACAACTACCAATTCTAGTGCCGCATCAACTTGAGCTCGCATTACTAATTCTTGAATTTGCACCATCCTTGCATCGTCTTTTGCATTTCGTGAATCTTGTGGCCACTTCAAAGGTCTGAAGCCATTGGTGGATACCACTGGAACTTTGACCCTTGGTGACATGCCACCATTGACCTCGTCTTTGAGGTCTGTCACCATACTCTGGGCTCTTTGAGACATTGAGCTGGATCACCGCACCTCTTCCCGCACCTCAGTCCAAAGAGGGCACTCCTTCAAAATGAGCCAACTCTCAAGGTATACAAATTTCTTCTTGTCTAGATGCTTGTGTATATACAACTCAAGAGCTCGGATTCGCAAGTCCATCTCCATTGTACCGCTTATGTCTGCATCCTTCACTTGTTGATAAACCCCAATGAACTTGGAAACTTCATGTTTGATACAACCCCACTTGCTCTCCAAGCTCCTTGCAGGCCACTCTCCACTTCCTTTAGGCTTGTATATGTTGTAGTGAATGGCAATACGCTCCCAAAAATTCTTGTTCCTTTGTCCAACACCAATTATAGGGTCCTACAAAATACACAAAAAAGAACAATACAATTGTATTTCCTCATCTTTGATATAGTTCTTGCCCTTCTGTGCATACGTTGCCCTTATCGCAGCGACTGTCAAGATACAAGAGGGAGAATTCAAAGGTGGTGGGGCGACCATGGAAAGAACTTGCAGCTTCCACCTAGCAGAGGCATCACCAAGGTGGCCTTTGACTAGTCAAAATACATAAATAAATGCCGAAGAGGGGCTGTAAAGGTCGCCTGTAGAAATGGGAATTCTGGCGGGGTTAAGGCCAAATCTACAGGCCCCGCGACTCTATATCCTTAGCTACATTGCTGTTGGGATTGGATTTCCACCCACCATTCAAAAATACATTGAAGGGGTTGTTTCAACAGGTTACAAGAGATGCTCTTATATGCTAAAATTAAGTCAAATGCAAAAATTTCCTTGCCTTTTAAAACCCCAACCATTAATGGCCACACTTTTCAGGACTTAAATCTCTTTCTACTATATACTAAAAATAAGTCAATTGCTAAAATTTTCTTGCCTTCCTAGACCCTCAATAGTTAATGACTATGCTTTTTAGGACTTAAACCTCCTTTTATTGTAGGCTAATTAGTCAACTATTCAAACTTTTTTGCCTTCCTAAACCCCAATTGTTAACAACCACGCTTAGGGGGACTTAAACTTTCTTCTACTATATGCTAGAAATTAGTCAAATGCTCAAATTTTCTTGCCTTTTTAGACAACAACCATAAATGGCCATGTTTTTCAAAACTTAAATTTCTTTCTATTATATGCTAAAAATGAATCAAATGCTAAAAACTTCTTGCCTTTCTAAACTCCAACCGTTAATGGCCGCACTTTTTTGGATTTCAATTTTCTTGCACCATATGCTAAGATTTGGTCAAATGTTGTGATTTATTTTGCCTATCTAATGGACAACTGTTAACAACCATGCTTTTATAGATTCAAGTTTGAATTTAATATGTGCTTGGAATTAATGAAATATTGAAATTTTCTTGTCTTCCTAGACTTCAGTCATTAATGTTCACGCTTTTTTTGATTCCAATTTGCTTGTACCATATGCTAATATTTGGTCAATGTTGCAATTTATTTTGTCTTTCTAATGGACAACCATTAACGGCCATGCTTTTTTGGATTCAAGTTTGCTTCCAACATATGCTTGGAATTTGATCAAACAATGTTGTTATATTTTTACATTCCCCATTGTCGTGTTGAGAGCGTTTTGCCTCGGGAAATCACAGGGATTCTGGCTGCAATCAGAAATGGCTTAGGAAGTAAAAATTTCGTAGTCGCGTAGATTCTTCAAACTCGATTGTCGAATCTTCAAACTCAATCGTTGAATCTTCAAACTGCTCCATGTTGGCCTATCCTGTAGTAGTTCTAATTGGGTTTAAAGGTTAAGGTAGATGATAAGAAACCACGGTCTTTGGACAGATAAAACGGGACGGCCAGACCACGAGCTGAGCCGTCCAAGGGATTGGATCCTAAATTTCAAACCCACAGTGACCAGCAATTATGCCTCACCAATGGAAACAACAAAAAAATACAACCATGTAGGTGATCAAGCCCACTTCGTTGTATCCACAATACAAAAAGAGGTTAAGCAATGGTTTCACCCATGCTGCCCGCAATAACAAAGTTTACAAGAAAAGACAAGTCACAAGCCACAACACACAAGTCTTCAACTCCAACTCCTTGACTGAACTTCAGCTGAGTGCCACCGATGCTTTACAACTCCAAATAAGATGAGTGATAACTTTTGAAAAGCTTACACAAATCTATAATTTTTCTTCAAATTTCAAATTTCAAGTTATTCTAACACTCTGTCCAATATCTATGGCCACTCAAAGTTTCGGCCTCTAAAATTGAGGGCAGCAGACCCTTCTTCACTTTAACACACACAACTCTCTCATAAATACTCCAAATAGAACGAATGATACCTTTTTAGAAAGCTAACAATATATACTCCAAAACCTCAAATTATCATTGCAAACTAAAGAATTGTTTGTCTTCTATGATCAGTCGAAGCCTCTGTCCCTGATCGTGGGAGGCAGCAGACCTTCCTCCACTGAAACTAGCACAAATCTCAATTCACAACTCCGATTCAAACATGAGAGAACTTTTTGGAAGCACAACATCATGATAAACAATTATTCTAAAATTTCATTTCAAACTTCTCAATATACAAACACACTATGGCTCCTCAAACATTCAAGCTTTATCACAACAACAAGAGAGAAGATGAATAGTGTTCCCCCTTTTCCTCCACCTTATCTTCTAGTTAAATCACACAAGCCAAGTGGATTTCAGCCCATGTCTTGATCATGTGGCTCCTCTAATCTCCATTGATTGTGGATTTTGACCAAAAGACTAATTTCAAATCTTTAGTTGGAAGATAATTCACCTCAAAGTATTTAGAAAGTAACTATTTTATACTACAACAAAACCAGTGTTTTATGACTGCAAAATATGACTGCAATGAGTCATAAAATCAAAAAATATGACTGGTCGCAGAAATCACTGTAGATGACTGCAACATGACTGACATGAGTCATTATCGACAAGTCGCTTCGGACATCAGTCATATTGGCAGTCATATTTTTTGGGAGGTATAATTATCCATAATTAGCTGTATTTTGCCAACAAGGCATATATTTTGACTATCTTTGAGGGCTTGACTTTATTTTGAGTTTCCCGGGCAAACAAAAATAAATCTTACGTAGCATGTGACTCCATATAGTAAATTTTTTAGCTGACGTGGAATATGACTGTAGTTAGTTATATTTTGGCTGACGTGGAATATGACTACGGTCAGTCATATTTTAGCTAATATGGCATATGACTGCGATTAATTATATTTTGGCTGACATGGAATATGACTGCAGTCAGTCATATTTTGGCTAATGTGACATATGACTGCGATCAGTCATATTTTTTATAGATGTGGAATATGACTTTTGTGAGTCATATTTTACTAATGTGAAAATGACTCTTATGAGTCATATTTTGGTTAATGTGGTAGTTCATATGGATGTCATTGGTAGTTTATGACTAATTACAGTCATATTTGGAAAAATATAAAGTCATATTTGGAAAAGATTCTATATAGTTAAAAATGAATACATATGATTTTTGAGATATATAAGAGATAATCATATTGGAAAGGGAGAATGTAAGAAGGAAAGCAATTCTCTTCATTGACATTTATTAGTCACCAATACAAAACATATATACCACAATGAATCGTTCACAAAATCCAATAAGGCCTATATTCCTTACAATAATATGAAGATGGCTCTATTGGGTTGCAAGTAGCCTCTAATGACTTTGTTTCAACTTTTGGTGCCTACATAAACAATTAAAGAAATGGGAGGTTAATTTTAGTGAATAAACAACAAAGTTCAACCTTCAAAGGCTTACAACAACACAAAATATGTAGCTCAAGTTTAGGGTAGGAAAAATAAGAATGGTGATGGAAAAAACAAGAAGAAAAAATAGACAAGTACTAAGAGATAACAACAAGCAAGAGTTAAGATGCAACAAGAAACAAAAAGCAATAACTAAGACACAACAAAAAACAACAAGCAAGAGTTAAGATGCAACAAGAAACAAGAAGTAACAACTAAGAAACAACAAGAAATAACAAGAAACAACTAAAAAACAAAACAAAACAACAAGACACAATAAAAAATAATAAAAAACAATAAGAAACAACTAAGACACAACAAAGACACAACATGAATCAACAAGAAACAAGAGTTAAGATGCAACAAAAAGACACAAGAAGCAAGAATTAAAAAGAAACAAGAAGAAACAAAAAACATGAACTAAGAAGAAGAAAGAGTTAAAATGCTAGAGAAAAAAAGAGTTTAGATGCAACAACAAGAAACAAGAAGCATGATTAGAACTAAAAAGCAACAAGAAAGAAGAATTAAGATGCAACAAAAAACAACAACTAAGAAGCAATAACAAGTATGAGCTAAAAGACAATAAAAGGCAAGGAAGAAGGGCCAAAAGAAGTGGCGACTAGGGTTTCAAGATCCTAAAAAGTGGCGGCTAGGGTTTCAAAACCCTAAAAAGTGGCGGCTAGGGTTTCAAAACCCTAAAAAAGTGGCGGCTAGGTTTCAAAATCCTAAAAAATAGGTGAGTAGGATTTCAAAATCTTAAACAATGGCTTGCCCAATTTTTTTTTGAATTGCCCGTATTTTTCTTGGGTTGCCCAAAACAAAAAAATTGTCACTACTATGAAAATATGACTGACAATATGACTTAGCGTTCCCCAAATATGTTCCCTATATTCCCTATGAAATACTTTGGTGTTCCTAATGGTCGTATAGTGTATACTTGTGACATAGAAGGCTCAAAAATGACTGACAGTCATATTTTTCCTCAAGGTGTCGACCTTCAAGAATATGACTGCAACCAGTCGTCAGTCATCTTCAGTCATATATTTGCAGTCATAAAATATCCGTTTTCTTGTAGTGTCAATATTTTCCTTGTACAACTTCATAAACACAAATTAAATTTATAAAAAATACTCTGAGTATAGAATAAAAAATTAGAAATTAACATATGTCTAATAGAGGTTAAAAAATAAAGCTCCAATCGAAATATCACTCTATCTACAAGAACTTGAGAATGCGTTTGATGGTGGCAGCAACATAATCGGCACGATTCGCCTTAGTTAAAGATTAACTGGTCCTTCCAACCATCATTGATGACCACGACTTCCCTCGGTAAGCTTGACCATGCAATAATATTGATTGATGTTTAAACCTTCAAAACAGCCTTCAAATGTCACTTCACGACTGTCGGACTCAACGCATCCAACCTGCAACAAGATCACCAATGCCCGAGCGTCATGTTGAAGATTCCCGTGCCATCGTTCCTCCACACGAGATTGTTTCGGTGGTCGAGATGATCCAGCTTCATTTTGAGGACGCCCATGTGGCAATGGCAGACCCAGCGACAGTTGAAGTTGGTCTGGCAGTTGCGATAAAGAAAACTCAAATTCACGCTTCGGTTGAGATTCTTCATCTTGAGACTCGAAAAAACCCCTCCAATTTGACATAGTAAAACTTAAATGAAAACCAAGAATAATAACATCAAATATGATGAAGCTCACAAGTGAACTCTTCTCTTTATAGTTTATTTATCACGATAGCGAGAAGTGTCACCCTGAAGCCACTCCGAACGATGTCATTTTCTTTATTATTTTATAAATATCAAACTCATCTAAAGAACGTAAATATACATATTTTTACATAGTGTCTGCATCTACAACACGACATCGTGCATAGCTGTTAACGGCCATGCTTTTGGAGAATTCCGTTTTCTTGCACCATATGCTAAGATTTGATCAAATGCTATAATTTCTTTAATCTTTCCAATTATGGACAACTGTTAATGACTACAGTGTCGAATTATATATTGTACATTGCATATATACAAACTATAATTTTTTTTAATCTTGATTTAGATTGGAAGAGATTCATTTTAGAATCTAGGTATCAAGTGCTAGACTTTTATGTTTGTTTTAGGATCTAGAGAAGTTTGGCCAATACAAGCTTTTTGTGACTATTGGTCACCTATTAAGAGCTAGACTATTTTTCAACCTCATCCAATACAAACAAATTTGTTTGAATTAGATGTGATTTACATTTCACTTTTGAATTACACTAGTCATTTTCCTTAATGTATGACAATAGACTACATTTGGACATCATATTAGAGATGTTGACTCAAAAGGATCCACAAGTACAAAGATAAAATGATGAAGATCTGAAAGTTTGCTCTAACAAGATGTTTATGGTGTAGGATAGCAACCGCATGATCTTCATTGACAATAGGCAACCATGGTTGCACACTTTGGATTTTTTGAAACTCATGATGAAAGTTTAGAGATGATTCAAGAGAAATTTTGGATGTCGACAATGGACACTTTTTTGAAGATTCATTAGGGATTAATATATTTATTTGATGTATAATATATTACTACTATATTTGCTTTAAACATTCAATGTCTAAGATATTTTTGTTTTATTTAAAAGCATAGTTATAGAAATAAAATAAAATAGGTGGACTATTTTCATCATTTAAATTTACATGAAGGCCTATGAAGACTACATTGATCATTTAATCATTCAAAAGCATTGTTCATGATTTAGTGCTTGTAATGTTGTCACCCCTATAATGGTGTTATGATGAATTGTAATTTTACATTTATGTGCTTCATAGTGAGACATCCTAAACCACTACACCTATTTCCATTGTGTTTATATACACAGTATCTATTTTAACTATACTTCAATTTTTGAAAATATATTGGTTCAATTTTTTGGTACAAAATTGCATAGCGACATATTCATTTGTTTTTCATTTGGACTGTAGATTCTTACATCTATTTCCACGGTCATAGGTCTCCAATGCATTTACAAACCCTAAATTATATAAAAAAAATAGAGGCTCACAAGCTCACATACTAGCACTTCCGGCTTTATAACTTATGTCTTCAAGCCCAAGTTCATTTTATTCGTCTTCCACAATCATATTGTGGAGAATGGAACAAGTGGACATAATATTAGATATGACATCCGTACTCCACTGACGACATGGATTGCATACAATAGCAAACCGAGCTTGCAATATTCCAAAGCATCGCTCTACATCTTTGTGAACTGCCTCCTATTGTTGCAAAAAGTAGTTTCGCTTCTCATTAGGGACCATGTGAATTGTTTGCACAAAACATGACCATAGAGAATAAATGTCATCAACCAGTAAATAATACCTATTGTAGTTAGTCCCATTGACCACGAAGGTCATGTCTCTAGCTGCATTTGTCAACATATTGTGAACAAATGGAGAACGGTCCAATACATTTAGATCATTGTTAGACCCAGGCATGCCAAAAAAGCATGCCAATTGTATAAGTGTTCACTAGCTATAGCCTTGAGTATAATAGATTTTTTGCCGAACTAATTTCCAAAGTCCCCTTGCCAAGCAACTGGACAATTTTTCCATTTATGGTGCATGCAAACCAATGAAGCAAATATACCTGAAAAACCACGAACCTCATTGATTGCAAGTTATTTCTCAAAGTCCTCTCGGGTTGGTTGTTGCAAATGGTAACCTTCAAACACTACCCTTATTGCAATATAGAAACCCTCTAGGACTTCATGGTTGTACTTTCATTTGTCCTGCAATATTTGTCGATTGCATCTGCACAAAATCCATAACACAACATGTGAAGTGTTGTACTGATTTTTTGGTGGGGAAATAAACCATGTAAACCAGTTGCTTCCACTTTCTACACAAAGTAATTGTCATAAGCACAAACCCTATCTATGATATGTAAAAACAAGAAACAACGCATATGATACCTCCTACAAAATAAATGAAGTCCATACACGGGGGGATCTAAGAAGTAATCTCTCATCCTCCTCCTATGCATATTGTGTCTATCTCTAGCAGTATTTGGAGCTCTACCAGAATATGAACTTGTAGCATGTGGAAGCATGTCTACACCATCTCCATTGCCCCTTTGCATCTCTAAGACCCATTGTAAATTGAAATCATCTTCATCATTTTTCCTCATAGTCTCTCTAATAGCCAGCAACCTAGCCGTCCAAGGATGCATTCTTTGAAGTCTTTATCACAAAATGAACACTACAACAACTCAAAAGTGTCTCAAAGAGATGCAATAAATGATCAACATAACTATTCTAAGGGAGCTCAAAAAATGGCAACAAATGGTCATCAAAATTGCTCATACAACCTCACAACAGCTCTAAAGGAGGTCAAAAAAACACAAACTTGAACTTGCACATTAGCTCAACAAAGTGCCTCCAAACACCTCCGGCTACACCTCTTTGCAATGGAACTCTATTTCATTTGTGTCTCCAATAACCCACCCTCTAAAACACCTTCTACTAGCAAAAATGAACCCACAGGAACTCCCTGCTGCAATCCTTCTTTCTTGTTTTAGAGGGTGGGTTATTGGAGACCCACCCTACTATTATTGTTCTACTATTATTCAAACTCCCTATGACAAACAACTAACTTCTTCCATTTTGTGGACCAAGAACTCCCGGCCAAACTGAAGCTTACAGCTTCTTTCTCCCATTTTGCATTTCCACTCAGTACATGGTCGCCTGACAACCAGCTACAATTCACACACTTAAGTCTCATGTAATTAAGCTTGTGATTGACTTTTGTTTTGATCGTGACCTTTGGCCGGGAATGACTGAGGTGTCTACTGGATAGAGGGAGGCTCGGGAGGTGCAAGGCCCCGGCCACCCATTTCTCCAACCTTGTTTGGGGGGAATGGGTGGTAATGCTCTTAGTGAAATATTTTATTTGTTCATTTTATGCCCATTATCCTCTTTTAAGAGATTAATATGACAATAAACACCTATAGCTTCACATTTATATGACCACCTCTAATTTAGATGGTATGGAGCCAAACTTAATGATAAGTTATTTACCAAGTAAGGCCTTTTGTTCAACTACCTAATTAACAATTTAAATTGTTTATTTATGGTCACAAATGGAATACCATTTGTGACATTTAAAATTCTATGTTACAAAGGCTAATGCTGATTCTTTTCACTAGCTAGGAAATTAATTAACTTCTACAACTAAATGAAGAGACTCTTAGTCTACACCCAAAATCACAGACATCAAGATTCTATGCAATGATTTAAGATTTGGTGGCTACACATCCTAATTGAATTGGATTTAATGTACCAAAGTTTGATTAAATGCCCCAACTTACCACTTGGAGAATTAATAGACTTTAAATGGTTGAGCTTGCATTCAGCTTGTAACATGCCTCCTTTGCACTTCTTACTACAGTAGAACTCCTCTAATTGCATAAGTCCTAGACTGCTTGATAGAATCACTTTAGAGAGGTTCAAGGCATTAGAGAGGGTCTGCACTACAGTTTAGGGTTTAGAAGTTGCCCTTGTTGTACATGTGCCACATCTTCAAGCTATGAAGCTTGTTAACAAGAATATATATATATAATTTATTTTTTACAAGATGAAGTCCACCACTTCTTGCTTGGCCTGCTCTCATTAAGTGCCACCACTTATTTTATTCCGGAAGTCGAGACCATTCAGACCTATTATTTTATAGAGATTTATTCACTCATGGAACGGGTATTTATAGGAATTCTGTTGTACAAGGACCAACTAGACCCAAGTTTGATTAAGAGCTCCTTTAAGTTTTTTGAAGTTCTCACTGGATTCTCTACCTACCTTTAATGTTGATTTTTGTGGGAACAAATCTAATGTAGTTGAGAGACTACTTGATTAGACAAGGAATTTGTTATGTGCTAAAAGAAATGTCAATGTAAGCTAATTAAAATGAAGAACAATACAAAAAATCTATTGAGTCAATTTCCCATCTTTCATTTGACCATCTATCTTGAAGAAGTTTATTGATGGCTAAGTGAAAGAATGAATTCAATGAGATTTTGTGAGATACTATGGTGGAAAGGTTGTTTTTATAGTGAAATGCATTGTCCTTCAAGAATCCTCAAAGGCTATGGAATAATTTGAAGATGAGAGCTTGATCGCTCATCATCAAAATATAATTTTTTGTTCAAAGTGAAATTTCAAACCTCATTTAGGCATAGTAGAATAAGTTGTTTTAGAAAACTTTGAACTAAAAAAAGTTAGAAAATCAATTTGGGTTTGATTTCCAAAAATTTGTTTAGATTTAGAGCCTTCAATAAAAATATTATGGACACACTTCAGAGGGGAGTTGGAAGGTACATTTTTTAATTTACATTTTCAATCATCTTCTCTAAATTTTGTCCATAAACTTTGGTTGAAGGCTCTAAGTCTGAAATAAATTTTTGAAGATCAAACTCAAATTGATTTTCCAACTTTTCTTAGTTCAAAGTTTAAAAAAACTACTTATTCTACTATAACTAAATTAAGTCTAAAATTTCACTTTGAACAAAATTCTTGCTTTCAAATTAAAAATAAGTAGTTGAGATCCTATTAATCATAATTTATATATATTCTACATGGATTTGTTTTACCTACTACTACCACACTTGTATAAAGACCTTGTCTTCTCTATTCAATAAGCTCTCAATAAGAGGCTCTTGAAGTTGTATTTTATAGTTGTCAAATTTGAATGTACAGTTGGTTTCTGTTAAGTAATATTTTAAAGTGCCAAACTTTAATTTATTGGTTATCTAGGAACAAAGTGGCAAACTTAAACCATCAATCCACCAACCATCATTACTCTTGAAACATGTTCCCAAGTTTTCCATAATTAATTTAGTAAGTGGGAACTTTAGAAATTTTTAAAAAGAACAAAGATGGGAACCAGGCAAAATGGTCTTCTAGAGGCCTTAGATCTCTTCTAATGACTACATCTAGGATTATACTTTAGTCTATGATTTTAGAGGGAACCAACTTTAGTCTTTTTTTTGCTCGTAGTTTTCTGGGTTGCTCTCCTTCTTTTCAGGGCTTTGTTATTATCATCTAACAAATGGGCATATCTTGCTTGGGATGGTTGGTTCAGCTTAGGATGAACTCCGCGTTTCAAGCTCGTTATCCTAACCATATCCTCTGCTTTTTCAAGGAGCCTTAATGGGGCAAGTCCATCGATCCCCAACTTTTTCTTACTACTCTAGCCATGATATTGCTATGATAGCTTTTGAGGGTAGCTCGCACTCAGGTTTGCCTTGTTTAAGAAAGTGCGACTAAGCCTAAATAAGCTCAACAATTGGCCTATTTATTCGGGCGTACGCGGAAACGCTTGATTAGGTCCACAAAGTTCACTACACTGACCATAGTAAAACCCTTCTCATTTAATAAAATTGGAAGTCTGATTTAAATGGCCAGATACAACATCAGATTTTACACCTAAAGAGGATACAACCTAGTTATGAAATACATCAACAGATATTATAATCATACGTAGATGAGTTTTTGCTGGTACAACTGCTTGATTGTCTACTTCTAATAAGCACAATTAACCAATTTTAATTCATCTTCTGGAATCATATAACTATTAAGAGTTAGTGATTGTTCATCAGAATTGTTATAGTCTGAATATTCATAAGGATAAAAAGATAAAGATCAAAAAGAAGCCCTAGCCTATATTAAAGACTAATACTTTGAATGAATTACATCAATAAACTTCACCCTAAAATATGATTTCCATAAGATATTAGTGTGCCCTATGCCATTGCTACAGTCAAAATAAAAGTAAAAATAGTTTTTTAATTTTTTTAATTTGAAAATAAAAACTTTGAAACTCAATATATTTTATGCACAAAGGAACGCAAGGGCTTTGTTGCTATGTGAAAAGTTACTTTTTATACAAATAAAATTTATGCATAAAAGAGTGCGAGGGTTTTTTTTGTGGCATTTGGACATGCTATGTGAAAGTTATGGTTTTTTAAATAAAACATTTTTTATTTTTATTTTTTAATTAAAAAAATGCATAGTTTTCACATTGTAGGTCTAAACGCCATGAATTTGCACAAATATAATGCTTTCTCTATGAAAAATTACAATGGCTCTAATTGTACTTGTGATGTGGAACTTATGTTTTCTCTAAAGTAAAGATAATTCAGTTCAATTTTTTAATTAAAAAAATCCATAACTTTCACACGGTAGGTCAAAACTCCAAAAAACTTGCACATATAAAAAGTTCTATGCACAAAAGAGTGCAAGGGCTTTGTTTTGTGGCATTTGGACATGCAATGTGAAAGTTCCAATTTTCCTAAAATAAAAGATAATTTAATTCAATTTTGAAATTCACTAAAAACTTGAAATTCAGTAACTTTCACACCATAGGTCCAAATGCCACAGAACAAAGTCTATCCACCTTTCATTGCAAAGAGCTTTCCAATAGGTACCAAGATTGCCGCCAAACGAGTCATTGTTTCTTAGATCTCGACATATCAAACAAAAAAAAAAAAAAAAAAAAAAAAATTAACTTAAGGTATAAGATAGTGTGACCTGTGTTGTTGCCACAACCAAAGTAAAAATAAAAATTATTTTTTACTTTTTTAATTTGTAAAAAATTTAAAATTTAAAAACTTTTATATTGTAGTGTGAGAACTAGTACAAATTGAAAGCTTTATGCACAAAGGAGTGCAAGGGCTTTGTTTTGTGGCATTTGGACATGAAATGTAAAAGTTATGATTTTTCTAAAATAAAAGATAATTGAATTCAATTATATAATTTAAACGCCACAAAATGCCTCATTGTTTCTTAAAACACCCCTTTCTCTTGTAGCGATTATATAAGATGAAGCTTGAAGGTGAGGAAATTCCTTTTGGAAATTGATCTCTCTGTGGTTGTGTGGTTGAAGTCCTTGTAAAAACATTGTTGTTCATAAGTATTTTTGGTGTTTTTAATTAAAGTTCATTACTAGAGGTCTCTAACATAGGTACTTTTCATGGTTATAAATAAGATTTTTTATTTTTTATTTTTATAAAGTTGTTTTTTGTTCTTCATTTGTAGTTTATATGCACGTAGTATTTTCAAACATGAATTTTCATATTGAAGTAGAGTTGTTTTTGGACATCATATGTCAATTTAAGTGTATGTATTCATACATTATATCATTTTTGGTCTATAAAAAGAAAAACTATAAAAAGATGAATAATCCTTCCTCCCTCAAAAATATTGTATTGAAATGTAAATGCAAATGATTTTTTTAATTTAAAAAAACTAAAGATTAAAAATTCTTTCAAATTTGTACACATTTTCAAGCAGAAGAAGTAAAAAGTCAAACTTAACCAAATAGGATCTTACAAATTCTAAAAAATTTACATATGCGTCAATTTTGAAATTTAATGATTGATATTTTTAGCATTTTTTTAAAATCTTAAAAAGCATCATATCATTCTAATTATTGTTTATTCTTGATTACACTAGCCAAAAATTTATATTTTTAAAATTGTCGAAAATACAATTTTGAAAGAATTTTCTCTAGACCCAATTTATTTGTGTAGAACAAACAGTAAAAATTTCCAAAAAAATGTTTTTTTTCCATCCCCACTATTCCTTTCATTGTAAAATAATTACCTTGGCTCCCATTTTCTACAAGACTACATTCCAAAAATAATTTAAAAAATAATTCTCACATTGAATTTTGAAAAAAATAAAACAAAAACAAATTTTTCAGCTTGTTATTATATAGGATTCTACTATTATAAAATATTGAGATTTGTGTTTCACCCTACCAAGAATTTGCCTTGAAAATTTTTGAAAAGGACATATTGTGTTCTTTTAGTCCTTGAAGGATTAACCTTATATGTTTTCAAAGAGCAATTTTTTAGACTTGAAATGTGACAAGAGGATGGAAAGACTTCAAATCACTTTCACAATTTTAACACCCTCAAATTCAAATATTATAATCTTTCAATCCATAAGTGATATTGTTGTATTTTCTTTTTCTATGTGATCTCTAATTTGTCTTATTTCTGAGATGTCACTAACATGCATTGGAATGATTATTTAATAGATGGATTAAAAATAAATGCATTACTGGACTGCATTTAAAAAATATTATTTGATTTCATTTGTTTTTTCTTTAAAAAAACTAAACCAAGTATATTAAAAGAATAAGATACAAGTATTTAAAAAGGACCTAAATTTGGGAAGGAATGGAAGAGAGAAAGGTGGGAGAGAAGTGCCGCAATTAGCCTAGCAATGTTTACCTCTACATCTAAATATGTTTCCAAAAGTTGTTGATGTGTCTTAGGATCAATATACAAGTAAACCCGGTAGGCAAGCTTTGTGCTAATTAAAAAAATAGACAAAATCAGCTCTATCAATTGTCTTGCCAAAGTGGACAAGTGGGAAAGGAGGAATTGATGTTTCCCTAATAATGGTGGACAACCTCATTGATGGAGACTAGTCAATCTTGAGAGAATCTAATACGTGTGAATTTCTTATAGTATCCTTCCCCACCCATTGAGTCTACATAAAGGTGCATTAGATGATTTTTGAGGCCTCTAAAAGATCATGAGTTTCCAAATTGTGGGAAACATGGGAAGTGTGAGCAACTACAAATCAATGCCAAATCAACAGTTTGATGTGGTTGGAAGATTGCCATGTCAGATAATCATATTTAATTAATTTTCCAATTTTTTTTCAACTATTATGCTTTTAGATTTATTAAAATTTTAAAACTCTGCTAATACTACAGTGATTCACAAATATGGAAACAATCCTAAAACAGTCTTTGGAGTCTCAAATCTTCCCAAATGCAACTACTATTTAATTTCACCTTTAGCATCCCTTATAAAAAAATTCTGATGACCAATACATGTAAAGAGGCCCTCACTAGGGTCTCTTTGGATTGAAAAAGATTTTGTTTTGTATTATTGAGCTCAATTTGCTTCGTATCTTAAAGTGAATATTTAAGTCTTTTTTTGAGATTGGATTTTGGTTATAGCTAGAATTCAAAGCGAGAGCCTCCCATATGATTACGTAGCAAAAGGTTTTGCAATTTCATGCTACATTTGCCAATTTGAACAATTTTCGCATCAAATTCATTCCAAGCTTGATTCCAACAACTTGATTGCTTTATAACTTATTCTAATATTAATTTCTTATTGGTGTGGGAATGTCGAGGTGGGCGGATACATGTATGTACTTTGTAGTTTATAAATTTCAAGGAACTTGCCATCACATCCAAAAATAGCCCCAACTAGAAATAAGTAGAAGCAGGAGTTGTTCAACTTTGAAAATGTTGTGGAGCGGCGCTCTATGAGCAATTGTTGCTTAGACAATGTACAGTCGGGTACTGAAAGTTTACAAACTCCGTTTTGGAGCCATTCAAATGTTTTTACAATGTGCATTATAATTGATATATTTTTTTGTAAGCGTAATTATTGTTTCATTCTTATGCAATCCTGATCAACTATACCCAAATTTTAGATTTAGAAAGCCAAAACTCCATTTTTAGTGAATTGTTTCATTAAAATTTGTGATTTCACATTATCATTGATTGAAAATCATTGGCGATGAATTTTTTTATTTTTATTGCATAGATTTGTAAGAAACATCTATATGCACATCTTTCCTTCAACAAGCTTCTCCAAAAAAGCTTCCAAATTCCATCTATAGAGATTTTAATGTTGGGGTGATCCTATCCAAATTTTGTAAAATAGATATCTCTTTATTGTAATTAGACTTTTCTATTTGGAATTCACATAGTAACTAATTTTGTACATTTAAACATGATGGTACAATTACTTTGCCAAAATCAAGTTAAAATATAGAAATATCCATTTCTTCAAAGTTTAGTCATACGACACTTTTCATTGAATTCTTCATTGGTCATCTTTTTGTTACTCAAGGGGGTGTTTTTTAATATGAAAGATGTGCATATGGATGTTTCTTATATATCCATGCAATCAAATTAAAAAAATTCATCACCAATTGTATTTAGTAAAATATCATGTAAAATCACAATAATTGACTTTAAAAATTCACTAAAAATGACATTTTGCTTTTTTGAAACTGATATTTGATATGCTTGATTGGGATTGGGTAAGAACTAAGTGATAATTATAAAAGACAATAAAACTCAATTCTATTCTACATCATGTAGAAATTTTTGAAACACAGTTCGTAAGCTTTTAGTACCCGACTGTACAATTATTGCTTCTCTTGCTTTGTAGCCCTAATATTGTTCAGATGTTGCTCAAGTTATGAACCAAATACAAACATTGTTAATAAACGTTGGAATCCCCCGGGTTCAAGTAGTGAAACCATGAGTTCATTCTCACTTACTGTTGGTCTCCAAATGATGCTCTTGAAATCTTTTATACTCACAAAATGACCTTCGTACATGGTCTATGTGTTGTTTTCTCAATCCACCTAATTTTCCAAAAAAATCATCAATGATCTAACTGTTGGTAGCTAAAGCCCTTGTACCTCTTGATCTAAAAGGATTTGTTCTAAGGAGGCACCATGGCTGGATTGCTCCTCCTCTTCATATGGTCCTCTTCATGTAGTCCTCTTCATGTATTTGACAATTGCTACAGAGCTACAAATTCTTCAGGAATTTGTAAGTCAAAGAAACAAGAACAAGATATTTCTAGCTAGTTGCCTTTCTAGCGGTCTATTGAATAGATGCACCAACAATGTAACAATGTAGCGTCTAGTAACTAATTCATGGTTCAACATTTATTTGCCTTCATTTTTACACTAATGTTTGACAGTAGTCGGTGAGATTTTTGGATGACTTCTTTGAATTTTTTTGCCATTCTAATCATCTACCTAACTCTGACATGATCTAGAAGATTGCAACTAAGAATGTTTATCCTTGATAAAGGATATTTGCAGAAATTGAGGTCATTTTTTATGTTTTTGAATTTTTTGAATAGTTGTAAAACCATTGAAAACTGTGCAAAAGAAAGTTCACCAAGGAGATGAGTATCTTTGTAGTAGGTTGTTGTGGAAGTAAGGTAGATAAGCCTATAATCACTTTGATTTGCAATTTGAATAAGTTGGGGTCAACTTCAAGAGGATACCATATTTTTTAGAGGTGTAAACATGTTTCACAAATCAAACCTAAGTGGAATTATAATTTTTCAATTAATCCAAGTCATTTCATATTTTTTGGAGCTTTAAAAAAATTAATTATAAAATTTTGAATTTGAAATGTTATAGGGCTCTAAAATCATCCACCTTCTAAAATGTACACTACTTGTACATTGCTGAAGGCTATAAAAAAGCAACATGTACACATAGTGGACATTTGAGGAGGTGGGCAATTTTAGAGCATATTACCTTACCTTACTGCAAAACTACTTGTCTGTTGATTTACAACCTCGACTGCAGATTGCAATCTCAATTGATGCTAATGAAATTGATTTTCTGAATAGAAATATTAAGAGGACCAAAAAATTAAAGGGACTTATTGTAGAAAATTGTAGATGTTTGAAACATGGTGTACAACCCTTGGACACTCAAATAACTATTGATGTAAAGTGCCCTCTATAAAGTCTTGCAATCCTTGTTTGGTTTTGCCTCAAGTAGTCTAATTTGAGATTGTAATGCTGGCAAGTTAATTGAGATCTTTTGATGAGATTTTTTGTGTACAAGAAGTCAGTCCAATAATCTACATGTGACTCAGCACACAAGCTAAAATTGTTCTCCCACTAACACATGGCTCATTTGAGAACCACTACGCTTGGTTTTAAAGTAGAAGGTTGCTCTTGAGAAAATCAGTACATCTATTCTGAAGTATGGAATTTGGAGGAACTTTGAGGTTGAGAGGATGTAGAAATGCGAGTACTTGCTTGGAGTGTATGTTGCTTGTAGACACAGCCTAGAGAATTTGAGGAAAAAATTGTGTTTGTCAAAGATATTGAGTATGTGTTGTGGTTAGAAGTTCTTTGATCAAACTTTGTGAAGTTGTAAGTATTGTTTGATGACTTTGCAAAATGATAGGAAATTATATGCCAAATGATGTACAAAACATGATAGTTGGTATGAGAAAAGCTAGCTTGTCATTGAGTGAAATTAGAGACATTATAGGGAGACCAAAATCAACAATTTCGAGGGTCTTGAAGAGATTAAGTGTATGTGGCTCTATGATGCCAGCAAGTAAATCTGGTAGGCCACGAAAGTTGAGTGATCGAGAGAGGAGAAGGCTCAAAAGAGATCTTAGTAGTAATCATTGTGCTCTTCTTGCAGAATTGTGCAACAATGTGACACCTTTCGTGTGCATGTTAACTTTACGTAAAGAGATTCACGAGCTTGGTGTTAATAGTTGCATTGTTGCTAAGAAACTGTTTTTGAGTGACATGCATAAAACTAAGAGGTTGGCCTTTGCAAAAGAGCACTTGCATTGGACGATTGATGATTGGAACAATGTGATTTGGACCAATGAGTCATCTTTTCAATTTGAAAAACGATCAAGCCAAATTTGAGTCTGGTAAGAAGTTTATGAACGGTACAACTGGGATTGCTTAGCACCTACATTCAAATCTGGCAGGACTTCAATTATGGTATGGGGGGCTCTGATTGGATCTTCTAAGTCTTATTTGGTGTTAATCCCTCCTAATAGACGCACTGCTATGGACTTTGTAGAGATAGTATATGAGAGAGCATTGGAGCATTATCACTGGCACCATGACCACTATGCGCACTTCATTTAGATGGAAGATGGTGCACTGGTACATTGCAGTAATGCACAAAAAGATTGGAGGGAGCAATTTGGATTGAGAAAGCTTGAATGGCCACCAAATTCTCTTGACCTCAATCCTATAGAGAACGTATGGAAGCAAATTAATGATCGAGTGCAACAAAAAAGTAGACCACAAAACAAAGACGAAATGTGGACATCAATCAATTTGGCATGGGAGGATATACCTCAAGAAAGTATCCAGAAGTTGATTTCTACAATGCCAAACCAAATGGAAGCTATAATAGCAGCTAAAGGTGGTAGCACTCAATAGTAGTAGGTGTACTACTTTGCTACAAAATAGTTGCTAGTGAAGAATAAATATTGTAAATTTCATGTTATAGTAGGCTTCTACATTACTATAGCTTTCTAATGATACCTTATTTAACTATGTTTGTTCAAGTTTTAGGATAATACATGAGTTTGATTTCCTTAGCCTTAAATTTGTATGAAAGAAAATTGGAAAACACATAATAGCAAGCATTATAGCCACATAGAGGAAAATTTTACCTACATAGTGTGCATCTTTGTAATACAAAAGATGTGAACAATGACTTTTCCTATATATTTGTGCAATCAAATGTTAAAAAATCATCACATATATTTTTCAATTAATTTTTATGTGAAGCCAAGAAAAGAAAAGAAAAGAATTCACCAAAAATAGAGTTCTTATTTCTAGACATTGACATTTCATATGTTGGTGAAGGTTCTATAAAACAATACATTTAATAGGATAGTTTTGATAGAATACATTTACAATGGAAATACAAGAAAAAATGTGAAAAGCTTCACAAAGGGGTTGCAAGACTTTCTAAAGGGTACTATACAACAAAGGTAGATATTTATATAGTGTGTAATGTCGATTAATTGGCATGGGTCCCCTTAAAACCCCTATTTAGTGTAGTATAAGAAGTTATGAAGGTACGACCAGATGTATTTTTATTTTGGAAAAGGGACCTTGCTTTTGTGCCATACTTTGAATGTGTGACAAGTGTACACACAGGCAATGGTAATGTACGAATGTGGTAAGTGTGCAGTATATTCTTGAATGTCACTAACTTTATTGTAGAGAGAGACACCAAAAAGAGTTTGAGTGTAATCTCTGGCATCGAAGGTTCTGAAGGATGCTGTCGAATACTTATGCTTGTGCAACGCATCGAGACCCATTTTGAAGTCAGCCCTAACATGTAGATCCGGTACAGATATATATATCTAACCACAGAGCAGATTTGAATGTTCCTGTCAGTGTCGCTACAAAAGCTTGACATAGATTCCCAAAAACCAACGCTGATGGCTAGATGAACCCCTGCAGCAGCAAAACACACACGACACCGTCGAATCAATCGCACCTAAAATCCGAATTTCGACACGTTTGTTGCGCGATGGTGCATTCCGGAGGGAGCTTGATCTGAGGAATCGAGTTTCTGCGTGTTTTCACCTTTTCCCGCTGCAATTGGGTGAAGTATTGGCTTTGTTTGAGACTTTGGAGAGAGTTTTCGGGTTTGTTGGCATTTTGAGCTGCAGATTGAAGCAATCTCGTCCTGCGCTTGCCAAGGTTAGAGAATCTGCGCCAGGATTAGGTTTTCGAAAGTTTGATTTTCTGTATATTGTGCAATGGCGCGTGTTTGCGGCTGAGAATTCGAGTTTGTAGTCTTTGCTGATGGAGTTCGTGATTTGAGTCCGATCCGTGGATGGTTTGCGCGGCAGAATTTGATGACAGTATTACTGTGAGAATAAGAAATGTAAACTTCAAGAGGTGCATGGATGTTTTCGGTTCTCTAGGCGAGAGGGGAATGGGTCTTGGAGTCGCGGTAGCCACTTGAGTATGCAGAATTTGAATTCCCGCTGGCGTTGTTATGGTCTTCAAAATTTGTGCTAGGATTCGTTCTCCGCCCTGCATCGCAAGCAATGTGGATCGTTTTTCTGTATCGATAATGGAGGGTCCTTCGGCCAGTTAGGGTTTTGTTTACAGGTTCTGCATCGAGTGTCAATTGATGTAGAGTTCAATTCGGATGTGTCGATTTGTCTCTCTCCCTAATTCCTTTCTTTATCCTTATCAACGATTTGCTCTTCGAAATTCGTCGGGGCTTAGGCATTCTTGCACCAGTTTCCTCCGACGTGGAGGACAACCATGTCGAGGGCATCGAAGAAATCAAGCTTGCAGAAACTCGGACTCAGTTCTGTGAGCAAAACCTCGTGGACTGTTTCTTTGCTGCTGGCGTCCCAGCCTCTTATTTGAAGTGTTCGGAAATAAACGAGGGAAATCACTGCTTGGATCCGGGAGGCGTTGCTTCAGAATGGGCGTGTTGTGTATGGATTGTATTAGGCAGTCGTGTCAGTGATTATTTAAGATGATTTTAGTATAATTTAGTTCTTTGTTTTCCTCGTGATAGTGAGATATTTGATCATTAGCAGCGTTTTGGAGAAGGATTTGTTGGGAAGGATTTCTCCTCATTGGAGATTTACTTGGCTGAAGTGTAAGTTTTGTTCCGTCCTGGAAGTGGACGTTTTGAGTTTTGCTTCCTCTTTTTCTTTGCGGATTGAGGGGGGTAGGGTGCTGATAGAGAGTAAATGCTATTTAGAGAATGTTCCCGAGGTAGTCCTTCTGGTTTGACTCTTGATCTCGTAATTGGTTTCTTTCACTTCTTTATCGTCTGTTGTAATGCGACTCTTTATACTCATATCTCTTTATTGCTTTTGGTCGACGATGCAAGGTCTTCCTCAGTTCTATGCTATACAGACATTGTGGAATTGGTTAATTGGTATTGCAAATCGTTTCTATGCGTTGAATCTAGGCCTATGTCGATATATTAGAAACTCATAAGTTCAGAGGGACTGATTTCCTTGACGCTCCAGTCATGATCAGTTAGATCGATTGTCGCAGTTTCTATGGTAACAGGTGTGAATAGCAGGGAGGAAGTTTGAATGCGTTGCTCCTCACAAGCTTGGAGCTTGGGTGGGTAGAGATGCTGAGGCGGGTGGTGAGGAAGGCGGTGCAGGCGAGCAAATCGCTTCCTGGCGCGGACACTCGTCAATCGCCTCTACTTGCAGTCTTTCCCAGGGTATTTTTGTTTACTTATGTGTACAGAGTCGATCACCGTCCATTTTTTTGGAATCCACGAAGTTGTTTGACAACAGCATATCATATCTCAGATTAGTACATTTGTACATTATTAATTGGTACTAAACTGGTGAGTCATTAGCCCGGGTGAAAATTTTGCACAGGCATCCTTGGATCACTTCCTATGGATGCTGAACTTTTATGCTCCGAGGAGTTCTTGTTTGTGTTGTCAATGTAAATTATACTGACCTCCGCAATTAGTCTCCTGATGACTAAAGTCAGTGTAGTCCTCAGCAATTTGTATTGGAAATTCTGCTCTGTTATGTCATCAGACGATTTATGTAATCATAACCTAAGCTTCTAGGCTAATCACTTAATTTTGCTTTACAAGCCTGATCCTGCCCTGTTATTTCAGAATGTAATGAGTTATACCTACAGCAAGTGACCCATAATTTTCGAATATATCTGTACTCCTAGGTTCTGAGCCTTCAGTTATGATAATTACATCCATGAATTTGGATTTCTTTGAGCGAGATTCCGTTACAGTATGTTGACGGTCCCACTATTGGGTTACTGCAGAGTAGTGTCAACGTAGGTCTGGGAAATGTGACTGATGATCAGTGGAGTCGACACGGGATTGATCGTAATTTTACTTCTGAAGCATGTGGTAAGCTGCATGAGCTATGATGTTGTACTTGAAGTTTAGAATAGTGAATATTATTGAATCGCTTGTTATTTTTCTGATATTAATCAGACTTGCTGTTAATTACTGTAACCGATCGAGGAATCTTATGCAAGTTTATTGCTGGCGCTGTAGGTAATGTATTGCTCGCACTGGATGAATATCAAACTGATCAGAATGCGTTTGTCCAGATGAACCAAGATTCCGAGGTGTTTCTGTATCAGATTTATTGAACAAGCATGGTGCAGTGAGTTTATTTTCCGCTCTCTCTCCTTCTTCATAATTTCATTAAGTTATTAGAGCACTTCTGAAAGTTTTTTTATGTCGTGCAAGCAGGTGATCTTATCTAAGGATCTAATTTTTGCAGGATGAGTATTTCAAAAGATCCTTGTATACTAGAGCTGTTCCACATGTTGCTGGTTCCTTTTCGACAGTACCGGCACTTTACTGCCGTGCGATGTCATCTCTTGTCGATGCATCAAAGAGTGAGCCCCTTAAGGTTGGTAAGAGCGACATGACAGTGAAGGAAGATCCCGAGGAACCCGTGGCTGATGCAAGGATTTTGAAAAATCTATCATCATACTTGTGGCCCAAGGATAACCCTGAGTTTCGAAGGAGAGTTGCTCTTGCTTTGAGCCTTCTCGTTGCTTCCAAGGTACTATTTTATCTTAAACTTGCGCTTGGGAAGTGTTTTGTGACCGAGGATAACGAAGTTTGTGATCGTTGGAAGATTAAATGTTGACCAATTTCATGCAGGTACTGAATGTGCAAGTCCCTTTCATGTTCAAGTATGCTGTTGATGCTTTGTCGGTTGCTGCCGGAGCAACTGGGGCAACAGCTGCAGCCTCATCTGCAACATCAACATTGTTATTCGCTACTCCAACAGCGGTTCTTCTTGGATATGGAATCGCTCGAGCTGGTGCTTCAGCTTGCAATGGTAAGGAAGCACCCAAAATTGATCGCTCTTTGATGTTCAGTTTCGAAAACCTGGGCTTGGAGGCTCAAAAGCAGTAAAAGTGACCTTATGAGAAATTCGGTGGATACCAGTGCTTGGATACCTTCATCTGCTGGTTCTGCGCGTGGAACATCTCCGGCTGCAAAATTGCTCTGCACGTTTTTTGACTTCCACACATTCCAATTTTAAACTACAAGAGAATCTGCCATGTGTTGGATCTCAGGTCTAGACGTTTGTTACGCCCGCGTTGTTTGACATTATGTGTTGAAATCAGAGCTACGAAATGCGGTGTTTGCCAAGGTCGCTCAAGGCACAATACGTACTGTGGCTCGCAAGGTGAAAATCTTTAGAGATATTAGGGAACCTGTCTTGCCCTCTTTTTCATGCCTTCAGGATTAGCGCTTTGACCATGTAGACATTCTTGCTGTTGCATACTTCAGTTCATACATCGTAATTTGAAGTGGGTGAAAACGTCTCTGGAAACAGGTGTTCATGCATCTTCACGACCTGGATTTGAGCTATCACTTGAGGTACTTTCGGAGTTTTCACTTTTGTGCTTCGATCAGACTGTCGGTGCCATGCTCTTGTGCTTTTGTGTTGTTTTGAAGAGTCATATTCTTGATAATGTTGCTTTTGATGAGTTCTCCCAGTAACGTTGATTAATTTTCTTTCATGCAGTCGGCAGACAGGCTCGCTCAATCGCATAATCGACAGAGGCACTCGAGCCATTAACTTCATCCTTTCATCCATGGTGTTTAATGTGGTGCCAACACTTTTAGAGGTACATATATGATCAAGAATGCTACCTTGCAATTGTCTCCTACAATGGTATAGCTTCCTGACTCAGTAGAATGCTTGGGAGCTGGAGTTGTATACCATAACAATGATGAGAGTGATATCAATGATTGAAGCGTGCATTTCTGTAATTAACCTGACCTTGTCTATACGATAGTACCAAAATTCTTAGCTTGGATTCTGCCTGCTTGTGCAGATATCAATGGTGGCTGGAATACTGGCTTACAAATTTGGAGCTCCATTTGCGTGGATCACCTCCCTTACAGTGGCCGCTTACACTCTTTTTACATTGAGTGTAACACAGGTAGGATCCATTTACCTCCGACTTGCTATCGTTTGCTAAATTTGTAGTTAATGTAGAGAAGGGCTGTAGCTAATCACTGAGCTGAGATTGATATGCACACTTGTCTTCCTCTTAGTTGGCACTCGGCAGCGTGTAGTAATTCTATGGTTACCTCTTTGAACCGTAGATGGACCCGTTTGTAAGTCGTCCCAATTTTGCCGGTGCTAACAAACAGAAAACGAGTGCTTCGTACCCTTTGTAGATTTTGATTCATGAGCGCAGCTTACTGTTGGGTATTGTGGCTGCAGTGGCGAACCAAATTTAGGCAGGATATGAATAAAGCTGACAATGCTGCCAGTTCACGGGCAACAGACTCTCTCATCAACTATGAGGTGAACTTTTATCGCCCTAGATATTATAGCTCTGAAAGGGCTCTGTAGATTCATAAGAAGCTCGGTTTTGTTCTATTTCTTTGTAGTTCATTTTTTAATGTCGTTGACTAGAGTTTTGCATTGAATCTTTTGGTCGGTTTAGGTTCAAAGCTGTGTCATTTGGTTCTCGCTAGCATTGTTGCTGTTCAAGTTCTTGACAGCAGTACAATAATGAGACTTCGTGTGATTCCAGACTGTGAAGTATTTTAACAATGAGGAACACGAAGCAAGAAGATACGATGAATTCCTCAGAAGTAAGTGATTTTCCCAAGTGTGACTTTGAGAATTCTGCTTGACGAACTCTCTCTCCTTATGTGCACGCACTTGATGTCCTTGAAGTACACTGCCTGTTGAAATTTGTCTTGTAAAATTTGTTAATATCCTGTTTTCTTCTGCAGAGTACGAAGATGCTGCTCTGAAGACACAAACAAGCTTGTCATCGTTAAATTTCGGACAGAACGTGATCTTTAGCGCCGCTTTGTCTACAGCCATGATAATGTGTAGTCAGGGTATTCTCAATGGAACTATGAGCATAGGAGACTTGGTATGGTTTCATTACACTTTCAATGGTTATCCGTTGCTGGATGGTCTCTCTGCTAGTGAATTTGCTTTGGTCCATTGAGAATTTAGCCCGTTCTTGTTTTGGTTTTGATAATTGATTTCGCATCTTTGTCCCTTGAATGATTGTGGTATATGGTCTTCGGCATCTTTTTACTTCAGAAGGGATATCAGTACTTTGCGGAGCACACATCAGGTGTAATAATTTTAAAAATAAATTGTGATCTGTCCTGGCTAGTTCGCTTTTAAAATTGCCTCCGTACTGCTTAAATGATTTTTGTTGAGCGTAAGTTGTTGTCTGTTACAGGTGATGGTGAATGGATTGCTCTTTCAGTTGTCACTACCCCTAAATTTCTTGGGAACAGTATACAGGGAGACACGGCAGAGCTTGATAGACATGCACTCCATGTTCTCCTTGCTTGAGGTATGATATGTTAGTGCTCTTTTAGCTGGCATTTTCATGCACTTTGCATGAAAGTGATGTATGACTGGAGTATAGGAATAGCAGCTGTATAAACAGGCCCCATTTAATCGGGGATACTGCCCGTGCACATTGAAAGTGAATTATGATTCATACGTCTGTTGTGCAGGTGAAGCCAAAGGTGGCGGACGAACCACATGCAAAGCCTTTGGAGTTGAAAGGTGGACGCATTTCATTCGAAAATGTACATTTTGGGTGCGTTTCTCAACTTTTTACTGATCAAGTTGGGCATGAGGAATTAGGCTACTTCAGTTTTGCTCAAAGTTAACCTGTAGATCTGGAAACATTTGCAACTTTTGGTAGGTAGAATACAATAAGTCCGGAAGAAGTGACTGTTTCTCACTATTACCTGTATAGCAGTTCTTTGCAGAGCGCCTGCTTTTTGCATAGGGCGTTGTTTGAGCAATAATGATGTTACAGTTATCTTATGCCTAGTGCTATGGGTAGTAACCTTTTCCAGATGTCTTAGGGCAATCCATGACTTAATCAAGATGGTTCTTGATTTTGACATAGCCTTACGTGTCTTCTTTGTTTCACTAACGTAATTTCTTGTTGTTTGACAGTTATCTTGCGAACAGGTCCATTTTGAACGGAATATCATTCGATGTTCCTTCAGGGCATAGTGTGGCTATTGTCGGCACAAGTGGGAGCGGTAATTGTTCCTATCCAGATATGAATATGGGTTTTATCCTCTTCTGCACCTTGCTAAATAAATGAGTTAACCATTCTGACCTGTCTTAGTTTTGGCATTGGAATTTGTATCTATGCATAGATCTATTGTTTGATCAGAGGTAGGTGCCATGTTCTGATTGTGCACGTCTGTTCTGGGAAATGGTACAGGTAAATCCACAATTTTGAGGCTGCTCTACAGATTTTTCGACTGTGACTCTGGATCAGTAAGTTTTTTGTGCTTTTGAAATCTGACTGTAACATTGGGGTCCTTCACAGGAATATCTGATGTTACTCGGCGTGCGTCAAGTTCTGAGAAGTACTTAGTCCTGCTTTAATTGCTTTGCAGGTCAAAGTGGATGGTCAAGATGTACGTGATGTGACCCTCAACAGTCTACGGAATTGCATTGGTGTTGTCCCCCAAGATACGGTATGTTTTAGGTTTAATACTGGCGTCTAAGGTGGTTATTTTGGTTATAATTTGTCTGTGATGCTTATTGGACAAAGTTTTGGCGCATGGTAGTTTCTGCAATTTTATCACTGAAGTCAAATTACGTAGTGTGCTGCTCTGAAATTCCATTAATTTATGCTGTAGGTAGAGCCTTTTATTAGTAAGCCTTACTGATGTTTACTTGGAGGCTGTTCGTGATTCAGGTTTTATTCAACGACACTATCTTCTACAATATTCAATATGGTCGAATGACGGCCTCAAAAGAGGAGGTTTTTCTTTCACCTCTTCAGAGTACATGGCTATTCTTCTAAATGGTTTTATACAATATTGAGGACTCTATTTGCACACTTGACTGAGCCACTGTGATGACATGTATGTTGGAGCAGGTGATTGAGGCAGCTAGGCAGGCAGCAATTCATGATGTCATCATGAGATTTCCGGATCAATATGAAACCAAAGTTGGGGAACGAGGACTCAAGGTTGTTACCTTTATTTTGAAGCACTAGCAAAAGTTTTTGTCGGTGAATTGCTGTCCATAAAAAATCTTCTTGATAGGTTTGCCTCACTTTTTGAAATGTTTTTGTTTGGAAGCACAATTGCTTAGCAGTGAGATTTTGTTGAATAATGGCTGGGGACGTTTATGCAGCTGAGCGGTGGGGAGAAACAACGCGTTGCATTAGCTCGAACTTTCTTAAAAGCTCCTCCTGTATTGTGAGTTTCTCTGGAACATTTCCTCTGTCCTGAACGCAAATTTCTAAGATATTAAATATTTGATAACGAAAATGATAGGGTTTTAACTTGAGGCAAACAAGTGTAGCAGTTATGTACAATCTTTTTTGGACTGCATGTAAGCTGGTTGCCCAAGCATCTGCGTAGACATAGTTGTGAACTAGCGGTGATTAATCTTGCTTCCATTCTCACTTGCGTTTTGATGCATGGAAGGCTCTGTGACGAGGCAACAAGTGCATTGGATAGTTCAACCGAGGGAGAAATATTGACTACGCTGCGATCTCTGGCGAATGATCGAACTGCTATCTTCATTGCCCATCGGCTCACCACAGCGATGCAATGTGACGAGGTAAACAAATACCTGCTTATCATCTACCAAAGGCGGGCGTTGGCGGTTTGAGATGTGGTTTGCCTCTGTGGCATGGATCTCCTTCCCGTTTGCTCAAGCATTATGTTGTGCTTTTGATATTTTACTCACTTGACCCCACCTTTTTGCTCCAGATTGTCGTTTTGGAACAAGGTTCCGTTGCAGAGAGAGGCAGCCACGACGTATTGCTTGCGCTGAATGGTCGTTACGCCCAACTCTGGAATCAGCAGAATAGCACCGATGGAGGTTCTGAAATTGACAAACTCAATGCAGCATTGTAGTTGTTTCCTGGTATCTGATGTTATTGTTTTATCTTCATGACTCCACGGACAAAGTTCCTTTGTTATGGGTTGTCAGGAAGCTTCACCCGAGATAGCCTTACAGTCATCAGTGCTTCATATCATTGTGGGCATCATTTTCCGATGCCTTTGTTTCTCGGGAAATTCCTGCATTGTGACAGGTGTCCTGTGCAGTTTCTTAGTCGATTTGCCATTGGAGATGTTGCAAACTTAATAAAATGGTTTCTTTCTGTCTTCTTGTAGCATGAGAAGACATGATTAATGAAATTCAGAAAAGCATGAATTGGGACTAGGATTTTCACGGATGAAAGGTTGCCGTGTGGACGGAGTCGTGCGTTGCTGAAAGATGGCTTGAAGAGTTACAAGTTAAGTCACGACAGATACCACTTACAGGACTGAGATTGTAGGGGAACAATCAAATCGATTTTTGCCAACTTTTGTTGTTAGCTGCAAGATATCTATGAGTTTCGTCCCTTCAAATGCAATGGCTGGGTATGAATTAAACTAAATTTGAAAACATGTCATAAATCTTGAATCTAGAAAGGGTAATATTATTGAAAATTATGATTCAAAATCTGTCTAGTCAGGATTTCAGTGTTTTGATCCCTCATTCTGCGTTTTTTTCCTTATAGTCCTGTTTGTAATTTTGCTACTGTTTTCTGCCAATTTGTTGGTTTGCGTATAGTATGAGGATGTCTTAGCCAAGCTGTTGGTTTGCAAATACATTACTAGTAAACCCCATTGCAAAATTTGCAACGTCAAACATTGCAGCAACGAGCTTCTTCTTTGGACTCCAAAATATGGATGAAAATAATGGATGAAAATGTGACCATATGCATGATGGATGAAATTATGACTTTGTGACATTATATACTATAGTAGGTGCATAGTATATGGAGATGCGGGCTTGTTGTATATTTGTCCCTCCAACAAGATTAGTTATGGCTTCACATTTTTGAAACTTATTATAGGTTTTCTAATGCAATTGCATACTTGTCCATTAACATCTTAATATTACTATGAACATTTAGTTTGAAATTTTTTGTTTTGGTGATGGAACTTATTCATTAGGCTTATACAAATCCTTAAATATAATCATATACACATGTTCTAGATTCCTCTTGAGGAGTGAAAGAAAGGGGCAATGAAAGGGTCCAAAATTTCCCTCGGTCCTTGAGTATTGGTGCATCAAGTTTCTAAACTTCATAATGAAAATGTTATGTATAAAATTTGCTTCATTTAATTTAACCCTTTATAATCCTTGGTTGGAAGGTGGACGCAGATTTTGAGTTTTTTTAGCAAAATAAATTAAGGCATATAAGAAGAATCTAAACACTAAATCTTTATTTTTTCAATTTTTTTTTTCTTCCTATATCTACATGAACTCATTCAAAACCTTACATAATGATTATAAAGTAGTGACTGACTATGTTAGTCACATTTGTTGACAAATAGACTAAAATTGCTTTTTCAATATACTTGAATATACTTTGTAGGCAAGCTATCAAAAGAAGCCCTTGAAAACATTTGTAATCCACACAATGAATGTTGTCTCTTTTAGGGTTTAAAAATCAATTCATTAAACTTTTGGAATTTGATTTATATTTGTTAGTGCATTTCCATTTGATGCTATCAATCATTCCTTCAATATTACTATGGGTCCTTAATATAGAATTATATTAACTCAAGGTATTATCAATTTTTTGAAATCATCTTAATACCTACGTGTTTATGGCTTTTTCCATCTTTGAGGAGTACTGTGTTTGAAAGGGAAAGGAAAAGCGTCAAACCTTTAATATGTTTCACTAGAGTAGAAAGGAGGGTCTTATGCACCAAGTACAATGTAAGAGCATGGTGTCCAAGGTCCACTTGGGTACAAAAGTTGGCGAGCAAATGGACCTTCAACACCATTCCCTCATATACCTTACTAACTTAGTACCTTTGGTTTTCCTTTTTATGAGTCTTCAATATCTTTTTTGAATTGTAACCTTTGTATATGAATTCTTCAAGAGCAATGCATCCAAATAATTGGTTTTACCTTTATCACTTGTAGCTATCAAAATATCTACTCATATATTTGATTTAAACTAAGAAAATGAACACTATAAGAAACCTGCCTTTTGTGGCGTTTTGAAGAAATAGGTCATGTTTTCATTGACATCATTGTGTCATGAATTTAAAACTTGTGCGAGGCAAATTTTTGGTCGATGTTGGGAAAGACGCGGAGATGTCAAAGCAAAAATAAGTGGATGACACAGGGGATGTGTATGTTTTTCTAAACATCAAATAAAACATAGTCACATTATTTTAAATGTTGCAAAAAAACATGGAAGTGCCACGTTAAGTTCACAATTTATGCCACGTTAGCTTCACAATTGATAAATTTATGTAAGTTACTATGGATTGAGCGGGTAAAATGCAAACTGGATGTAAAAAACATAAGAGAAGGGCAACTATGTGGCATGCTTTGTGAAAAAAGGAAAATGGATGGATACATAATATGGATGAAAATAGATGCTCTTTATACAAGTGGGGTGGTAGGAAGTAAGACAAACTATATGGGATATTTTAAGCAAGAATTCTATTTAAAGTAGAATGTCTAAAAAAACGTTCACATGTCTAAAAAAATGTCTAAATGTCTGAAATAATGTCCACAGGCATTGCAGTGAAGTTTCCATACATCTTTGAATTATCCCATATCTTTTGGCTCACCATAAATGAAAAACAGATTTTAGTATAAATATGACCTCTTCACCCTTCATTCTCACTAAATGTCAATTAAGTAATTACTTAACCTACCATAAAAAACTCTTATGATGATAGGTGATCAATTTTTGCTGAATTTGACAATTTTTTTTGTTCCTTTTTTTTTAATTTAAAAAAAATAAAATATTTTATATAATTAAATTATTATTATTTTCAAATAATTATTTAATACAATTAATGCCATGTATTTTTTTAGTGAGTCACATTATGAGCCACGTTGTTACAATGATTTTTTAAATTAAAAAAAGGACATTGTCCAAACAAAAAAAGATGACATAGCCACCATGTGGCATCCATATTGTGGGCGTTTGGAGAGTGCAAACATAAGGTATCAACAACCAATTTTGTGAAATATGCAAACATCAAGGCACATTACAATAGATTCCAACCATTTGTAGAAATGCCACCTACAATAGATTTTAGGTGATAGTAGAGTTGACGCACCTTCAATTGACAAAAACACACTTAGTTTGATGTCTTCATTAACACTACAAGAAACATGGGTTCTTCTAGTGAAAGTTTGACAAGTTTTTAATTCTACTACATCTTTAGTAGATATTGAAATTTTCTAAATTTTTCTAAATATTTTGTATTTTTCACTTGATGGCTCCTAAAATTTTAAGATTAAGATTATAACATTAATCATAAAGGCATTTTCATGTTTGAATTTATGACATATTTGCAAGTAGACCTAAAAATTGACCAAATAAGCATTTGAGTATTGTTCATATTATTAAATTATCAATCTTTGATGGATCTTGTTGACCATTAAAAAAAGATTTTAGATTATGTTAGTTTGTATTTTTGGACACCAAATAAATGTAATAATCTAGGATTGATATATTAGGCAAATTAGGGTAACTAGACTTGTTTAGTGGATAGACTAGATATGTATGGATTTTCAAGGCTGGAATATTAGATTTTGGAAAAAAGAAGTTATTAGGTATTTGCAGTTTTGGTATTACAAGATGATATGGCATAGACAACAATGAGTTAGAGATGGGTGGCAAGGGATAGAAAATTTTCGGTGCCAATGGGTGGAATGGGAAGCAATAATTTAGATATGAGTAGCAACAAGAGATTGTTTAGATTCTAGTGAGTAGAATGGTAGATGGATAGTACATATAGAATGGGCACCACATGTGGATACTAACCAATGTATGGGATGGGTGGCAGTTGGAGCACCAATGGCTAGGGAGTGTATGTGTCTAGGAATGGGATGGAAAGCAAAATGTAAAGTAAGTTATGTGCCCCTACACCAATTAACTGGGTGCTTCTACATGTATTCTATATGGCATGTTACATGAATGAAATAATAAGTCCTTATATGTATGAATTACCTTGGCAAACTATTAGTTTGTTGTTGACTACATCATACAAAGGAGGCCACAATCAAATAGGCATATCAATTGACAAGATGTTTATAAGAGTTTACAATCCAAAGATGACTTGCAAATTTTCAAAGTCTTGATGATATATATATATATCCAAAAATTATCTTAAGCTGTCATATTCTATGGGATTATATTTTAGGCATAAATCTAGATAGAATGATTTTTGTAATAGGCTTAAAAAAAAGTTGTAAATTTATTTACTATAATTTCAAAATGATGGATTATAAAGTCATGCAATCAATATATATGTTTTGGTTTGTATATTTAATTTTGCTATTGAAAGATGTTTCATTTTATTTTTTAAAAGATGAAATCATCCAATTTCTATATGTTCTAAATTTTTCGAGTTTTTGTATAAAAGTTCTAAAAAATATCATGAGTTTTTGAAGAATTCAAAAAAATCATATCAAATACAAAACATGCTTAAAATATCTACATTTTTTCACCATTGGTATATATTGTAGTGTCGAACATCATTATGAAAATCCAAATTTTCTGTCATTCAACAATTTGAAACCCTATCAATCATTATTGAATGCCAAAATTTCAAATATGTTTCAAGATCTAGGGATCAAGTAGTGCCACCTTAAATTGTCATGATATGTGTCTTAGTGTTTTTTTGTGCAGTCAAACTGTAAAAAATTTCTTCACCTAGATTAGCAAATTATTGTGAAAGATGTTGCAATAGAATCTGAATTTCTATTCCTTAGAGAATGTATTTTATAAATTTTCAAAAGCAATGGATTGCAAGCTCCTACAATTGGCCATAGACTCAGTAGGAAACAATACATTTGGATCTTTGCCTTAATAAAGAGTGAAGCATGAATAGCGAGACCTTTCAATAGCCACTTTGATAATCTACTCAAGTTCAAAATAATAGACTGGCAATTTCACATGCAAATTTGATTTGCTATTGAACAAAAAATGGGAGATTGTTTTTGTTATTGTAAAGGGTTTAAAGAACGCACCATCCATTCTACCACCATCCATTCTACCACCATCCGTCCGTCCACCATGTCTATTATCGTCCTTCAGTTCTCGTCCATCGGCTCTCGTCCATCGGTTCTCGTCCACAGTTCTCGTCCATCTACCACTTGTGTTCAGGGGTTTGTGTGGGGGTTGCGATTGCCCTCTCTAAGCTTAGGCGTCACATCGGATGATGCCTCGTTAATTTGCTGCAAGCTAAAGCTACCCCGCCCACCTTTCCATTCCCCCATTTAAAATCCCTGGCGGGCGGGGTTTCCAAGGCCATCAATCCCTTGCCTGCAAGCGAGTTAGTCGGCACGCCACAGCAGTCGTTCTGTGTAAGTTAGCAATCGCCGGATGCATTCTATCGTTAGTCTAGAGCGCAGCCGAGTACTCGTTCGGGCCGTTCGTCGGTACGCTGGATCCCGTTGCGTTGCTGCTTGAATTCCTTGGTAGAACTGCTAATCTGAAGCCCTGATGGAGGTTTTCGTGTATGGCGGTGATATGGAGGGCCAGTACAACTGCCAGAGCAATTATCGGGCACACTGAAGAACTGGGATCTTCAGGAACATCTCAATCGACGCTACGGTGATCATCTGCACATTAGGTCACATCTGCGAAGGCACGGTATGTTGGAATCCTGGTTCTTATGCAGTACTCCCTCTGTCCCGAAATGAGTTGTCCAGATTGGGACATCCCTCATGTTTTTTCAGTAGTTTTTGAGTAGGCCATTTAGGGGACTTTCTTTTGTCCATTTTTTTTTTTTTTTGACAAGCACATGCGAAATGCTTCAATGATTTTGGTGATACCAAAATTGAACTCATCTGAATTACGCTTTTCTGATTGTGATCAGTATAATGGTTGTCCGATGTTTCGAACAAGACTGCAGGCACTTATTTACAGAGGAAGGAGGGAGGGAGTATTTTCCTGAGGGCCGAATCATTGGCGTAGTTTTTTGGTTGATCTTGGAGTCAGACTACTAGATCAATCAAGACCCCCCCTTCTCTCGGATCAAAATGGAAGAGGAATTACCCACAGAGCCTAAACTCCAGCCCCAAGTTTTGCAACCCCCTGAAGATGGCGAGCTTAGAGCAATCGTCGACGACGACGACGACAACGTCTTGGAAACTCCGCCGTTGGAATCTCGTAGCTTGCACTCGGGTGAAGAAGTGGTGGACAACGAGAGTCGAGCGGGTACCACTATAGCTTCCGAAACTGTTGTAGACGAAATCACGCAAGCGTCTGAGTCTGAGCCCACCCCACTGTTGGAAAGGGTAGTAGAGAGGGAGACACGGCGCCCATCTTTGGAGTCGGTATGGGAGTCGTTGCAAGAGAAGGGGAGCCTGTCCTCCTCCACATCGGAACCTGAATTGCAGAAGGTCGTGCCTGAAATGGAGGTTCCTAGGGTTAGGCCCAGCTCCTTACGTACTCGCCCTAGAACGGGGGCCAAGCGTAATGTCACCTTCAAGGATGATTTTGACAAAGTGGAGGAGATGGAGGTTCGAAAACGACATGCTGCAGATCGACGGACGAAAATACCGCCTGGTTGCTTGGGACTTCTCCTGTCCGTTGTACTTGCGTCTCTCATCGTTTATATTGCTTCACCAAACGTGCCTACGAAACCTGTAAGTGCACCACCAGGTCGGGTCTTCATCTGGTACCCACAAGGCTCCTTGCGTTTGTTGGCTCTGAACCGAAGGGGAAAAGGCTTTACATTGACAGAAGCTACCGTGAGGGAGTTTCCTTGAGGAAGTCTGAGTAACTACCTCACACGAAACTTTCACGAAAGGCGAACCGGTGCTACAAGTGCAGGCCTGTCGTGGTGTATCTCCTTGTTTTCTTGCAAGAGAGAATGAAGCCCTAAATGACCAACTGAGCGGGTCACTTGGGACTTTCTTTTGTTCAGTTTTGATTTATTTTTTGATCACCACATGCAATGTTCTTCACTGATTCTGGCGATATAATATTTGGTTTTATTTTTTCACAATGTGATCCAGGTCGATTGGTCCTTTAGAACCGTTAACTCTTGGTTCTTTAGGGGTTCTTCAATCTAGTATTACTGTGTGAATTGGCAGGGGATGTCTACTTTGGTCCTGGAAGCTTGTTTCTTTCGATTGGATCCCGTGACTGCGATGTCCTTGTGGAGTGATTGCTCTAATGACGATGGATAACCCCTAAGATATCTAAATTGGACATTATGTTTGTTTTAGCAGTTTTGAGTAGGTCATATGGGGGCTTCGGTTGTCGAATTTTATTCACTTACTGACCGACACATGCAATGTTCTTAACTGATTCTGGTAATATAAAAATTGGCTTCAGCTTGATCATATTTTTTTCACTTAATCCTTGGCCTTTTAGGAGTTAGTATCAGTTGGTAGAAAGTCGTCATTCTTTATTTCTGCATTTTTTCTCTAAATGCTGAAGGGTTAGTCCCGTGTCGCTGGAAATAAGTCTTTTTCTGCTTGTGTTGTCTGTGTGCAGCGACTGTGGACAAGCCCAGAACTAGAGAAATACAATGGGACCAACAATAAGCCTCCTCTCCTGCTCGGTGTTTTGGGGTATGGTGGTTCCTCTTCTTTCTGAATCGTCCCACACGGATGTTCATTCAGTGTCATCGGTTTCCTGAAGCATCATGTCGATCACTTGACTTAGGCTTGTTCTAGAATTACTGGACTAGAATGATAGCAAAACATTTCGTGCTCTGTTACACATCACTTTGGTGATGTCCCTGAATACACTTTTGATGCATTTGCTTCCCCTTTGTGCTTGAAACATCGGCAAGCAGTCCTTTTGAAATGCTGATTGTATGATGGACTTCCTGAACTGGCCAGTTAGATCCAGCGTTTTGGGAAGCCTTGGTTATCATAATATGAGTCAAGATTTGTATTGTTTTAAGCCAACTAAGCTAGGTAACAGAAATTTGTGAAACAAAATGTTCAGATAAGGAATGGTGTGCATGCCTTGTAATAACCACTGTGTGGATGTTCGAAATGGTCAGGAGTGTTTTTGATGTCAGTAAGGGTTGGAAACACTATGGACCAGGGGGCAGCTACCACCACTTTGTGGGAAGGTGTGAAACATTTTTTACTCTTTTCATCTTGTTTATTATCATTTGGAACTTATTAGAGACCCAGTAGTCTTTTTATCCGATGTTGCCTCTAACATGATGCACACACAATTGTTACCTTATTCATGAAGTTTACTGCTGGCTCTTGATGTGTATACTCACTTTGGCACTTCTTTCTCTGGTTTGTTATGTCTTTAGAGATGCATCTCGCGCATTTGTCTCAGGAAATTTCACTGGTAAGCAGTTGCTATTATGCATTCGCAAGCGACAGTGATTAATATTGCTCGTCCTTGGTTGTTTGCGATGTCATTAGGATTCTCTTATTGCGTATTTTGAATGATGAGAACAATTTTGACTTTCTAGTCTAAGTGCTTTATAAGAATGTAGATGCTCTAAAGTGGGCATCTAGTGCATCTGAGTGGGATTCTGATGCTCTATCTTTGTGGCTGACAGACGACGGTCTGACGGATTCATTAGATGGTCTCACACCCTCACAGGTAAGCTGCAATTGAAAATGTTACCCAATAGATTCTAAAATTGTTCTCATATAGCGATGCACTGATATTTTGGGGATTGTATTATGACGTTGGAAGCTGAGAACTTTTGTTATCTGCGCTTGCAGATCAAGGCTATAGATGATTGGAGATTATTCTTTGTCAGCCGTTATGTGTAAGAAATTCTCCTACAACTCATTGTAGCATGTTTGATGATAGATTCCAGTTTATCTCTACTTCATTGTGGTTGATGTTCATTTTTACGATGTGTGATTTGCAACAGCTACTTAGGAAAACTAGTTGGAACCTTTTACAACAAGCAAGGATTACCGACAAAGATGTTTTATCTAGCGGAGAAGAAGATAAAGCTCGCGTCAAATTCTGAGAAAGAACAGAAGTTAGATGAAGAGAGATTTCCAAATTGCAACTCTAGGTGGACACAAAATGAAGGCGGAGAGGTACACTTTTTGAATACATTTCATGCTGTAAATCATACCTGGTCTTTTTTGTCTGACTGACAGTCTGGTTTTGTGTGTATCTCTTTTCTTGGGCTCTTGTTTTTACTTTATAATAGAAGCCGATTGTTCCATTTTTAATTACTATCATGTGTGGTCTTTGCTTGGAAGCATTTTCAGCAAATTTCTGGGAGTGTCTAGCATAGGATCAGCTAGGATTTTAATTTGTAAATTGTTTTGGATCGCATTAAGGCTTACACATTCACGAGCATTTATGAATTGTCAATGCAGGTTTGGTGCAATGATGGAATGATTCCACGCATTGTTGAATTAGTAACGGACGGGCCTAGGAAAGGGCCTGCACCAACACGATGTGCATGTCTCGAGCCAGAAGAGCTCCAGCGTCCAGGTCTGAAAGGTTACGATGGCTGTGATGCCCAATCTAACAAGTGTAAAACGTAGAGACTGCAATTGCTAGTGTGAAAGCCTTTTAGGTAGCCCTTAAGGTGGCCAAAATGGCCAAAAGTGGTCGCATCCGTATCTAATGAATCGTTTAGGAGTTTCAAGGAAGGCAGAAAAATACACCGATGGAAAGAAGAATCCATGTCCTACGTTTTAGAATGGGCAAAATATTTTTCCAAAGTGGGCTTTCTATTTTGTGGTTCAACCAAGAAAGGAGTTCATCTTTGACAAACTAGTTTGCCGTGTAAAGAGAGATAAAGAGCTGTAGGCTGAAATAGTGACGTAGTTCCTACCATTTTGAATTGCACCAGAGCTCCAGGCTTATACAGAAAGTAACGAAACTCTCGGTATAATATCTGCTACTGTACTATCTTGAGGAGAAGGGAAGCATGTAGCTCTGCCCTTGCGCATGGATTTGACAGGAAGAGTTCAGCTATGTATAAAGCTTGTTGACCCCTAAAGCTGTTTTAAAATCTAAAATGGTTTGGGGAGCTGTTTAAGTGAAGTAGCAAAAGTTTTTTTTTTTGCATGCATGGATCTGCTCATGCAACATTGCAAGATAAGTCAAGAATGAGATCCTCAGGTTAGAAGTTCTTCAAAATGCATAAAATTTTATTTACAACTCTTTTTATCCAAGGTGTTGTTTTCAAACAATTTTGAGAGTACTTTCTTATTTTTGAGTCGAAGAATTTTAGGGGTCAACCCTAGAGTGCTCCAATGTCCAATTTTTGGACAATGAATAGATTCATCTTCTTATTTCTGTCTCATTTTTGCTTGGATGAAAGTCATCCTAATTTGTGGAGATATTTTATCAAGTTGGTATCTTCTCTATCAGTTGGATTTGGTGTTACTAGAGTACATGATTTCTAAATTTACAAATGTGGAAGTTTGTTAAGTACTTGACCAAGCCAAAATTACATTAATTCTAGTTCAAAACGAGGTTTGCAAACACAAGGTCATAGGTGTAAATTACAAAAAAATTCAAAATATCACCATATCAAGAGAACCTCCTTTCAAATCCATTCCAACAAGGTTTACTCCAAAAATGATAATACTTTGTTTGTAATCAAATTTTGATGGAATAATAAAAAAATTCTTTCAAAATTCATTAAATATATATAAGGTGAAGACACCC